>CM042436.1:33771541-33776541 GCA_023631565.1 Gymnocephalus cernua
GCTTGGATATACAACTCTTGCAAAATAGGACCACAAATGATTAGTGTAAAGGTACAATTCATGATTAAAATGTGAGAAAAAGCTGAGCAACCACTGGCAGAATCTAAAACCCAGGACCGGCTGTCAGTCCCACATCAATTGACAGGTTGACTGAAAATTAATTGGCAATCATTTTTGATAATCAATTACAGTAAACTTGTATTTATCGAGCAAAATTGGCAAACAATTGCTGGTTCCAACTTCTTTAATATGACTTGATTTATAATTTGCTGCTGTTTGTGAGTCATTGTAATTTGAATACGTTAGGGGTTTGGACTGGTTGGACCATGTTGTTTTGTTCACATTTTATAGATTAAACAATGGACAGATTCATTGATTTATATAAAAAAATCAACAATGAATTAATAATGACGATAATCATTATTGCAGCCCTGCTAGACAACAAGTCAATCTTAGTTGATAATGTTTTCTGATGCAGTTAAGAATTGGTTTATGTCACTAATGTTAGTAAACAATGAACATTTTTTTATTATTAAGATTAACTCTTTAGCTCAAATGCATGTGGCCGGAAAAAAAACCAAACCCTCCAGTCTGAATTAAGTTGGAGTAAACACACACACACACACACACACACACACACACACACACACACACACACACACACACACACACACACACACACACACACACACACACACACACACACACACACACACACACACACACACACTCCCCCCCCCCACTGCTCAGAGTTGTCTGTTAATATGTGTCATTGATCCTCCATTCATTCCTCGACCGCCCCAGCTGTCAGTCACTTCCACGTCACTGCATCTCCAACGGCTGCACCGTGTCACAGTGAAGCTCCAGACGCCTATCTGGGCTCAGTTATGCAATTTGCCTCCTCACTGCTATGAGAGATCACGGGACAAAAAACACTGACCCCGAATCAGTTCCTGATGGGACACTTGGCAGCAGAAGAAGGAAGAAAGGACAGAGAGAGAGAGAGAGAGAGAGGGAAAGACGGGAGTAGGGGTTAGGAGGGAAGGAAAAGGACGAAGGTGGACATGAAGGAGGAAAGGAAGGACACAAGGGTAAACAATCAACAGGGAAAAGCCCTCAGCATCTCAGACCAACACCATCAGTCAGGCAGTGCAGATCTGCTCTCAGAGACACACATTTAGGTTTTGATTAATTAAAAAAAAATAGGAGCATATTGTTTAGCCCCCAGGGCAGACTCATATAGTAGAGAAGCTACGCCAGAAGAGATGGGGGTGGGGTCACATCTCCAGCCAGCAACAGAGATAGAGAGAATAGAATAGAAGCTGGAGGGGCCGGGGGCCGGGGCCGTATATTTCCTCATCCAGGGATTATGTAGCTCAATCAGACTCCGACAGATTATGTCTGACCAAAACAGACTCCACCGGGGAGGGAGATTAACAACTATTTCCAAATAGTTTTGTTGGGTGAAAACAATCAGCTTCGTGATTAAGGGGAGAGCTACAGGCATCAAATGGCCCACAGATGTAAAAGCGATGGATGGAAGATAAATCGGCCCGCAAATCCTCTCAGATCCATTGGTTTCAATATGTTTGGGAGGTTAGAGAGTAATTGGCTTGATTTTACTAATCCAAAAACTATTACCGGACAGCTTCCAAAACCCAATTAAAAGCACTGAAAATTGCCAGGATATAATTAGAAATCCTCATAGTGTCACGAACACTAATCCAAGTCTAATGGATAAAATGCACAGATTAACTATTAATGCAAAGATAAAATATTGTATGGAACTAATAATAAATTGGCTGGATTTGTAATGATGCTAGGTTGATCAGATACATTGTTTTTCATGTGTAACTTTAGGACCTTTAAGACCAACAAACCAAAATGTATAGCACTGCATTAAATGACAGTTCTATTAATATTGAAAAGATAATTCATTTATAACAACAACGTGAACGTATTATTATAGTAGTTGTGGTGTCAGTTATGATAATATTGCACTCATAAAGTAATAACTGAGATCTTGGAACACAGTCACATGAGTCAGACGATCACCATCCATCCATCCATCCATTATCTATCCATCCATCCATCCATCCATCCATCCATTATCCATCCATCCATCCATCCATCCATCCATCCATCCATCCATCCATCCATCCATCCATCCATCCATCCATCCATTCATTATCTATCCATCCATCCATCCATCCATCCATCCATCCATCCATCCATCCATCCATCCATCCATCCATCCATCCATCCATCCATCCATCTCATCCATCCATGCATCCATTATCTATCCATCCATCCATCCATCCATCATTCACTTAAAAACAAATGTTGCCTCTGAACATTATCTAGCCAGCGATTATGTTAGATCTAACTTTATGGAAGGGCAATGTTAAATCCCAAGAGACAGGTTAAAAAAGATTGTCAAAATTGATGGAGCAAAGGTATTTGTGACTTTTAGTTGTTATAATGTAAGAAACTACACTTCCCATAATGCAATGTAATGATGCCTTTTGTTAGACCCTCTCTGCTGTTAATACCCATGTCTTTCTCCCCCAACAAATTTTGTTTGTGGTATACATACAGTGCATCATTGGTTTTTTTTATGTTTATTCATTTATATGTATTTAATTAATATTTCACCCTATTTATTAGGGGTGGGAATCTCTTGGCACCTCACGATTCGATTCCGATTCACAGGCCAACGATTCGATTCTAAACTCATTATCGATGAGATACCGTGCGTGATTTAAAAAAATATACATATAAATCTGAGTTTGCTACTCAGAGTTTGCTAATCACTTCCTAGACACAGCAGCTAGACAAAGCTTAGATTTTGACATATATTTGTCACACACAAGTTTTAATGAAATGTTTTGTCTACTAAGATTTTTGTTTTGTAGTCATTCCATGCTTAAACCTTGAACATGCTTGTGATAGTCCCCTTCTCTCCCAGTAGTCTTCCATGTCAAAGGCTCAGTCATGTTTAAAGGTGGATAATTGGCTTCTTAGAACATGAAACATGAGGTGGTCAGATGTCATGTGATAAAGTAGATGAACAGCCTGTATGTGTTTTGCCTAATTATTTTATGTATGTCTTATTAGATCATTTTTTTGGCCATTTTTGTGTTTTTTTTTCTGCACTCTAACCTAACCTCTAAGTTGTTGTCTATTATCCCGTCCTCTTTCAGTCACTCTGTTTTCTGATTTGTACTTGTCTGGAGACAGTAACTAAAAAAACAATAATTTTTTTTTACTTATCAGAATCGAGCATCAAATCGTTCTAGAGAGAATGCATCTAAGGAACTGATTATTGTTCCCACCCCTAACATTTATATGTATTTAGGCTTTAGCGTTCTTCAAAAATGTGATTGTATAAACTGAATGTTTCAATCACAAATGCCCACCACACAATCCAACAGTAATTAATCATAAAATAAACACCGAACACAAAATCCTTCAAAACTCTAATGTTGTAGGCCATGCATACCTCATTAACAAAAACTGCTTTGACCAACAAACAACAATGATCTTCTCATTAGGCATGTTTAAATCAAGTTATAATGCTGAAATGAAATGGACCTCAAAGTGTTTAGTCCCTGTCAGCGGTGCAGTGTGGCCGTGGGGAGTGGGGAGTGGAGGTATAGGCCGGATGATGAGTGACACCCTGAATGTGCATTCCACTTGATTTGCTCTGTGTTTCAATTCACTGATGGTAGTCCTTTCATCCTATTAGCTCCAAATTCCTATAACTGGGTCTCTAAATGCATGGGCCCCCATATCAGGGCCGGCTCCTGCTGGGAGGGCATATGGGCTGCTTTGTTGGCAGGAAGGGAGTGTGTGTGCAGGGTCCACCAATCACTGCCCTCGCCTGGGGAGTTAAACAAATTGATTGGCAGGCTAGTGGTGGCCAGTTCCAGACACTGTGGTCCCTATTCATCACAACACAGAGCACAGAAAGCTCTGCAGTGAACTAGCTGAAAGGCTTGGACTAAGAGGAGTCGTAAAAAGGGGTTGGCTTTTTCTTTAAACATACACTTCCACATTTTGTTACAACACACAACAGAGCCTCAAATGCTCAAATTTACTCCCGGTTCAAAGTATGTTTGGAATTCAACTGTGAATGAGCTGGGTGCTATAGTGCTCCATCTTGTTGTCTGGGCACATACTGCCTCATAGATGTACACCTTTACATCTAGTATTGTCTTCTAGTGTCCAATGGGAGTAGCCCAGCACAACCACAGTGCTTTACTGGGTATGCTTCAATCCATGTGTTTTCCAAAAAGTCAGAAAAGAATATAGTTGAAGAAGAAATGCCCATAAGACGTTTGTAACTCACATGCACATGATTGCATTCCACATATGGATACATGCTATATGAGATAAGTCAGAGTATTTTTTTTAATGTATTAAGTTTAATTTTCTGGCCTTTATATTCAGTTAAATGGATAAAACGGCCCAATGAATATTGATTTGTCTTGAAAGGATACAGCTCTCTTTCTAGTGTAATTTAGAAAATCTATCAAAGCAAAAGACTCACAGAGGGACACTTAAAAAGCTAGAGATTTCATGTCATACCATTTAGAACTGTTGGTCATGGTTATTAAATAATAACAATATATCTTTGTTTTATCTTACCCTTCGAGACTGTAGGTATATTTTACAGGAATATGTCATGAATGATAAACAGGATTAAAGATCCCAAGATTTCCCCTGGACATTTAAGAAATGGCAGAGCACTGTGGCTTAGAGAGGTTAGAGCTGTGTGCTCTGGTCTCATCATTGGTTTATTGGCCAATCAAAACGTGTGAATTGGACGCCACATTGACGATCATTGACAAGTAGACATCAGGAAGATTCATGTAAAACCCTTTTTGGTACCACTTCCCATTAAGGTACCATTTACGTTAAGTTCATTAATTCTTTGCAAGTTGCAGCTTATGGCTTTATTAGTGTTGAAAAGCATGGCAGTGGTCAGTTATTAGCAT
>CM042436.1:33781541-34181541 GCA_023631565.1 Gymnocephalus cernua
GCTGCAAGAAAACCTCAGGAAGGAACTTGTTTTGGTGGAACATGTACATTTAAAGGTT
Source organism: Gymnocephalus cernua (assembly GCA_023631565.1). NCBI lineage: Eukaryota > Metazoa > Chordata > Actinopteri > Perciformes > Percidae > Gymnocephalus > Gymnocephalus cernua. The sequence goes on from CM042436.1 coordinate 33,781,600, forward strand.
GTTTTAGTCGTGCAACTGAAAACTCAGATTGGACAGATAGTCTAGCTAGCTGTCTGGATTTAGACTGATTAACAGACGTATAAAGCGCATGTTGCGCTCCCTGTTGACCTGTGATCCTCTGCGAGGTGTAAGGGCCGGGTTAGGTTAGAAAAGAGCTACAGTAGTTTGTACGATGGGTTCATTGTTTTCTAATGACATTCTGGCCACTGACTGGGAGTCATAAAGGGCTCAATGGCTCAGTTAAGATTAGGGAAAGGTCTTGGATAAGGTGAAAGAAACTACTAATGTTGACTGTTGGTAGAGGATGGGATGTGAGCTGTCTTCCAGTTAGACACTTCAGACATCTAAGCAGTCATATTCTCAGTTAAACCAAATTCCTGAAGCCCTCTCTCCATTTTTCTCCTGTAGATAGTGTAGATGGCCAAGGCAACTTGTTTTTTGAATAGCAACCTCAGCTTCTTCAACTTTTGACCAAACTACGCTGTAGCCTAGTTTTTCCCTCCAAAACCAGTTGCTGGAATTCGCATTATATTCATTTCTTTTTTCTGACATTTTAAAAGTGTGCTTAAAATTCGCTTGATAATTAAATAGAAACACACCTAGTGAAGTTTAAAAGTTGTTTGTGTGAAAAATGCAAACACAACTTTGAGCCACTAGTGGCTTTGGCAGGCAATGGAGGCAATTGCATTTTCCTGAGACATCATGCACTTGATGTAATACAATGATGCTGTCGTCATAGATAGGCCAATATAAACTGTGTTGATTCAAGTGTCCTGCCTGCTTAATAATGGGAAACAAACAGCTCCAGAGCAAATGGCAGCATTTTAGAACAGCTACTATACTTGCAACCAGTGAAAGTTCACCCCCACCTCATGTCTCACTCTCTATTTGTACAACCATCCATCAAATACAATAGATGCCAATATAGTTGAGGCTATGTGTTACTGTAAACCAACAGGCGAGTGATGGAGAGACACTAAATGGCTTTATTGGATGTTATCAGCTTTTTCTAAGGAAACACAGCGGCAGTTAATAATTGACATGCGCACACACTGAGATGGCTGAAACACATAGTGAATGGGTGAAGTTAAGTTGTAGCTTTGAACCCTTTATGATGTCGTCTTTTAGGTTCCAGTAAGCCAACAGCATATTCTGATAAGGAATTAAAAGTATACTGGCATTCTGCCACAGGCCTGATGTGCTGATTCTACTGTTTTTATTTTTGTTGATGATTTTCTTGTCTCTTTACTTTTGAAAACTAAGAGGGTTTGTTTTGGAAGATAAACTGGTGGCAAAAGGAAGAAGAGAGCAGTTGACTAGCTTCTGTAAACGGTGAAGGTCTCTTAACGTTTTCTGTGAGCCTGTTTTTAAAAAGAAGTGTTCTCATGGCAGCAGCAATGAGAGAGCGGTTATGATCGGGTTATGAATGTGTTGTACTTGTACTCCAAATGTAGGCTATTGTATAGAAATTATGACAAATTGTAAGCACATTGTTAATCATTAAATGAAGCAGACCCAGCTGAGGACCATTAACATACAAAGCCAAAAATATCAGAAAGTCAGAATGCATATATTCTGCTCAATTATTGTTCCATACTGTACGTGACCTTCCTTCCACAGTTATATTGTTTTCATACTACACAAGAGAGTTATAATAATTATTACCACATTGGATGTCTATGTATGTCTATATGTACTGTTTATGTATGCATATATACATGTATGTGCTTATGTGTAGGTGTGCTTATACACATGTTTGCATACATGTGCGTAAGCGGACAATACTATGGAGCAAGGGTTTTCAATGTTTTTTAAGGACCCCTTAACTAAAAGAGAGACGGAGCTACTACATATATTGTATGAAATTAAGTTGTACATTCAACTGGGCCTACAATAACGTGTAGGCGACCTAAAGCCTTTATACATATCTGTTTTGCATAGAATACCATGCTATTAAAACAATAACTGTTGGCATGATTTTATAAATCATCTTTTAATGTTAAACATATATGTGGCACAAGAATTTTAGCATTAAGTATATTATGTATCTGTAGATGGCTATCTTATTGACTACCTTACCCACAGGCCAGTGAGCCTATCATCAGTGGTGATTTATATTTGCTAACAATATGTTCGAATTATGTTAAGACATTTTAATTTATTAAAAAAACCTTTTTGGACAATAATTTGGAGGCCCTCTGCAGTGACTCTGAGCGAGGACCTCCTAGGGGTCCCGGACCCCCTGTTGAAGATCTTTGCTATAGAAAGAAAGTTTTTCAATCTATTCTGCAAAAGCCCAGATTACGTTCAGGTGGATGTGGCTCAGTGGTAGAGTGTTCGCCTGCCAATCGGAAGGTTGGCGGTTTGGCGGTCTAATTTACTTTGGGCTTTTTCACTTTGTAAACCTATAACGTGCACAAAAAATATATATAACGATAAAGGAAAGGGGAAAAGCCAAAAAGCATAATATGAGCACTTTAACTTGAAGAATATGGAAAACATTGGCACTGGCCTTCAAAGCTTTACATTGGTTTAACATAGTCCTAATATGTAAATACAAATCAATCAATCAATCAATCAATCAATCAATCAATCAATCAATCAATCAATCAATCAATCAATCAATCAATCAATCAATCAATCAATCAATCAATCGTTAATGTTATATGGCAACCAACTCTTGCCCAAAGAATCCAATAATCAAGTGATTTTCAAATGTAAAGGCCAAATTGAGGGCTACATTTGTAGTTCCCCTGTGGTTTCACGCTGATCTGGCATAAACCAAGCCTGTGTACTATATATACACACAGATTCAATTGATATCAATGTTTTCATGTGACGGTGGTTGAGACAGAAAATAATTTCCCCAAATTAATGTTTGAAAAAATTCCACACAGTTGTTCTTATTCTTATTCCTAATTTTATAAAGGACAACACACATTAATGGACATTTCTGTAACTGTGCCAGTGTTAGCCAGACGGCTAATTTTCAACTGTAGTCCTTTGGCCAGATGATTTTGGACCAGAGCAACAGGAAACAGAATTGTTAACATTCAATGCTGAATAGCCAGTTTATTGCTGAATAAAACAATTTTGTTCTACCTTCCATATATTTCTATTAAAAATAGTTTTCTAACTTTATTATGTGTTTCTTTTTTCTAATCAATATAAACCACGGTGCAACCAAGCTTAGGTTTTACTGGTGCTGAGGATGTCAGCCAGAGACGGGGGTCAGGTCAGGACACTTGAGTGTGGTGAAGTGGCCTCTTTTAGTCTTTCAACAATGCCTGTGTGTTTGCAAATGGGGGATGTGAGGACAAGTGAGGGCTCCACTCAAGCACTAATGTTGGACATGTCCTAGAACAGATATACACACAAAAACAACAAATTTCATGATAAAATGAGCAATAAAATGAGGAATCGGAATCATACTACATACTGTACACCAGATAGTAAATCAGTGTCATAATAGGAAAGTATACCTACCTAAACACGGCTATGAAACTGATTGTAACTCTACACGTGCTGTCCTATAACTGTAGCCCTATGGAGGAAGGTTGTGACCTTTTCTAGCAGACGAGGTGGCAGCACACTCAATCGATTAAGTAGCTTCTTTTTACCATTGAGGTCCTTTGTCCATTGACTTCCACCCCAAATGTCATAATATATACCTTCCAACAAATTCAAAGCTGTATTATACATCCTTTATCATGTCAGCTGGAAACCTTGTGATGGTAACCCCTCTACCAAACTGTTGTTGGTCAAAGATAGCTTCCGTGGTAACTGCTTCTGAAACCACTAAGTCTAATTTTCTGTTTATGTGTTGCAGTAAATGCAAAAGATACAAGGTGTTTAGACTTCAAGTATTATAGTAGGCAGTGGTCTTTCAAGCTACAGTTTTGGGGAATACACTTATTCTCTTTCTAAATTAGGTGATGAGTTAAATTGATACTCTGTTGACTATAAAGCTACAGCAGACAGCTGGTTAGGTCGCGGCCAACAAAAATAGTTGGGCAGGTAACGCCTTGCAAAACAGCTAATTGATTTTTTTTGTGCAAAGCTAAGCTAACCACTTGCTGACTGAAACTTCATATTTAACAGACAGATATGACTTTGGTATCGGTCTTATCGTTTAACTTTCCGCCAGAATGCAAATAAGCATATTTTCCAAAATGTAGAACTAATCCCTCTAAGGATATCTCAACACTCCAATAACTACCTACTAGGCCAGTGCTCGGCAGACATTTTTATATTAGACCCCGGAGCCCTATCAGGTCAGAGTTACTCCCAGACCAAGATGGAAAAATGTTGTTGATGTAGTATTGAATTATTAAATTAAACAGGTCATGTGAGGAGACAATGGTGGCCAGGGTCCATCCTTGGGTGTTCTTTGACCTCTTCAGAGACACCTGTAAGAAAACCCAAACAAGGCTCACATCTGAGTAGTCTATTAGAGGACAATAATAGCCATACTATAAAGAGAGGTGGTTGGGCGCTTGAATAAAGAGACAATTATCAAGAAAGAAAGAAAGCGCTTTACCCTCACAGCTCGTGGATGGAAGTGGAATTCAGGCGTTAGCATGCAACAGCAATTGACAATACTAATAGGCAATTTGACCATCAAAATGGGCAGGCAGTAAACATGATGAAAGAAAGATTGGATTTAAGATCAATAGTGCTATTCTCACTGGTATATTCACTCCACTGCAAATTGATGGATGCATAGACAGGCACACAAACAGGTGGAAAGAGGGATGAATGGACAGACAAACAGACAAATGGATCAATGTTATATAGAATATGGAATATGGAAGCAGATGCTGATAGAGGCCCCCTTGCTGTTGACGTCTTGCTAATAAAGACCCTTCAGGTCACTTTAATCGTATGCCATGTTTTGTCTCATAACCCCCCCCCCCCAACCACACACACACACACACACACACACACACAACAAAGAGAAATGATGTGTGTGTGTGTGTGTGTGTGTGTGTGTGTGTGTGTGTGTGTGTGTTTGTGTTTAGTCATTTGACTGGAAAGGCAAAGTTCAGTGTCCAAGTTCCACATTGTGGCATGGTGCCATGGCCTAAAGTGTGAAAGACAGCTTGGAAAATGTAGTTTTTGTCATTATCGCAGTGACTTTGATCAATGAAGCAAATAACAGCGGGCTTGTGTAGTGTTGGGGGAGAGAGGCCTCCCAGTGTGAAGCCAAAGCCACAGCTGGAATATCCCTTCATCTGTGAGTGTGCTTAAAAATACATTCAAAACACACACACACACACACACACACACACACACACACACACACACACACACACACACACACACACACACACACATACACACACACACACACACACACACACACACACACACACACACACACGCACCAGGACTAATAAACCGTGCAATAATGTGACTGTGCAAATACTGTTGATACAACTTTTACTATTTAATCTCTTTACCTATATGTATTTATTGTTCGTTTATCTTTAGAGTGTCTTTTTTATACTTTTTTGCACTATCCCTTGCTGCTGCTACATTGTGAAATTCCCTGTTGTGTATTACAGTAATAAAGGATTTTGAATCTTGAATCTAGAAAAGACACTTTGGGTTGCAGTTATGCACCTAAAGCACAAGTGAAACGTTACGTGTATAAACAGCTGTGGTGATTGAGATAGAAGCTCATGTGTTCTATCAAAAGCGTGTGAGACGTGCTGAAAAACATCCGGAGTAGACAGAGTGTGAGTCTGCAGACATGCTAGCAGTTTTTTTAGACTGTGCTTAAAGACAGCAGTGCTCAGTTCCACCATCTACGTTTAGTGTGTTGGCACTATAGTAGCAATAAACACAGTAGGCCTACAGCTGAGGACTAGGGAAGAGGCTCAACACATTTATTTCAGTTCATTTTGGGAGGAAAATGAAAGTCTTTCGCACATTTAGCAATCCATCCAATGAATGAATGAATGAATTTGGATATATCTCAACTAAAAAAGTCAAACAGACAGTGGTTTAAATGCACCAGAATCACCACTGAAGACACAATAAGTTGCTAAGCTAAGTTCACCATAAGTTATGTTGAACAATCAGATCAACATCATCCTTTTATTTTTGTTGTCTTTGATTACTGTTGTCAAACTTTATCTTCATGTCGTCTGTTTTATATATTTGACCAAAAACAATTCAGTATACTATATCTGTTCCAGTTTTCGAGAGGGAGTGAGTCGAGAAGAACTCCCCTGCTTTGCAAAAAGTAGCTTGAAACTCAACTTTATGCAAATGAGGGCAACTTGACGCATTTCCCAGCTGTTTACATAGACGATGAATGGGAAGCGTGGACATATACCATCAGTAATGTTTCTCCGAGAGTGCGGCAGTGGCCATGGTGTCTTCAAAAGTGCAGCTAGTCTACTCTGTGTCTTTAGCTGCAGACTGTTGCATGTCCCGGTGTTGGAATCCTTTTGAGTGAAATACAGGCACAGATTAGACTGTGTATCTTTGGATATTTGTGAACATTAGTGTTTAAGCCAGCTATAGGCTAATGATAGACTATGGTGACCTGATGCCAAGTGGAATGTTAACTAGCAGCACCTACAGTGATGCTTCTGTTGCCTGAACTGTTGCCTGTGCACCAGAGAGCAGGCCCTGCTGTTGGTGCTAGATGAAAAGGCAGAGGATCAACTAAAGTCATCCACCTTCATCTGGACATCTGGACTATCTCTGGGCTATTTTGTCATACAGTATTGTGTTGGACCTTTTTTGTCCAATCTTAATGATGGGCCTCTCTGTCCCTATGCACAAACAGCTATATACATCTTCAAGCTAGCCACTATATTACTTTTACAACAATGGCACTTGAGCTGTTCGGTAATCACTGCCCTGCCTTACTTCCCTTGAGTTTAAGTAGAAACCTGCTGTTGAGTTGGCTCAAGTGGCTTTTTCTTAAGTGTTAAGAGTACACATGCACATCATTCAAGATCTCTGCAATCACTAATCATCCTCTGGAGGACAATGTAGCCTTTTGTAATAGGTGCTATATTCAAAGAAGTGGTCAGTCTCTGCAGGGCCTCAGCAGAAGGCAACTGGCTGGGTGTGAATACTGCTTTTTACCATAACACCATTGCAACAGCTGTAGCAAGAACAGGTAATGGTACATTAGCGTTTCTTTGTAGGTGCTAGGTGCTGCATCTGGTGATGAACACTGCAAAGCAATTGGTTCCTAACCAGTTGAATTTTCAGTCAGCATAAAAGTTGATATTCTGTAACCTGTAAGGCTGCATCTATCTCATCCACACTCTTTGTTATCCCCCTGCAAAGCACCGATTGAGCACAAGCACTTGAAACACTGAACAATAGGGCTGGGATTTTGTCATTCACCACATCATTTTCAGTAACCTTCACCAAGTGGTTTACTGACCCTTATTCATAGCGGAAGTTTATGGCTCGTAATGTCATCACTGTGTAAAACTAAATTAAATAATGAATTAAGAATACAAATTTAGAAATGATCTGACAAGCACCCAACCCACTTATGTGTCTTCAACAAAGCTAGATTTAAGCATTAGCTTCACTAGAACTCTCCTGGAACGATTGATACACCGTGACATTGTGGACACAGACTGTGAAAACTGATTTATATTATAGCAAAATACAGACTAAGTTCCTGTAATTATGTGAAATTGTAAAGTAAAGATTGGATGTCAACATTTGTTTTCAAAAGCAGGGGCATGTTGGATGGCTAATGAGTATATAGGAGGAAACACTTCAACATACTATAGAAATGAATATAGGAACAATTTAGTATATGTACACTGTAATTAATGATGCTAACAAAAATGCAACATTTGTATTTTACATTTCAATTTATATAGAAGGTCTTGAATGTCTATTTGCTTTCCAGATCTAATACATTTACATAAATATACATTCAATGCATGTATTGTGCCAAGCTTAAGGTATGATTGTAAATCTAATATAAATATTAATAAATTGGGGAGAATACTTACAATTTGAAAGATAGCCGACAGTACACAGACATTGGACAGCTGAGTTCATGCCGAGGCAGGAAACGTGACATAGTCCAGTGTTAACATGTCACCTGTGGCCCCAGTGACACGAAGGTTAAAGTCTGTGTGTCTCTTAAATGCTTAATCAACAACACCTTGCAGCCTCTGATCTAAGCATTAGTGCTATCAGACAAACAGAAAACAGACACTGGCTGCACACATACGGCTCCTGCCACTATGGATTTTTAGTTAATGTACAACTGCTGGTTCAGCACAGAGTCAACAATGAAGTGCATTCATCAGGGTGTCCAAAGCAACACTTATTGCCAACATCAGGAATGTGGATGTACGCTCGATGATCTTAGGGCCTCAGCACGGAGATTTAAAGCATCAGCAATGCGGAACACATGGCTTAAATTGATTCACTGTCATATTCAGCCACCTATATGACACAACTTTTCACAGGGCAGTTTCCTTAGTCTTCTACAAACGAGTGTCACTATATTGAAATGGAATTTGACATCCGATTGAATAGGAAGTAGAAGCTGTTATCTAATTAGGAATCTGGTGTCATTGATCCAGATGAGATGGGAAAACTACACCTCCTAGGGAGTAGGAAGGAGCTGGGAAGACTTTAAATTTGTCATCTGAAAGTTGTTTAATATGGTGCAGCTGTTTCAGCATGACTGATAACGCATGATCATTTGCTCCATAAAAATCCGTTAAACAAGCCTTAACCAATAGATGTTACAGTTAAAGGTCCAACGTGTAGGAATTTCTCCCATCTAGCGTTGAGATCTGTATACCGCAATCAACTCGCACCACGCAGTACGTATTACAGCAACGGTAGCCTTCACGCTTCAAAAAGCTGGTCTCTTGCTCTTTTCAATATCCTTTTTCTTTTTCTGGGTGAAGAAGAAGAAGACTCCTGTTCTTGAAATTTGGATTTTGAATACGTGTGGTCCTCCATGTTTCCTTCTTCAAACCTGCCGGGGCCGGGACGCTACGATACCCGTTAGCAGCATTAGCAGCAGCTGTGAGTTTATCATGTAACAACGAAAACGCGAAAGGCGGAGCAGTATGTCCTGTATTTCCCTTACCAGCTAAAGTATTTCAAGATGGAGCATGAATATGGAGCGTCTACCCCAGTTCATGCGAATGCAAATGTAAAATTTCAAGCCAATAGGAATACTTGGAATTGATGGTGGTGGTAAATATTCATGAAAAAGGACAAGTTTGTGAACGGGCAACACAGATTTTTGATAATGAACAACTAAACACGTTACACACTGGACCTTTAAAGAGTAAAAGAGTAACTCTCGCCAAAATGCAACCTGGATCTTTTTATGAATGTACGTGAGTCAAACTCTCGTTTAAAAGCATAATTAGGACAGAAGTGCCACTTTTAAGATTTACTGTATTATCGTTTTTCGGAGAGCTATGATAGCATCAAAATCACTAAAATCACTATTGCCCACTAGTGCCCCTAGCTCTCCCATTCAAAAGGCCATTTGACCGCAAAACGAGACTATGGTAAATAGACCCTAGGTTGCATTCTAGCGAGAGTTACGCTGTAAGGCTGTATCTTCCCAAACGTATGACATGTCATCCAACCACGTCTAGAGGTTAAACTAACTGTGTCCACCTGTTCTGAGTGACAACAGTGGAAGGTGGGGGTGAAAAGCCTAGTATCATAGCCTCCTCCTGGCTGCATCTCTGATCTCCCTCCAGGAACTCTGACAATGCACTGAATTGTACAAATTGGGATAACAAAGCACACTTGCAGACATTCTATTGGGAAGATGGTTAATTTCTTTGCCTAAGATTTACCAGGTCTTTGTGTAGATGCTCTGTAAAACTCTACAATCCCTAGTGGAAATCATGCCTTTGGCATCCACAGTGTGTCAAATCACAACAGGAGTTATCTCAGGACACTTTACAGATAGAGCAGGTCGAGACCACACTCTATAATTTACAAAGACCCAACAATTTCCCATGAGCAAGCATTTGGTGGGACAATGGAGAGGAAAAAACTTGCTTTTTACAGGCAGAAACCTCAGACAGACACTGGCTCTTGGTGGGCGGCCATCCATTAATCACAAATATTGCTCCATACTGTTACATGTACTAGTAGTTATAAACTTTACAGGGTACCTTTTTGCTTACTGATAATCCTCTCATTGGTTAGTTGGACTAATAAACCTGTTGGTTTGTTTCTTTACAGTATTTTGTGTGTGTTGTCTGATGAAATATCTTATAAAAAACAGGTCTGCTTTGCTCCTGGGAGTGAGGTTCCAAAATAATGCTCTGGGTGAGTCTCTTCTTTACATTTGGATCTCAGATTGTGCTTTTAAATTTTAGCAGTGAAAGCACATAGTTATCTTTTTTTTTATCGTAAGTGACAGGCACTTAATGAAGGACTCAGTGAGTGGGATCAGCCGATGATTTGAACGTGTGGCAGCTGTAGGTTTGTAACTAAGCAAGCAGATGATGCTGTTTGCAGTCTATTGTCAGTGACAAACACCTACACATTTACTGTCTTGTCTCGATGCACAAAGCACATCAGGGACTGGACGAGCAGGAGGTCTGTCTCTCTTTCTTCCTCCATTTTGACTCCCCTCTTTCTTTTCTGTCCTCTCAGACTGAGAAAGAGAACTGAGGGTTTCACTCTGGCAGGCTTGTCTCAGCCGGACCAAAACACACAGTGGCAGAAAGACGCCCACTAATACTCCCAACCATGGCTAATGTGACAGCCCAGGCTGCTATTCATTCATTCACACACACACACACACACACACACACACACACACACACACACACACACACACACACACACACACACACACACACACACACACACACACACACACACACACACACACACACACACAAAAGCACACTTCCATGCATACATAAGCATACACAAATGGAGTCACAATCACCCTCACACATACACACACACACACACACAGTCAACACCCCAGTGGCACTCAAAGCCTTTTTAACACACGCTTTCACTCCAGTTGATAATGTGACAAGAAGGTGGTGGGAATCCCTCCCACACCATGGCTTTCTATACTGGGATTATTCTCATTGTTGACTGGATATTTGGATACAAGCAATGTAAATATACTGCTTGGTGTAGGTTATTCATCAAATTGCAACACTCACTCCCACTTACAGTAAGCGACACACACATCAGTTGCCAATGCCATAAAGACTGAAGAAATAATGAAGGTAACATTTGAATATGAAAACATTTTCATTAGAAGAAAGTTTTTTTGAAACAAGCAAAGTTGTCTTCCAGTGCAGTTACTGATTTTCACTTGCTAAGAGTTCCTAAAATAAGTCAGGATGTCCAGTGACGTAGCAGCGACAGCGGCATCAACGGGTCGCTGCGCTTCGGTGGCCGGCTTGTTGAATGAAAACAAGAAGCTGCTTGGTCGCTTCTCTATTGTCATCATGTTAAACCCGGTAATAGCACGCCAGGTGGATAAGCCAGTCTGTGATTGGTTCCTGCAAATTTGTAACGGAAGCAGGAGAGATAAACATACAGGTTTCCAGACCGAGCTGCAGGGAGACATCAAATCGCTGGCAGATCGGGCTGGGTTTACCCAGTCTAGGTTAGTGTAATTAATTGAATTGAATTGAATTGAATTCAATTAATACTCAGTAGTAGGGGATTTAATTACTTACAATAAGATTAGTTTTGTTTCAACAAGGAGAAACTTAATTTGGAGTGAAATAACTTAAATTAACATAGTGCACATAGGTTGATATAGTCTTTGGCGATTAGACTCCATTGCAACATTACATTTATAAGTGGTATAGAGGCCGTGGGTACACACGACCCTCCCGCCCCCCCAATGGAGTCTAGACACTGGTGGTGGTGATAAAGGGATAAAGAAGGAAGAGCCTAAAGATCTGGATGGATGTGATGTGAAGCGGGGCTTCTGATGGAGGAACCCTGGGCGCTGGGAATGATGAGAACTGGAGGTGAATGAGGTGGAGGAGGCATCCAAAATGACAGCAGCAACGAGAACAGATTTAAAGTTTGAATGCAACAATGCTCACAGAGATCAACCGTGACTTTGGAACATTAATGTTTCAACTTCAAATATTAAAAACTTCACACTTGGTGAGTAAAATAATTACAAAAAACATTCAAGTAAACACATCACAATGTTTCTTTCTTCACATTTCACACACTTCACTTTTGTTTTTTCCGCCAATGGTAACAGACACATTTTATAATCCATCCATAAATGACTTGCTATATGACATTACATATTCATGGAAATGAGCTAAATAAAGACAAAACAAATCTTATTTGACCAGCCCCCTTTCTCAAATGAGACAACAATCAGAAAGAGATAGACTGCCGGTCAGTTAACAGTCAATTTTACAGCGAAAAGAGATAAAGAGAAGACCAAGAAACAAAGTAATAATGATGAAAATAATAATCTTGATTCAGTGTCGCTGAATAATCAAAAGACCACACTGTCTACTGTTTTCATAGGGACTATTTCTTCAGTAGAAAGTAGTTCCAAAGATCTGATTGGATAGATGCTGCTAAAGGGAAAGGAGAAAATATGTGTAATCTGGGTGAACTGACCATTTAAATGACTTGACTTTTTTTTCTGTGTACAAAAGAGCATGGCTGCCTGTGAAAGCTCTACATCATGTCTGTGTGACAGTGCGCTGGCTGCGCTGGCTGACTGCTTCAGTCCTAACGGTCATTACAGCATCATCTATGTGACTGCAAGGCATATTGAAGTAAATCAGATGTTCCGGGGTTAACCCCTGCTGCCCTGACCTTCACCTGCTTCTCTGACCACAAGCTCTAAATCAGCCGCTGCACCCCATTCACAATACTGGCCGAAGGTCCTGAAGAAAGGCCAGCACGCCCATTCACAATGCAGGACCATGGGCCATGAGAAAGGACAGCACTAGCCAGGTCAACCCGGGCTCTTTGTAAGAACTGGAGCTAATGGCACAGCGAGCACTAAACGCACAAATACTGCCATTCACTGGGTGGAGCCTGAGATTGGCAGAAAAACACACAATGGATTTAAAAGAAACATACAAAGCTACGCCTCCTTAATCAGGATGTGCCCTTAACGTGTTGCGAATTACGTCTTTACTCAGTCACATGTGATATACTGATTTGTAGTCAAATACATAGAGATCATCAGACATTAGACCCAGTAACACCCAATTAAAATACCTCAAATTAGGCATCAAACAGCACAACATCTTTCTACCACACAACATGATGTCTAGGACACACCTTCTCTTTTTTGTGAAATGCATGCGATCTGCGACAACAGGGTCACAAGGCTTAATTTAAAGGGTCACCTTCCTAAAAGTATGGGAACCATTGCGCTAACCTTAAAGTAAGAAAAGTGCTTGAGGGTGTGTGGTTCATGTTTGGACCTCCAATATTGAAACACAAGCGGGTTGATATTCAGCAGCAGTTGGCCCGACCTGGCTGCCTACCTTGCAGAGTTCGGATTACACGCCGTTGACAGCTGTACTATTTTAGCTTTGGGTCATCTATACCACTATATACTGGAACTGCTGATTTCAGACCGCAGGAGCTCTGGTGGTGTGAAATTCTTCTTTTTTCTCTTTGGTAAACATTTTTGTTACGGAAGCAGGAGAGATAAACGTGCAGGTTTCCAGCCTGAGCTGCAGGGTTAAATCAAATTGCCGGCAGAGTGGGCGGGGTTTACCCAGTCTAGAGCAAATGTCTGCGGGAGTATTTAAATGTACGTACCACACTTGTAATATACATCTTAAATAATATGACCAAAAACAAATCATGAATACACACAAACACTAGAAGTCACCATTATCATATTAACCTCATATAATGCTCTATGTGAACACACATTAATATCAACATACATATTCATTGATCTCTTCATTGAACGTGTGTCTATTCTTCTCTTTTATGTGGTCCCCACCAGCACATGCACACATGCACGCACGCACACACGAGAGTACACACACAGGACATTTTAATACAAACAGATCAAGGTTCACCAGGTGCAGGTCCTGTTAAGCCCTACTCGTCTCATCCAGCTTTTCACTCAGCCAATGAATATTCATACTGCCGGGTCCAATGCTGATTCACTGAGACTTCAATTTGTCTTCTTGGCCACGGGGAAAACAAATGCATCCTCTGTACACACACACACACACACACACACACACACACACACACACACACACACACACACACACACACACACACACACACACACACACACACACACACACACACACACACACACACACACACGTGCACTAAGATTTCATCGTCTACCCTTAGCAGGATTTTTGGAAATTATAGATTTAGGAAAATCAAGAGCACAGAAACTCTGTTGTTTATATAATTATATCTGTCGTTTATAGATTCTATCTATCTATCTATCTATCTATCTATCTATCTATCTATCTATCTATCTATCTATCTATCTATCTATCTATCTATCTATCTATCTATGAGTTATCTCAATACACTTTACAGATAAAGTAGTTCTAGACCACACTCTATAATTTACAAAGACCCAACAATTCCAGTAATTCCCCCAAACACTTGCTGTAAATGGAGCGTAACATCATCTGTGTTTTAGTTACATCTGTGCTTCCCTTGCGAGGACAAGTCAAAACAAGTCTGTAGTCTGAGTAAAATCCAGGTGAATTTCAAATCTCACGCACTTCTCACGTTGTTGTCTTTAACAAATGGGAATATTGGGCGCCCTGGTTGTGGCAGCGGCCTGGGTTTGATTCCAACTGGCAGCCCTTTGCTGCATGTTGTCCCCCTCTCTATCCCCCCTTTCCTGTCTACAACTTTCATATCACTTAAAGGTATAATGGAGGATTTTCCCGAATTTTAGAAAAGAACCGCCCTCTCCACTTTTTGAAAAAATGCACATGCACAACACTACCTGCTCCCGAGAGGGAACGCCTATTAAACGTGTGCACGAGAGAGCATGCACACGCCTAGTTCTCCTCGTGCACGCTCTGTTTATATGTTTCCAAAAGAAGATTTGCACTTTTTCCACTATGTCAGACTCGCCACTCGTAAGTGGAAATCTATTTACGACAAGCATGTCTATAGCTAACGTTAGCATGCTACAGGCCAACAAACAAGCTATCGCCTAGTGTCTAAGTTGTTGTTTTTTATTGCTGGTGCGTTTAGAGCTTTCAAGAAGAGAGTCTTGTGGGATCTGATATTGACTACGAGCCCGTGCCCTGTTCATCCCGACCAAGATCCAGGAGGGTGGGGGGGGTGCACCTAGAGGCCGAGGGAGACGAGGTCAGGGCGGGGGCGCAAGAGCCAGCACCAGCCGAGAGCGGGGAGAAGGCGGTCGGACCAGAGGCTAGAGGCCGCAGAAACTACCTCGGGACGAGCACGTACAGCGGCCTTACGTAAACATATCAGCAGAATGATTGACAACTAGGAGGACCAATAGTCTTGATGATCCACCCGGAAAAAGAAAATCCTCCACTATACCTTTAAGGGCAAAAAAGCCCCAAAACATCTTTTAAAAAAGTGGGAAAACTGAGCTTTAGAACCAAATACTTATTTTGAAGGCAATCAACTAAATCTACACAGCAGTTAATTATATGAATAAATCTCTCAATATTTGTTTTTGTATTTTAAATACAGCATCGAAAGCAAAAAAAACAAAAACATGTTGGTATTTGTTGTGTGTGTTTATGTATGATTACATAATGGCTCTTCTTTTCTCCATCTTTCTGTTCTCCCTTTTTTCTAATACATATCTTGCTGTTCAAACCAACCTTACATATTGACATTCAACTGTTTATAAATTAAGATATCCATTTTTTTTCAGTTGCTGGTCAGATGCTGGACAGGTACTGGACAACATTTTATTTTATTTATTTATTTTTAGCATAAGGGGACTACATCTCACATTTTTTGTACAACTCTATGTGCTAGAATGACCATAGATGAACCTTTGGACCTCTTGAACAAAACCATTTTCAAAAAGCCAGACCCATTGTCGAAGCCTCCGTGTAACATGTACGTCATGTTACATTTATCTCCACTGCCTGTCACCATTGACACCCGGCAGTGTTTTCCTTGGGGTTGTGATGAAGTGACAAAAGAGCAAAGATCACGGCTGTGTTTCCTCCTGAAGCTCCTGATGAGGAAGCTCAGACCACTGACCTGGAGGGCTGAGTTAACTGCAGTAATCTGCAGGCTTGATATTGACCTGGTGATAATTGGTCTGCGGGCTTAATGAGCTTAGTTTACACGACTAGCACAGATAAGTCTAAGTCGGTGGGGGGGGGGGGGTTAAGCCCCCTGTCAATATGGAAGCTTACCACAGACTGAGCTATCAGATGCACAGAAGCCTATTAATTATACCAGTATTACCAGATTCTAGCATTGTTGTTAAAAAAGACATCCTATGTGATAAGCTGGCCTCAGGGGAAGTTTAGGGGGGGAGCTGTTTGTATCTTTTCTCCTGTGTAAGGCAAGGCAGCTTTATTTGTAGAGCACTTTTCAGCAACAGGGCAATTCAAAGTGCTTTACATGAAGACAATTAAAATACAAGAATAAAAGTTACAGTGCAGTATAAGAAATTAAACATTAAAGAGCAGTTAAAAACAGTTAAAAATATAAAAGCAGATAAAATAAGCAACGAAAGTATAAGAAATGGATAGTTATTTAACGAAAGGCAGCATCAAAAAGAAAGGTCTTCAGCCTTGATTTAAAAGAACTGAGAGTTGCAGCAGACCTGCAATTCTCTGGAAGTTGGTTCCAAATATGTGGAGCATAGAAACTAAATGCTGTTTCTCCCTGTTTAGTTCTGACCCTGGGGACAGAAAGCAGACCTGCCCCAGACCACATGAGAGGTCTGGGGGGTTCGTAGTTGACTAGCAGGTCAGAAATGTATTTTGGACCTAAATCGTTTAATGATTTATAAACTAGCCAAAGTATTTTGAAATCAACTCTCTGAGGCACAGGAAGCCAGTGTAAAGACTTCAGCACTGGAGTGATGTGATCCACTTTCTTGGTCTTAGTGAGGACTCGAGCAGCAGCGTTCTGAATCAGCTGCAGCTGTCTGATTGATTTTTTAGGGAGACCTGTAAAGACACCGTTACAGTAGTCCAGTCTACTGAAGATAAAAGCTAGAACAGGTTTTTCCAAGTCCTGCTGAGACATAAGTCCCTTTACCCTCGATATATTCTTAAGGTGGTAATAGGATGACTTTGTAATTGTCTTAATGTGGCTGTTGAAATTCAGGTCTGAGTCCATAATTACACCAAGATTTCTGGCTTTGTCTGTTGTTTTTAACATTGTCGTTTGAAGCTGAGCGCTGACTTTTAATCGTTCCTCTTTTGCTCCAAAAACAACCACCTCAGTTTTTTCTTCATTTAATTTAAGAAAGTTCTGGCACATCCAGTCGTTAATTTGTTCAATGCACTTAGTCAGTGTTTGTATAGGACTACAGTCTCCTGGCGATAAGGTTATGTAAATTTGTGTGTTGTGCCAGTGGAAGCATGTAGATGTTAAACAGAAGTGTACACTGGAGCACAGCACAAGCTATGAGGGGATTATACAGTAACTGATTAAATTCACGAAAAAAAATGTAATAAGTATGGATTGCATAGTTTTATATTGTTGAAAGAAGAACATCTTCTTGTTACCAGTGTTTACATTTCATTATGCATGGCATGTGGCTTTTATGCTTTTATCTTAGATAATGTATGACTACTGTACATACCATGTGAAATATTAAAGTACACATATATTAATGAATATATTGCAATGGTACAATGGTACAGTAAATTCTTCGGAGTTGGAGCTTTGCATGTAGAAAATATGGATAAGCAAGCTTTTAATGTAGACACTATACAGTTTATAATTTTTTTTTAAATCAGACTTCAACCAAAGCTATTGAACATATATAATTAAGTGGCCTAAAGAGCAATTATAATGAATAAGACTAACAATGAAGACATGCCATAATGTTTACAGTGCCTGAACAGGAAGATGGGGGTCAGTGTTACCAACAGTATTTCCACTAAAGACAAGGCAATAATGCAATGATAAGGTGCTGTATTGGTTTGAGATCTGGTGACTGTGAAGGCCATCTGAGTACAGTGAACTCATTGTCATAAATGGACTGTATTTATACAACACTTTTCTAGTCTTAACAACTACTCAAAGCACTTTTACATAGTACAGGAACCAATCACCATTCACACGCTGTGGCTGAGGCTGCCGTACAAGGTGATCATCAGATAAACACACCGATGGTGCAGCATCGGGAGCAATTTCTGGTTTAGTTTCTTGCCCAGGGACACTTCGACATGGGACTGCAGGGCCAGGGATCAAACCATCAAGCTTCCGTTTGGCAGACAACCGCTGTACCACTTGAGCCACAGCCGCCCTCATGTTTAAGAAAACACTTTGAGATGATTTGAGCTTTAAGGAGGTAGGTCGGGGGTGGTGGATGGCCAAACAACACAGGACTTTCACCCAGGAGACCAGGGTTTGTGTCCCATTCTTGTCTTGTGTGTCACCTACGATATTTTCCTAAGGGAAACCCAGAGCTTAAAAAAGTGACGCCAAAGGGGTCCAGGCCAAGTGTCAGTATGTTGACGAGTTGGGAGTGAGAATGTCTTGACATGGCACGTTATAATGCTGAAAGTAGCCATTAGAAAGGTAAGTGCGCTGTGGTCACAAAGGGATTGACGTGGTCAGCAATAATACTCAGGTAGGCTGTGGCATTTAAACGATGTTCAAGTGGTACCAATTGGGGCCCAAAGTGTGCCAAGAAAACATCCCCGACACCATTACACTACCACCAGCTGCATGAACCGTTACTGTAACAAGGCAGGATGTATCCATGTCGTTTACTCCAAATTCTGCCCCTACCATCTGACTGTCGTAGCAGAAATCCAGACTCATCAGACCAGGCAACATTTTTCCAAGCTACTGTTTTAATTTGGGAGAGCCCCTGCCAATTGTAGCCTCGGTTTCCTGTTCTTACAGAAGGTGTGGTCTTCTGCTCTTATAGCCCATCTGCCTAAACTACTTAAACAGCTATTTTGTATGTATTTGTTTCTGTTTCTGTATTTATTGTTTATTATTATTAATGTTTTCTATGTTTGTTTGTGTAGGTATGCAGCACCAATCACCAAGGCAAATTCCACGCAGGGTAACTACTGTGGCAATAAACTCCTTTCTGATTCTGATTCTCCTTCAAGGTTTAACGTGTTGTGCATTTGGAGATGCTCTTCTGAATACCTTGGTTGTATCGCGGTTCATTTGCTGTAGTGTACAGTGCATGTGTATATATATATATATATATATAGTGCATGTATAATATATACATATATTTATCATTTAATTTAATTTAATTTTTTGTGTTGCAGTCATGAAAGGTCTTTTATGTCGGACCATGACGCTCTCTAAACATTGACGTGGCAGTAATCCGTGGGTCCACTATTGTCCAATCAAAGCGCACCTCCCTCCGAATCCACAGACACTGAAAGAAGTGTCAATAGCTCAGCGTATGTCCAACCATCTATCACTGCGCCCGTCCTGCTTGTGAACACTGCTCTGTGTCAACCGTCCTTCAGCCGCTTACACCCTGAAAGATACAATGTGACCCAATGGGACAGACACCCAAAACTTGACCCTCGCTCTCCCTCCTATACACCACCACCACCACCAGCAGTTCTGGGTTGCTTCATATTACCCAAGTCCATGCACACACACACAATCACACACTCACCCACCATGACTCGGCCATGTGGTCCCAGGCCACCTCCGGCCAGGTCCCAACCTCCACCCCTGGTCCCTCTCAGCTCATAGATCACTGCTGACACATCAGTAATTGAGCTGGGATAGATAAGGGCCAGTGGACAAGACCCCGGGGTCCTGACATCACTGAAAAGCCGAGAACAAACACTGTGTGTCACCACACACTCTGCTTTCCCCAGTTATTCTCTCGCTCCGTTTGTGGCCGTTGAGACTCCAACACAAACCGGAAGATTCCAAACCAAAAGTCCTTTCAAAGTTCTCCGGGTTAGGGGCTCTGAAACGCCAGAGCAGTGTATAAATATATTCGTTTTTAAACCGAAACGTAGCAATGTAAATGTTGTAAAATGGACAAAAACTGGGACAGAACACGGTAACGGACAGGCTAGCATGCTGTCATTTACAAAGAGGTGAGTTACTGTTTACATCTAGGGAAAGACGTAGATGGTTGACGGCCTACAGTCGCTGGACTCATTCCTTCTGACGCTCCATAATCACAAACGACAGCCAACTGAAACTAACAGTAATTATATTGTAAACTTGACAATGTTGGATTAAGGTTAGCTCAACTTTTTAATAAAGGTCGGTGTGCTGGCCTTCTGTTTTTTTGGGTTTGGGTTAGGTTGGCAGAAAACTACTTCATTTTGATGATGTAATAATTATTGAAGTCATCAATGAGGTAAAACACCAACTATTTAAACACAAGTATTTTCTTTTTTTGTGTTTCACATCATTTTAAATTGAATATGTTTGTGTTTTTATATTGTTGGCCCCAAAAAATCAACAGTCTGAAGGCTCTTGTAATTGTAAATTGTGTTAGTCATTATGTTTGACATTTTGTAAACTGAACAATTCATTAAAACATGAATTAATAGACTAATCAATTATAAAAATAATCATTTGTTGCAGCTATATTTTTAACCAAAACATGGTATATTTTCCCATTAGTGTTTAAGGTTCAAAAGCCAGTAAGGCTAAAAGAGAATCGGGGGGGTTTAAATAAAAAGAGAGAGAGAACACGTTGTTAGCAGGACATACAAGCGTGATGAATTTCCGTTCGTCTTTTGTCAGTGAATACGTCTGGGCCCATATGCTGGACTACAAAGCTATGTGAAAGCAGCGTTTAAAAAGCCAGGCCTACCACATTAAAGCCTATAACAATCTGTGTTCATGGTAAGTTATCACTCTCAATTAATCACCTCCCACAATGGGATTTCTGATGTGTTCAAGCCCCCTGAAAGCTGCAGGTCAGGCTGAGGGCAGACTGACTCTCAGTTCCCCATTCTCCATCCCCTCACTCCCCTTTCACTTTATCACATCTCTCAGCCGCTGCCAACTGACGCGCCTTTACATTTTTCTTATTCCTCAAGCTCTCAGTAAGAATGAGAGAGTCAAGCATCACACACACCCCAAAACAAACACAGAGAGATAGATGCAAGTGTGAAGATGTGGGGCTTTATGTGAAGCCAGGGCCTCTGTAGTCTGATTGACTGACTGGCTGGCTGGCTGGCTGAGAGCATTTCTGCCTGATTAAAACCCCTCCCTGGTCATTCCACTGGGGCTGTGTTAGCCTATGAATGGTATTGTATTGTTAGGGCTCTCCCCATTCCTGCACTGCTGAATGGGTTTAACCACTGGTTTAGATTCAGTTACACGGTTTTGGTTGAAAGTGTCCCCCTCCCACCGCTTTGGACTCCATGGTTCCCTTGACTGACCTGTTTAGAAGCTGCCGTGGAAATGTCATGTCGCCCCTCCCATGGGCCGGACCCGACATTCACTTTGATAGGTAACAAAAAAATGACTTGGGATGGGATTAAAACCAATGGCTCTTTTTAACCATAATGAATTGCCATGATATGGTGGAACGCAACAGTGGTGGAGGACTTTGAAGTGGAGGATGCGGTGATTCACTTCTTTGCCGTATATGGGACGAGCTTTGATAGGGCATTGGTGGAAAGTTAAATATCCCCATAAAACACAAACAGCTTTTGATAAATGAAAGTTTTATAGCACAGATGGGATGTTTTGGAAACTTTTATTAAGAATATAGAGATGTGATCTCTACAGTAAACACAGCACGCCATTCTTTAGACATTTTACATTGTATTTTAGGATGCCTATTGTCGGCTGGCCAGTAACCACAGCTGGAAATTAGCTGTAGAGGTTAAAGCTGCTCCTTTTACTGTACAGTGAATTAAGGGGGACTGTCCACGACATTATAAACTAATAAACTAAACTACATTAGAGGCACAAGCTTTGAAGGAAAAGTGATTCATGAATTTCATTTTCTCAAAACAAGTAAAAAATATTAGATTTTGCCAAACTCAATCTATATAAGGCCTAATAGATGACATGATAATAATAAACCTCAACCCTGTGACGCACAATTAAGTTATAGACATAATGTTTTTCAGAACAACCTGGGCTATCAGGATACGTACGATTTATAAATGCCCTCTTTGCAAAGGCCCAGATGTTAGCTTTCATGCTCAACAATCAGAAGCGATGCAGAGATATCGAACATTGTGCAACTTGATTTAAGGATTTATGATTATGGATTGATTTTACAAAGACACTGTAGTTCCAGGCTGGATTAAAAAGCTTCAAAAAGGACTACAATTGCACGGAAGACCTCGTTGAAATGGCACATTTCTCAGCTTTTACACAACAAAAGTAAGTCTCTACACTGCATACATCTGAAAATACTGAATATGACATAAAATGTATATTTTGACCTTCCAGAGGGTTTTTAAAAACAATGGTAGGAAAGGCCTTATAAAAAATCAAAAGGATGTTCTTTGTTAACCATAAATGTGATGTTAGTCTTTTACTTACACACATATAGAACTGGTCACAGACCCCCCCCTAAAATAGCCTAGAACTTTGAGGACGAATAACAGAAGTTAGAGAGTTTGGCAAATTGGTATTGGGGCTCAGGAGATATCAACGTATTTCACAAACAAGTTGTTTGTTTTTTTGCCAGGAGTACAGGAGAATGCTGTTTCGCACATTAATTGCATTAGATCTTTTCGGCTCAACTGGAGTGGAAAAACAATGTTAATTAACCAGGAAATCAACGAAAGTCAATGAAGACTCAGGGAAAAGTTAGTTTGGGGCCACAGTGGGAAACTTGGGTATTCATAGATATCACAGGGCATTAAACACTTGTGACATTAGCGGATGGTGTAATTCATTTTGCTTTACTCTATAGTCTCAGATGTCAAGCTCTTTGGAGGTGTTTTATCTATTTATCATGAGAATGTAGAGGCTTAAGAACGGTTCTGCCTGTCGACTGGCTGGTCCGCCTGTCCAACACACAAGAGTGTAGTATCCAGAGAGTAATCCCTGATGTTTCAGTAGCCTCTGAACCTTTATCTACTGCGACCATCAGGACATTGTTTACTGGTTTACATTAGATAATCCATAAATCATCCAAATATAATGGCCAGTTAGGCATAAATTGTGTTGAGTACATTCATGCACTTTGAAAACTCCATCAGATTCCCCAACGTGCACATGCAGCCTAGTATCTCTCGGAGTTATGTTCTTATTAGACGTCATAATTTACATCCAGTCAGTCACTTTCATTTTGTACATATCATTTATTGTTATCGAATTCAAGACGTCAATATCAAGAGGAAATATTGTAAATTTTGAATCACCTTTTCATCCAGAAGTCCTGTATGTATGGTAACATTACCAACGCCATCGCTCTGCTAACACATGCTGAGGGAATAGATGTCTAATACTGCTGAGTCCAGCTCTCTCTGGTTCTCTTATTTCAATGTTATTTTATTGTGTAGTTTTTATTATTATCATGTTGTTATTTCCTGTTTTTCTTTCTTTTTTATTGTACTGTACATCACCAAAGAATTTCTAATATAGACGGGCTTTGAC
This sequence comes from Gymnocephalus cernua, assembly GCA_023631565.1. Lineage (NCBI taxonomy): Eukaryota > Metazoa > Chordata > Actinopteri > Perciformes > Percidae > Gymnocephalus > Gymnocephalus cernua. The sequence continues at coordinate 33,805,315 of CM042436.1, forward strand.
ATCACCTTGTAACCCTGGTTTTGAAAGGAGCTTTATGAATAAAATTGACTTACGTACTTATTTGCTGTTGTTTTCAACAGTTTTATTTACTATATCATAGGTCTGGATAGTGACAATACTTACACATTTAATGTGGACATGCAATTGGCAGTTATGCTGCCTCAATTAGTGAGGATAGGAAACTACGCTGTTGCAGCAACACATACTGTAGCCTAAAATCACATCTGCATTAAACCTGCCAAGCACAGTTCATTTACAATGAGCCAATGCATTACCCAAAATCCGTAACAGACAATTACTATACTGAATAGTAAGTTCTCCACTGACTTTCTGTGCTACTGCTGCCAGTGTTTGACTGGTAGACTGAAGAGTAACCTGTCTTCAATGACTTTGTGCTACACAAAACATGGAGGAATGCAAACAGAGCTGTTAAAAAGGATTTTTTTTTTGTGTCAGTAACAGCTCACAGACACACAATGAAGGGCATTTAGCCCTGTTTAGAAAAGACGAATCTAAAACTAAACAATACCTCATTTATTCGATTGGATGCAGTCTCTGTGGAACTGGATTTGGAAGCCAGAGAGCCCCTTGCTGTGTTGCATGACTTTCCCAACACAAATAGTCAAAAAACACAAATAGGCCCAACAATTTGGTTTCTTTATGGCTCCGTAAAGAACTGAGGACTTGCAAAGAAGAACTCACTTCTAAGAAAAATAAGTGTACACTCATTCACTCACACACACACACACACACACACACACACACACACACACACACACACACACACACACACACACACACACACACACACACACACACACACACACACACACACACACACACACACACACACACACACAGAGTCAGTCACATAAAATTCCCCTCAGTCCCCCAGAGCGTTGGAATACGACAAGCCTATAATCAATTAGCTGTTCTCTCTTCATGTGGCTGTCAATTAGGCTGGCCAGTGATTGGGGATATGACTGCTTTATTAGCTGATCCAACTGCCCCTCCTCCTCTGCTTACTACATTACTTACAACTAGTAACCTAATAACAACACTTTTACTTGACATTTATTAGACAGATGCCTCATAGTCCAACTCTCAGCACAACATGACAGCACCTCAATAACCAGCACCCTTTTGACTTGTGGACTGTGTAGAGAAGGACCTTCACTTGTGTTTTGTCAGCACTCAAATCTGCATTAACAATGGCTTCATTACATTTTCTCTCAGCTTATTCAGGGGGGTAATATTAACCCAGTCTGTATTTGATCTCTTCCAGTGTGGAGTGTGTTTGCTCCCCTGGCAGCAAAGAAAAACATGCTACTGTTGGTCAAGCAGACTTTTGTGAGTTCCTTTATTAGTTATTCTAATAATGCCATCTCATATATATTTGGTTGTGATAGAATATTTAATTAATTGAATGAATGAATACCTTGATCTCTTTGTAGAATTGTATCTAGTTGTTTTTGTATAATGGGACCAATAAAGAGAAAGATTCATAAGGCATTTGTGCTGGATTTAAAAGCATTCTTTGACAAGTTTTGGAAAATTTGGAGCCTTTTCTTCAATTTCCTTAAGAATAATAATATGGATGTGGATGGTTGGAATGATAACTAGCGGGACTAAGCAGTTTTTTTTTTGTCTAAATAAGATAATACTCCTAATGCCTGTAGTGTGCCATCTGTACTATACGGTGTTGAGATAAACAACGGCAGAATGTTTTTCGTGTAAGCATACGTCTATGGATGTACAGATTCATGACTGTGGATACTACAGCTACTACATTTGATCCTTGGTCTCTTTTTGGTTTTAGGTTATGTGACTTGTACTGTTATTGTCTGTCAAATACAAAAAACTCAATAAATACATGTTTTTAAAAAAACATAAGGGTGAGTTTAGTTGTCTAAGAAAATACTTAATGTATCACAGTGACTTTATCAGGATTATCTCCGCCTGGGCTTGGAGACAACACTTTATATTTTGGTAAAGATTATTTGTATAGGACAGCTTAGACCTAGCAGGTGTGGAGTTTGAAAGACGTGGGGGAAACTTTCCCGGGTCAACACATTCTCATGAACGGGTTTGTATGATATTGTACGAAAACTAATGCTCAACTGTTTGTATCCTACAAAATTACACCGGTCACACGTCACATGAGTTCAGCGGTCTTTACAGTTCAATTTAGCCGAGAAAAGGTTACTGTGAGCCGTGTACAGAGCACCGAGAGGTGACGGTCGTTTCAGCCTGCAGTCGAGTTCAGCAGACAAAAGGTGATGTCATGCGCCGCAGACAACGTTCAGACACCAAAACAACTAAGATTAGAAACAAGTTTGCGGTTTGGGTTAAAACACAAACACCGGTTTCCTGGGTGAAAGTCTTGCGTTTTCTCCTTAACTTCTTCCGGGACACAAACTCCGCTCCCTCAGCTTGAACGTTTCCGGCCCTTAGGCCACCCTGGCCTCCTCTCTTCGTGGATCTTGGTGTTATTTTACCGAGTCAGTCAATGAGGGGCTTACAGAAATAAATACATGGCATACCTACGAATTACAGTGAATTACTTCTCGTAACTACTGTAAATGGTTCATGAGAACAGCCTGCTTGGGTAACAGTAATCAATTAACATCTGACCCAGCGAGACCAACTTATGAAATCTAGTCTAATGCCAACGTTCAGTGCTAAAGCAGGAGGGAGTGTGTCCTTTATCAAGGCAGGAATTAAAGGGGTATGGACATTGCAGATTTCAAATATACGTGCTTCCAAATAATTCTGCATCTTTAGCTGCATAACCACTGTCACTTTGACAACGATTAATGCAGAAACAGGGTTTACCTTGTGCATGGTCATTGTCATACTCGAGTGAAATGAACAGGAAACGGGATGGATGGAAACCAATGCATGCTGGGAAGGTGGGGACACACATTGGGTGTGAATTACAACATGCTTTAGAAACTCTTCAGTTAGATGGGATTTTTTTTTTTGCAACTTGAGGAAAAGATGAATTACCAGTGATAAGATGCTTTAATGAAGTAAAAACCCTCAAACCCTGCCCACTGCCATGCTCTACGGTCCTAACAACAGAAAGCACATTGTAACAATTGGAAAATTGTGTAAATTAAATGCATGTTTATTCATCCTTGGCTACAACTAGGCAACGTTTACAACTCCAAAACTGCATTGATATCAGAAGATGAGTAATACAAAATAGTGATAATAACAAAAATATATACTTGAGTTTTATGTAAAAGGCTTTGTGTGTCCTTTAGGCTGCTCTCCTACATCACTGAGTCTCCATGGAAACTGACTTTAGGTATATTTTACAGCCTGTTGAAGCGGCTCAGGAGGGTTTCCTACTTCACGTCTGCCTCTCCTTTCACAGCCATACTCTATTGGTCTGCAAGAACAACACATATAGTGTCGGCACCGAGGCTCGCTGTAAAAGTAATTGGTTTCATTGGGAAGCGGATAAAAAGCGGTGGCTGGTTGCGGAGGGCTTCCTGCCGAGTTTGACCGCTCCTGGGTTAATCACAGTCCCTCTGAGGCTGGAAGCTTTCCCAGTCAGCACTGGCCACCAGCCACTGGGAGCTCTGGCTTCCAGCACAGCCGGCTGGGGATCAGCTGCAGGGAGAGAGGAAGGAACTGTTAAACGGGTGTTTCTTAACCTAATGGCAACAACATTTGTTATTCATCCTATCACACCTACAGCGATGCCATCACTTTCATACATAGACACACATATAGATGTGGGAAGTACAGTGCAGTATGTCACACGTATATTGTCAATAAGCCCATTTTGCTACTTGACTCTTTCTATTTTGTGAGACTTTCTTATCTTTATGGCACCATATACTCAGAAGGAAATGTACTTTTTGTCCACTGACAAAAGTACAACAGCGCTGTTCATCCAGAGTACACTTTGCAGTTGCAGTCAATCTAAAATGATGTATCTATTCTTGTAGTCTGACCACAGTCCTAACACTCACTGGGATTTAAATTAGTTATTACAAAATCTTATTGGACTTCAATTTAAGGTATACGTGCAGTTTAGTGTCACAAATTCCCCATACAATGTCCTTAATTAATTATGAACCTGCTAAACCACCTGTGCTACCCTAATGATAACCTGCCTCAAATAAGACGCTCATCATTTGGGACACTCAGTTTTTGGAAAATAATTTGTGACACTAAACTGCACATAAGCCTAAATTTAAATGCATTTATAGTGTCAAATCACAACAGAAGTTATCTCAAAACACTTTACAGATAAAGTAGGTCTAGACCACACTCTATAATTTACAGAAACTCAACAATTTCTTCAACAGCCTGTGGAAAGAAATCCTTCTAACAGGCAGAAACCAGAGAGAATACTTAACTACAATACAGAAATGTAACTCACAATCAAACCTAGTTTGTATAAACCAATATTGTATCACAGAATAATATAGCTACCAGAAGCAAGAACAAATTAATCAAGTTTGTCATGCTAGCCGCATCACTGAAGTGCCAATAATTTGACTTTAAATTAAACCCTTGATTATACAATAATGGTTAACAACAAAATAAAAGTTATAATCAAACTGTATTCATATTGTGGGGCAATTCGCTCTCAAAGTAAAAAAAAAAGCAACAGAGACGATGTATAGTCCCTTCCTGTTAAGTCAGCCAGTCAATTTAGCTAAGCTAACGTTAGCTTTGTAACATTAGAGATAGTGGGATTTCCAAAATTGAATAATTACCGCAAATATGAAATGAACACCAAACTATCTGCTGAAAAAAAAATCCCATGGATATATTTAGCTAGATACTAGCTTTTAAACAAAAGAGACGATTTCCTGCCCCTGTGTAATACGTTAGCTAGCTAGCTAGTCAGCACGTTATCTACAAAGCTAACGTTAGCTAAGTTAACGTTAGCTTTGTGGAGATCGTGGTATTTTCCCAACGGAATAACTGCCCCACATATAAACAGCAAACTTTGCTATGTCAATCTTGTTGTAACTGAGATATCTGCTGAAAAGAAATTATTTTTTCCGTCGACAAATATAGCTCCTGTACATCCGCGAAAATCACATTTAGCAGCTATTTTCAAGATAGCACCGTCATTGGCATAGCTGGCCCAAAACAATTCCAGTGAAAGTTAACTTCAGAGCAAATGAGTCGTTTAATCCGATGAATCACTTAATATACTAACGTTAGTTGGAGAGCTTGTGTATGTTCCACCAAAATATTTCTAATATACGGGCTTTGGTTCCACTGTGGTTCTCCTTCTCCGTAATGTTGACACTGACAGACACAGAAATGGCGGAGTGATATTCTAAGTAAAGCGCCAGGTGTGCTCATATGTCTCTGTCATGCTGATTTGATAACGTTCTAAATGTCTATTGACCAATCAGATTGTCTGGTCGGATCTACTTGTTGTATAATAAATAGGATAGAATACAAGAACAAATATTCAAACAATAAAGATAATAAAAATACAAAGGAAAGAATGTACGTTTAAACATATACACAAGTTGGAAATAAAAATGTACAACTACTTAAATAGTATTTATAAAGATGAAACTAAAACCTATGTTTGTGCAAGTTGCACTTAGTGTAGTATGGGTTTATTAGGGTTGTCTGTTATCCTGAGGGTTCAGCCATGTTCTACCAGTCTACTAACTTAATCATGAGTATTAAAATACATTCTGTCCTCAACTTCAAGCAGACAAGTGTCTCTTTGGAGCATTGCCACTTGTTAACGCTGAGAAATGTTCTGTGTGGCTTATTTCAAGAGGATGAGGCTGAATCTGGGTTTATTCAGGGACAAAGTGCCAAAAAAAAGTGCCAAAAAAATGTCCTTAAAATTTGTTGACCATTTCAAATATCTCGACCACACCAACAGTAAGTTTACTTTGCAGTCTTCCCAATTTGACAAACATATAAGTAACAAGTTGCCATTTCAACACCATAAACGCAGTATTTTCTGCATGCAGGCTTTTGTTTTTGATTGATTTGACATCCGCATAATGCTGACTTTCTCCATCCCATCGGCTGACTGAAACGGCCTTTTTGTGCCACTTGACTCCCTCACACACACACAGCTGCATTTGTCTTGCAAATCCATCCCCGCTGCGCCGCGTTCAGACGAGGAAAAGAGAGCAGTCGGACGTCAGTGAAGTTCAAGCCAGCGAACAAGCGGAGAGGCTGTTCCATAGCAGCCCCTTTTGTCGATATCAAAACGGAGAGCTGGTGAAAAATGATGCATGCTTTTACACATCTGAATCCTGGCAACTGACAGAGGAAGGGATGGGCGGGGGGGGGGGGGGGGGGGGGGGGGGGGTATAAAAACTAAACTAAACTTCCCTGGAGGCTAAAGTCAGTGTTGGAGGCGAACAAAAGAGCCCCAGTCTAAACGAGTTGAGTGTCTTCTAGCGCACGACGGGGATCAGCAGCGCAGAATGTAGGAGATGGATGGAGACGCACACGTACAAACGGCCGTGACTGAAATTTGCATATTTGTAATTTATCACTTTTTTTTGTTGAGTTATTCAGGGATTTTTTTTTTTGCAGAGTTAAAAAAGAAAATAGATCATTTGTCAACGCGTGCGGGTTGCGAGCTGGTAGAGCTTTTCTACAGAACAAATGAATCACTGCTACAAGCCTGAGATCACTTTTCTGTTTCCCTGAAAAATGCAACAAGTGCTTGCATAGGCTACTTATTTATTATAGCCTATTTATGAAGGCTATTTATTGCTTTTTGTCTTCTGCCTTGAAATCAGCCCAGTCTGCTTCATTTCCATATCTTTTCAATGGTGCTGCCTCGTGAATAGACTGTAATATTTCATGATGGGGCACGCAAAAGCTGTGCACAATGCCTCTCATATCCACTCGGCTTTCAGCCGCAACAATGATCATAGCAAGACGTCTTTATGGCTAATTCATTCAAAGGCGCATCTCCCGTCCTCCGGCGCGGAGGTCAGCCCGCCGTGTTCCGTCCACCAGGGGGGTTTTCAAAGGCCAGAGGCGGCCAGCTGGCCCCGTCACACGACGCCACAAACACACACACACACACACACACACACACACACACACACACACACACACACACACACACACACACACACACACACACACACACACACACACACACACACACACAGATGTTCAAAACTTTTTTCTAATCAGACCAAATAGGCTGCAACGTCAAGAATAGGCTACATCTACTTATTGAACTATGTGTAAAAAAAGCCTAATTACACATATATATATATAGGTTTTACGATTTATAGCTGTTAAAATTATTATGTCGGATTTATATTGTAAATATGTCAATGGAACTGGAGGAGTGACATACAGCCAAGTGTAGATGCATCCAGCGCGCAGCAGAGGCACCATTACGCAATACAGCGAAACTGGAAACACGCCACCAGCTTTTACGCATGAATGCACTGCAGCCGAAATCAGAGTTAGTAAGGATAATGTAATATCTTTCGGAAATTCCTTGGTCAAATTTTAATTTTCTTAGACATATTTTTAGCCATTTGTTTTGGACACTGCGTATTTGGACAAAACACAATTTATCATGAGCGGGATTTAAAAGGGGCATTTCTGACCAACTGATCTTATTTTATCCTAGAGTTAAAATTTACTTCATGGCACTCACTTCAGTCCTGGGTCTGTCCATGCGTTGCCAAGGATATCCATGCGCCAAAAGAGTAGTCCTTTGGAACATAGCCAAAGTAACGCATCTCTCTCCAAGTTCAAAAATATAAAGTAGCCTAATTTCCCTAAAATGTACAACAGTGCGTGTCATAAATAAATAAACTCCCCATGTGATGAGTTACCCACTAATTCTTCTTCCTTAGCCACCCTGGTTTTCTCAATGGGGAAAGCTGCTCGTGCGCCCCGGAGCCACTTGTTGCCGGCGCATAAAGTTGGAGCTTTTGAGAAGTTAAATATCCCGGAAAGAACACAACTTAGTATGTCAAGGGCTTCACGGAGACAAAAGACCAGCGCCTTACCATATGCTTAATGGCTACAGCCATCCAGCCTTAATTAAAGGCAAAACGAGGTCCTTTAAAAGTTGGAAAGGCTCCTTTATTTGAGTTAGATGGAGCACTTGCGCACAAAACCAGAAGCGCGCATTGCCATTGACTCGCCCCCTTTCTCTGTCTTTCAGGAGTCTGAAGCGGCCACCTTCATCGCCCGTTTCACTCCAACATAAGCTTTTCATCACCCGGCTTTGTTCTCGGTGAAAGTAATGCTGCGAATCAAAGAGATGACAATATTTTCCATCAGCTTGGAGACCCTGGACAAGAGCCCTCGAGCTTTGGCAAAAATCAGGGCCGGTTATTCATCCTGTCACTCCGCACCTGTGGTCCTGCATTCAAAGTATACAAACCTTCCCCTATTAACATTAATTATTCACAAACAACACAAAGGCTGAAACAGAGCAGGTTGAAGTCTGTTTATGGCTCCTAAATGTTTTATTCCTCTGAAGATGTGCCCAAAGCTTTTTTTTTTCTTTCCCTCGTTTGCAACCGAGTGCCTGTCTCTCTTTCAGCCTTAAGTAGCCCTACAGTTTGGATTTTACAATCGCAGCATCTGCTTAATCTTGCGGATAAAAATATGACACAAAACATTGCTAATAAAGGATGTGTTAAATCCCTGTAATGAGTGATCAACGCGGGAAACAATGGGGGAGGATGGTGAGAGCCGTATGGTTCCAAGGGCACCCGGCACAGTTTTCTCTCTTGTGGAGAAAAGCGCCAGGTGATGGCAAGAAAATTGCCTTCCGAGGATGAGAACACACCAAATCCACCTCCTTTCTCTCCTTGAAAAAAAAAGAAAAGAAAAATAGAAGACATAAATTTAATTGGCTTATCAAGGCGCGCCTAAAAGAAGTCGCTGTTAATTGGCTGGAGGCGCACAAAACAAACGCAGGGACATGTTTAGCCTGGCTGGCCCGCGATGCGCTTTCAGCCCGGTGTCACATCATTGAAAATGTGTTTTATTATTGCAAAACGTCACATGCTTTACAGTTGCCATATTGTGTCATGGACAAAGGCTGATGGAACATTAAATACGTGGAAACGGTGCCAACGCGTCTCGAAGACACTGCAAGGGCCTCTCTCTTTGCTTGCTTTTAGGCAGCTGCTGGGCAGGGGACTCAGACGTCAGGACATGAAAAGAGACCAAGTTTGAACTACCAGGTGCATCCCCGGAGAACACGGCGGAGACCGATCTGTTACAGCGGGACAAGGAAGCGCTCATAAAGATGTAATTTAGATTGGAAGGTCACGTCTGAAAGAAAAAGGCGCACGGGAAGCAAGAATGGTCTCACCCACCTCCCCTCCCTTCCACACATCTCCTTAGGCTTCGTGCTCTGTCAGTGCGTCTACAGCAGACACATGTTGGTTACCACAGATCAGACACTCTGCGAAGCAAGTCTGAGCGTCCGAGCGCCCGCATGGCATGGGTCTGACAGTGTGCATGGGTCTGACAGTGTGGGCAGGGCAGCCTCACAACTGGCACACTGATGCCATGTTGGGCAGGAGAAAACCCAAGAGAGTCAGGGGTATTAATAATGACTCCACGGGCTGCATTTCCGAAGAGAGATAATCTGAACATCAAGCCGATTTGAGGCTGTTGTTAAGCGTCTCTCCCAGTGCGCTAACATACGGGCTTAAAGCGGATTTGACAGCATTAGAGGCGATACAACCTCTTACTTTCTTCTCATTGTAAGTCAAAGCTGTTAAAGTAAAGCTTCACACCTTCTCTGATGCTTTAAGAAGAATAAGTTTTAGACTCGATGGCCTGTTTTTGATGTGTCCCTATTTACCTGTTAATTCAGTTTTCAGCCTTGGGTGCAATACACAAATTCACAGCCACTGATGCGTAAAAGTGCCAATCTCTGCATATAGGACCTGACATCGCATGACTTTCAACAGTGTGACTGAAACTTCTCTAAAGCTCTGCAATGAAGAAGCCAAAAAGCAACAAATGTCTCTGCATGAGAGAAGGAAAATGACTCACTGTGCGTTAACAGCCACACATTTCCCCCATTGTAAGCTGGGAGGAAAATCTGGGACCCGTTGATCATTTGTGTAATTAATTATAGAAAATCCAGGGAAAATATGTATTGTAATGCTTGAAACCTTTTTTTAAACGTTCATATTACAATTCAGGTGACATGTATTTTAAGGGTTAAAGCAACCGAGTCAGCTCAAAGAAAACAACAACATGTTCTAAGGCTTTATTCAAGGTATTAAAGTGGCCTTTGAGCTCTTTGAGTAGTGAGTATTAACACTAGATGCAGTAGAATAACCGAGTTACTGTAGAATGCAATGTACTTACTGTCACATGCAGTCAGACATCACAGGCTACTCGCTAAAGGAAACTGATGGTAGTGAAAACGCTTTAAAGTATCAATATACACTGTCATAATACTCACAGGTGAGTAAATGTAGGCCTAACATATCAGCAATAACATGTAGGCTACAAAAGTATAAAAAAAAAATAAAGAAGCCTGTTAGTGGTTAGAGTGTATTTACAATTATAACGCTGTTCCTGGTTTTGTTTTTGTATATATGCGGGTATTCAATCTATAGGAATGCATCATGATCTTATTAATGACAGACTAACAGCAGTCATGAGATAGGCTACATGTAGTGGATCTGGAACATATAATGAAGTATAAGGTGTTGTAGAATGGATTTTCTTTTTCTTTTTAACCTTTATTTAACCAGGAAGAAACTCATTGAGATTACAAATCTCTTTTTCAAGAGCGTCCTGGTAAAAACTGGAGTTCTTACAGTCAGTAAAGAGCCTGAGTAAATTCACCGAGTCACTCACATCTTCTGTAAACTGCTTTCTGTTGATGTCTTCTTCATGATGAAAACAAAATCTCAAGTTCAATTATTTTATTGAACATACGTATAAATCCCACCTCTGTGGAATATGTAATCGGATATTTTTTTTTCCTGTCTGAAATACACCTGATTTCAGAGTAATCAGATTTTTTTTTCTCCATCAGTATTGCCACTTTCAGAAGAAGAGTGCTTAGATTAATCACAAAAATAATAGGCTAGTATAAGAGAAGAGAAGAGAGCCAAATATAGTATAATCACATTTCCCCTCACTCCGCGGCCCTGTCACAGCAGCGCGGTTAGTGCTCTGTGTCGCTGTCTGCCCTGGGCAGCATACTGTAGGTATGAAAGCGCGCTGCCTGTCTATATGGTGAATCAGCGGCCTTTTTAGCTCAGCGCCGAGCCTTTCTCAACCAAATTACCGTTCTTGGCGTGGCCCTCTAATGTCCAGGCCTGCAGAGAACTAAAGGAAAATAAAACCTGTCAGACAGCAAAATGGTCGTGTCCTTTAAAGCCTTGCCAAAAGCCCGTAGCCGGAGTGACAAGATAGCCGGGGGTATTTCAGCCTGTCCCTTCCGCTTGGCTGCGAGCGCACCAAAGGATGTTTAGAGGCGCTCCGCGCTCCGCGCACTAAAAAACCATCAACGGCACAAAAGCGTTAAGGTGCGAGGAAACTACAATGCTACCACTGTTTTAAAGTGGAACCGGCCCTCCTGCCAAAGAGATGAAGTTGCCCAGCATTGACTCCCTAACATTTGACTTTCCAATGGCTGTAATAGGATTACATGCTCATGTCGCGCTACAGAGAGCGAGAGAGAGAGAGAGAGAGAGAGAGAGAGAGAGAGACAGACAGACAGACAGACAGACAGAGAGAGAGAGACAGACAGACAGACAGACAGACAGACAGACAGAGAGAGAGAGAGAGAGAGAGAGAGAGAGAGAGAGAGAGAGAGAGAGAGAGAGAGAGAGAGAGAGAGAGAGAGGGGGGGGGGAACTCTGGAACCTTAAAGTTAAAAAACAGAATAATGTGGCATCCTAACAAAATAAATACATACATACATAGATAAGTACCCGAATGCTGGCTGTAAAACACACAGACCTACGAAATCCTCTGAAAGGTTAATAGTTAGAATAAAGAAATATGAGCCAGCCCACCTGTTGTGCTGAAGGTTGTTATAAATCCAAACTTTCCCAATCCTAACAGCGTCTACTTGCAGCAGTGCTGTGCGTGTCGCCTCAGCCGTGTTTGCAGCTTTTTGGGGGGCCTCATGGTTCATATATGCACGCGGCAGTGTGTTGGCGGTGCGGGGCGTGGGGACACATGTTGGAGGGATGCCGCTGTACCACGGGAAAATCTGTCCCGGCAGCACCTGGCAGCACAGAGGAGCATTCAACAGCTTCCCACCATACTGCTGCACGCCCGCGTGCGCTTTAAACACCTTCAGCTGCTGTGGGTATACGCTGTCTCCTCATTAGCATCTAATTTGCATATTTATGTCACACAATATTGGGCTGTATTAGTTTGGATTAACTCTGGGCTTCCCCTTCTAATTGTCACTCCTTCAGACTGTTACAGTGAAGTAGCTACATGCTAAAAGGTTTCACCACAGCAGGCACCATGCACTCACCCATAGGCGTGATTTACGTGGGGATGGGGGGGGGGGGTTACATCCCCAATTATCAAAACTGGTCTTTTTTTTCGAAGTTTTGATTCCTCTTTAAGGTTTTTGTGGCGTTTTCAATGTTTTTGTCGCTTTCTCAGACATTTTTGCTGCTGTTTTTCAACATTATTGTTGAGTTTTTTGACAACGTTTGACGTTTTTGTCCTTTTTAGTTTTGTTTTCGAAGTTTTAGCTGCTTTTTCCCAACATTTTTCGCCTTTTGATGTTTTGTTGCTTTTTCGATTTATTTTTGATTTTTTGTTTTTTAGATGTTTTTGTTGCTTTTTATAATACACCATCTCAACCCCCGCCCCCCCAATGTTGAACCCAAAGTTAAGCCCTTGCACTCACCATAATAATATGATGTTAATGAGGCATGATAAAGCAAAGTTTCAAGATTCCAGTCACAAACTAGCTATCATACCGGTATGTGTATTTTATGGACATTCATTATTTGAAGGTCCAACATTTACACTCACATAAAACCAAGGGTGTAGATTGTGATGTAACACTTAAAGCATTCTGGGGGATTTCTATTCAACAATTTGTGACTTTTTTGTTTCCCTTTATGTTGCAAATGTCAGTATTTATGTATAAGGAAAGCATTATTCTCCCGTATTGTTCAAAACTTCCTCCATATTCAAAACATCACACTTTCTGGGATAGTTTCAAAGTACATCTCAACAACACATTTATTAGAAAATGAGACCTGGTCGAAAACCCCAAATCTCCCAAATTTACATCTACATGAATCTATTTTTATATTGAGTAAGTGCACTCAATCCATTCGGCCTCTTTTTCCTTATGTTAAACATCTATTTTGTATAGGCTATATTTGTTTCTGTATTCATTGTTTATTTCATATTAATGTTCAATATTTTGTTTGTTTGTTGACCAACGACCACCATCAAGGAAAATTCATTTTAAGTTACTTGGCAAAACACCTTTTTCTGTTTTCTCTGTTACGTGTCTAACGGAAAACGTTGCCTTCATGTGTGTCTCTATTAAACCATGTGTTTGTTCCTTTATCAGTGGACCCACTAGGCCCAGTAGGCTGCTGCTGAAACCGCTCATATACTGGGACACTGCCAGTATTCAAACTCATTTGTTGCTAGGCTTGCTCTACTAACATGCTGATGCTTCACATCTTATTTCACATTCAACCAGATACAAATAATAAAATATAGCATGAGAGAAAAAAAAGAAAGTTTTTTTTTCATCAGTAAGTGCTTTTATTTGCAGATTGAATATAAATATAAATCATTGTACAACAATATAAAAATATGTTCTCTTATTCATTGCGATTAAATTAAAACATATATTATCACTTGTGGGAGAAAAATAAATACATGATTGCCAGTTGCCTGAATTACAAAAATAAAATTATCAACATGATAAAACTATTTACAACATTGAATACAATATCGGGGGGGGGGGGGGGGGAGTGTACAGTAAGCTCACACGGTGTTCACATTTTTTTTGCGCACGTTAACATTAACATAATCAACTTCATAGTCTTCACATTTACAATGTGCGTTTTACAGGACAAGTCGCAAGGACTCGGGTGTTTCCGTTCAGGCCACCAGGCCGAAAGGAGGCTCGTTTTCAATGTCTGTGATGCCCGGTTTGCTGTGCAGTTTTCGGGGGTCTTCCGGTGTCCACACCTTGGCGGTGCGGATGATGTTCTGCTCCCGGAGTTGCTTTTCATCCGACCAGGACAGAGAGTGGCCGGCCAGGGGAGGCAGGCCGTAGTCCGGGTCGCTGGGGGAGGGAGACCCTGGGGAAGAGAAAAAGGAAGAAGCGCGTTAATGTTGCTTGTTTTTTTTGTCTTCATTATGTTCATCAACATGATGCAGACTGCATGAATCCAGACTATAACAGTGTTTATTTACTACCGAGCCCCATCACCATTTATGTGAACTTCTGGGGGAGAAAAAAAATCTGAAATTAGATATATGGTCTTTAAGTGGACCTACTTGTTCCTCTGTGACAGATAATGACCTTCTTGGGTTGCGCGTGCGTCTCGCTGCTGGAGTTTCGGATGGGCAGATCGGACTGCACGAGCTCGGCGAGGAAGTTGATGTAGCCGATGGCGAGACGCAGCGTGTCCACTTTGGACAGCCTCTTCTCGTAGGGCAGGGTCGGGATGTGCGAGCGGAGACCCTCGAACGCGTCATTGATGGACTGCATCCTCCGCCGCTCCCGGACGTTGGCCGCCTGTCTCAGGTGCTGCATCTCCATGTCGGACCGCATCCGCCGCCTCCGCTTCAGCAACGGCCCCCCGCCGTGACGGGGGGACAGGTCCGGGGTGCCGTAGGAGAAAGTGGAGGATGAGGAGGAGAAGGACAAGTTGCCGGTGTCGTAGTCTCCATCGTGGGGCGCTGCTCTGTCGCCTCCGTCTTTGCTGTAATAGTCTTGGAAATGACTGGCGAGGAAGTCGACGTCGTCATCCAAAAAGTCATCAGTGTCCAAGTGTCCGTCTCTCGAGGACTGGTCGGTGAAAAACTCGTCATCGTCGAAATAAGGAGGGGAGGAGAAAGAGTCGAGTCCAGAGAAAGGGTCCAGCACACTGTCCATGTTGGTCTGCTGCTGCTGCTCTGTCCTGTTGTCGCGCTAACAACGTCACACACTGTTTCTTTCTTTGATATGAGCGCGCTGCTCGCTGCTCGCTGCTCGCGGTCAACAGTTAGTGTCTAGTTGAAGAACCGGCACGCGAGGATTCTTTATAGCGACATCCATAGTCGCGTGCCGCTTGCCAGGAGTGCCAACCAATCACAGCTCTGTCCGCGAGGCGCACCTCAAGATAATCTCTCCCCCCAGAAAGCCACGCCTCCTGCCTGTCCTCCACTGTCCGGCTCGGAGATAACATCTCAACTCTGCACACCGGCTGTTCTCCTCTGCCAGACTCCGTTTACAAATCACTCAATTTAGATTCCCTTTCATTTTTTTTAACATAGCCTTAAATGTTTTCTCTGACAGGCTTAAATTAATTTGTTCCCCGAAGTGGAATAGACCGATCAGATTATATTCCTTACACGACCGAATAGTGACGTAGGCCTATCTATTGCGAATAATCGTATTTTAGTTTACAGAAAGCACCCGAATTAATGCGCAGTTTCTCTTCACGGCTGTTTTTTGCAGGATCAAATGTTGCACGACATGTTCATTGAAAAGCTCAATCCATATAGCAACAGGTTTCTTTTAATAATAATACAAATAATTGAGTTTTTCCACAGATAATTAGAACACAAGATGCCATTAAAAAGCCATTAAAGCCTTTTTTTTGTCGTAAATCTTAATATATATTTTTAAATAGCATAGGCTATTTTGATATTAAGCTGCAATCCTCAGGTTAACCTTTGACATGGGTGTACCAGAAGACGGAGGCTGTCAGTCTGTGAGAATAAAGTTTCCTCTGATTATTAAAGCAACAGGTGTCGATAAAAAAACAGACATAATGTTACACTAAATATTATTATAGAGGACGAAGTGGCTCAAAATCCTGATGTAAAAGGACTCTATTATTATTTTGTGTTATTAAATGTAATTCAAATGTAATTGAATCACTTTAACACAAAACGGAAAGCTCATGTTCGTAAGTGGAAAGGCATAAGAAAACGCTGCTTACAAAGTTGTAATGGCAGTTTCTTGACCATCTATTATAAAAAAAAGAAAAAGAAAGCGTTTTTATTGACACCCCTGACACATGAACGGGTGCAGAATGCGGAGGAAAGCTGTCACCATGTGGCCTGTGGTGAGCAGGAGAGCCCTCGGCTCGGCCATTCATTCAGCAGTAAGTGGGCAGCGCTGCTGCCATAAATACATGCACCAGTAGAGTGGTCGATGCGCCACTTGTGCCAGCCACTGTGGTGTTGATTGGGAGAACTGGTTGACAAATAAAAGCACAGTGGTGGGCCCTGGAGCGCGCGCCTCTCTGACACCTCACGCGACATGTTAATGCTCCTCGGTATACCGAAAGGAGACTACCCACCGGTCTGGGGTCTATAAGTACACATCTATTCAGCCCATTCAGTGAGAGGGCTCACTTTGTTCTGCAGAGAAAATGTCCCTTGCGCAGCGCCAGGCCGGGTGCGCGCGCACCGCGCGTCTGTGGACATTGGTGGAAAAGCTGCAACACGGGCCGTGGCCGTGGGAAGAAGGCCATTTGCGTCCCTATCGCCAGTCAATGCAACATGTCGTGTTATAAATGAGGCTTGTGTTGCTGTCTACATAATGAAGCTGTAGCTGGGAGCTCACATGCCTCAAAGAAGACGCACAATACACGCACGTCCCGGTACCAACCAGGTGCCGAACACAACACCAAACACGGACAACAGGAGCCTGCATTTTAAAAACGCAGTGCGTCAGAAAGAAAATCATCTTCCATCAGGAGACGTCACTGTCTTTTATGCGGAGGATTCCTCTTTTTCCCTACATCATCATTAGTATACTGTTTATGGAGCCATTAATCCCAATAAAGTGCCCTCTGAACACGGACATCAGAGCCTTTCAGTGGTCAGTTTGACTATTTCAAACTAACTCTCTAACTAATGAATGTAATGCCCCCCCACTGAAATAAGGAGTACTCAACAAAGGTGACAAAAACCTTAGCTGTAATCCAAATAATGGATAACCATTATCCAGGATGTGTTTTATTAGTGTCATTCAGAGTTGAATATTATCTCATGTGTTGAAAAATGTAAAAAAAAAAAAATGTTTGTGACAATTGCACAACAATTATAAAGGCAAAATTAGAAGGGTAAAGATGTAAACAAGAAAAATAAAAACAGAGAAGGAGTCCTGTCATGGTGTCAGGTTGGATACAATATCTTTTATTCTCTACTTTCAGAAAATGTAAAATTGAGAAAGATTTAGGGTGAGTTTGTGTAGGCCACTCACCTTCAATAATACATGGCTCTCAAAGTTAACACTGCTCCTGTTGAGAAGCCTGAAAGTCCTGGTTTAACATTTGAAATAATATATATATATATATATATATATATATATATATATATATATATATATTTTTTTAATTATAGGTCCTACTGTCAAATCTCAGAATACATATTTGTGTTGCCACACTTTAAAAAAAAATATCTGTCTTATTTTGCACACAGACATAACCTGAGGCTCCATTCAATTTCAGCAATTCTCTTTCTTTAATACTGTCTCTTCTCATTTCAAGCACCCATGGTGCAGAAATACAGTAACTCCAATAATAATAATAATAATAATAATAATAATAATAATAATAATAATAATAATAATAATAATGTTTTTGCGTTGGTTTTCAACTATTTGTCTGATGAAGTGAACCAAACAAGAATCTTCACACTGGGAAACATTTGCAATAATTAGTTTCTAAGCTCCTCACTGACTTTTTGACTCTCAAAGTGGGACCTCTTTTATTAAAACGTTCTCACTAAGGCAACAGTGCGTGTGTGCGTGTTGCACTGACATGTTAGAAAAGTGTGTGTGTGTGTGTGTGTGTGTGTGTGTGTGTGTGTGTGTGTGTGTGTAACCCCCCTTTTGCTCCAAACCAGATGATAATTCGAACCGTGCAGGTTTTTAATGCACCGTGACCGCGCGCTCCACGCCGTCTCATTGATAAACGTGCTATCATTCTCAACGGGCCGACCTGCGCGAGCGGAGCAAGTGTTTGGGTTCCCATGCTGTCCCTCGGTCTGCAGCATGCAGCAGGCTGGACGGTGCATTAAAACCGGCCACACCGGTCACGGTGCACGCAAGGGGTGGTGGTGACGGGTAGGGGCACACACACACGCACGCACGCACACGCACGCACACGCAAACACACACACACACACACACACACACACACACACACACACATACACACACACACACACACACACACACACACACACACACACACACACACACACACACACACACACACACACACACACACACACACAGAGGTTGGGTTAAATTGTAGTAAATGCCCGCATCTCAAAATGAAACATTAATCAGAAATAAATACATTGAACTGAATTAGGCTGCTTGCAAATAGCAGTAGGCCTACACTACAACGCCACAATTAATAATAAAAAAAGATCATTATGACAGTTGGTGAAATTTGACTAAATAAATATAATCATTAGATAATGTCAGTGAGATGTAAAGTCTCATAAAGGTATCAGTTTGACCGTCTTTATTGTGAGATACCCTATAGTCATTATCTTCAGCATTCCTAACATCATCCTCTGTCAAAATATCCCATTTGCTTCTACATATATATATATATATATATATATATATATATATATATATATATATATTTAATATATAAAAAATATATATATTTAAAAAAAATGCTGGAAATAAATTCCTACTTTAATCCAGGTGGAAAATTAAATGTCTGTGACTTCCAAATCATTTTCTAAAATGTCCTTTAGACAATAAATAGGTATGCCATTTGGTACCAATTATAGTAAATAGTAATTTCCTTTGAAGAAAGAATTTATTTTTCAATTATTATTTGGAACTTCATAAGAACTGCACTTGTTGAATTCTTTGCCTATAGCCTATGTGAATTTCATTTTAGCCGTGGAAAAATATTTAATTTGAACACTATTTTTTTCTATAAGAACTAAATTACACCATTCTTTTCAGGAAATGTAAACTGTCAGCAAATTAATATGATATTATGATCCCATACAATAAAGCTGTTCCTGATCCACATCTTCATCAGGAATAGTTTCTCCTCACAGATTCTCTAAGTAGCTTTGAATTGCAACCAAAAAGTTATAACAGGATAAATCTCCCTCCGCTGTGTTCAACCTTAACCTATAAATGTTGTGCAGCTGCAGAGTCTATGAACACGTAGCCTGTCACAAACTGGAAAAGGAAATCCAGAAAGTGAACTACAGTGTGTGGAATTAGAGCTGGGGCTAATCCTCCCACACAGTGATTCAGTGGTAATCCCTCTAATCTCTGGCTACAGGGGATTATCCATCTGGATGACTAAAACAAATTAAAGGGATTTACTCAACAGTAATTTAACAACTTCAGTCAATGCATTTTCAACCCTCACCGTAGCCACTTGAAGTTCTCTGCACTCAGCTGATTCTTGGCTGAGATGTTTTCAAAAACTTTTTTGGAATTCGTAAACAAAGGTTGTTAACATGTTTAACTGGGGTGTGCAAAAAAAATCAATTTTATCGTGATTCAAGCTCTACCGATTCAAAATCGATTCATAGAATTCCAAATTATTATTTTTTTTAAATTATATGTCTACTGCAATAACATGGGAAAAGTAACTACATTTAAATACTGTGAATCCTTTTTTTGAATCGAGAATCGTTTTTGAATCAAATCATGAGCCTAAAAATCGCTATCAAATCGTGACATTTTCTGAATCGTGCGCCCCTGTTTAACATTATACTACCCTTTTGTGTGACTATATCACATTTACAGTTTCTGACAGTTGACACTTTTTGGAAATATCTGATCATGTCCTCTGTAATATTTCTAGGGATTTGGAAATTAAAAGAGCATTCACACGACCATTCCACATTCCACATGTTGGCTTTTTAGTGCTGATTGTGACCTTTTTTAGACCAAATATCCTGACTTTGACTGCTTCTTGGCAAAACACTAAATCTAGTATTCTCCACCAGATTTGCATAACTGGCAGTGTGCTTTAGGTTTGCTATAACATTTAAAAACATAATGTTTGGAGGTAGAATTGACAGAAAAATGTGATCAAGCAGTTAAATGAATACACAAATCTTCATAGCATTTGGTTTGTGGCTGGTTGAAAGTTTTCGACATGTGTGACGTTGTGCTGGAGCAATTTAGACTCAAACCTCACATAATTGTGGCCACAGCTCTGGAATGTACATGAGGTTCTTTAGTCCTTAGGTGGTTCATGAGAATCTGTCACTGGATTCCAGGTGTTAGTGAGAATCTTCGCTTTCAAAGTTTGTTGACTGCAGTCATCCGTCCTTGAATGGGCCTCCTTATACAATTAGAATCAGCAAGGATCCTGATCAGACAATACAGAGTAAATCAATCAACATAAATGAAGTCCTCATACCTCAATGACAGGACAAGTCATCTGTCAGTATACCTTCCAAAACAACCCATTAAGCATGTTCTGCTGCCCCCATGTTTAAGGTCTTGTTAGCCCAGTGTCTCCAGGAGTAATCTGATCCAAGTGTGTATGTTCTATAACCACAATTCTTCCCTAACCTTTACCATACCGACACAGTCCTTCCCTGAAAAAGAAAAATGCTCCCATAGGTAATATGTTCAAGCAGCAATTAGGACTCTTTAGGAGGAATGTTAATAGTGGCCTCCTGTAATTATGATGGGAGCAAAGCATGAAGTAAGGTAGTCTGGATTAGAGCTGTAATCAGGCCTTAAAAATTAGGCCCGAAAAAACGATTTATCAGGGTCCAAAACAAGTTCCTTCCCGAGACTACTTTGCAGAGCCACCGTTGCTGCATCCGGAGCTTAGCGCCGCCCAAGACGACTGTGATTGGTTTAAAGAAATGCAAACAACCCAGAGCGTAACCATATCATAGCTGTTATAAGCAGATATTGTAGAAGGAAGTATTTTTTAAAAAGAATAATCATGAAACATAATCTGGGGTTTTGCATCCTGTATCAACAGTCTTCTTTGGTGACAGTTCTTTTTTTAGGTTTGAGCCACTTCTTTACTTTTCTCTGCTCTATGATAATGTCTGTCACACTACTTCCTGCTTTGAAAAGACTGAAATGACCTAATGACTATCTTTGTTATGGAGAGGACATTCTCCTGCTGCTGCTGCGTCCTCTGCAGACTAATGATAGAGATAATCACTCCTGAACTGATAACTGCTGGACTTTGACTGGAACAGCACTCTGCACACTGAAGCAGCCACCAGCATCCCTTTACACCCCCCCCCCCCCCCCTCTCTCTCTCACACTCAAACAGACACACATACATCCACACAGTGATGAAAGCAGGTCACAGAGGTTCAGCGAACGAGCTGCTGCCTAAGCACCGGGGAGGCCTGGGAATCCCACCACATGCAGGCGGGACGTGGACAGCGCACGGACAGACGTCAGGAGGGCGCTCGCTCTGCAGACTGACAGTCAAATAAAAGGCTCACCATGGAGGATAATGAGTGTGCACTGCTCGTTCACGTCAAGTGCACGGCATCAGAGTTCCAGTTCAACTTTAGGTAGACCTCTATAACACACATTAGGTGAATGCACTTACTGACACTATACATAGCCAAGTCAAGTGAGGTATAGACCTAGCCTATTCTAAGCCCAAAATCATACACTTTTGAACCAGAATCTGTGTTCAGCACACCACACCTACTTAGATCCTGAGTTAAAGAAAAACAACACCCAAAAAATCGGTATGGAGGGGGGAGAAGACCCATGAAGAGCAACATCTTCTGGGACAGAAAGACAAGACTATAGATAGAAGTAGCAGATTCAACACAAGTTTCACACACATACAAAGTGTCCAGTTTATCGGGTCCACCTAGCTAAAACTAAAACAGTCGTGCAATAAACCCTCCCTCCACAAATGTTCTGAAGTTTTTTGTTCAAACTAGTTAGAGAGAGGTTCTACAGTAAATCAACTTTATGCTCATTTGGAACCAAATAAATGTAGATATAAAATACTGTATAACTAACAATACAAGAAAACGAGTGAAAGAGGGGGAGGGGAGGTAAACTACACCCTGCCATAATTGCTAAAACAGAATTACAAAAGTGTATAATAATAAAGAAAAGAGCATTTGTCTTATTTAGTTAGAGCAGAAGGAGCATGTGCACATGTGCTTAACGTTCTGATTAAATATATTACAGATGATGAGTTGACAAGGGGGGCTACAATGGACACCTAGTGTTTTAACTCTAGTCTCAAACCTAGAGATAGACCTACAACTGTAGGTGAATGTCTTCAGTCTTTGGTTCCATGAAACCAATTATAATTGTGTTTGCCATAGACCTTTGATTAAAATGTACCGACTCATTTGCAGCACTGTGGCTCAACAGCTTCACGTCTCACAGATACTTTGTACATCTGTATATTAAAGGTCCCATATCATGCTCATTTCCAGGTTCATACTTGTATTTTGGGTTTCTACTAGAACATGTTTACATGCTTTGATGTAAAAAAAAAAACTCCTTATTTTTCTCATACTATCTGTCTGAATATACCTGTATCCCCCCCGTCTGAAACGCTCCGTTTTAGCACCTGTCTCTTTAAGCCCTCCAACCGAAAAAGCCAAGTCTGCTCTGATTAGTCAATGTTTGTCAATATGAGACCTTTAACAGTAATACATTCATGACCAAATGCAATCTCAATTTAATTCAAATAATTGAACCTAAACTGCACAAACTACACTCAAACTTTGAAATGCTCTGCTAACATGCTTACTTCATATTTCTAAACACTGAACAGCTTTTCTGGCCCAGCTGGAGGTCCATTGCCCTGCTCAAGGACACCTTGAATGTAGCTGTTGGAGGGGCGGGGGGGGGGGGGGGGGGGGGGGGTATTTTGCCTTCCCTCCCCACCCAGACAGTCCCAGGCAGCCTTGTGATTCAGAGTCACTATTCTGCCTCTTTAACCTCTAAACAAACACCACCATAATGAAGAGAGTAAAACTCCCGTCACATATCCTTTCCCTTACAAGATGTCAAGCATAAACACCACTGAAGTGTAAGGGCGGTGGGGTGTGTGTGTGTGTGTGTGTGTGTGGGGGGGGGGGGGGGTAATTGCCTCATCTGCTGCTGGCTCTAATTGATTTGAGCGTTAATCTGGTGTCTCCAGACTAAGAGCCGGGCTAATATGTGAGGAGACTGGAGAGAGTCCAGCTCTGCCCGGGGCTGTTGACGGCTGCAGGGAGGATTGGAGGAGATTAAGAGAGATTTCTGAGCGTCCTGCAGGAACAACTCAGCTGAACTGTTGATCTGCTTGTCTGTCGAAGCAACAAGACAGGGTCAGGGTCTGGGAAAGTCCTGCATGCAAATGTGGATGCAATTACATTAAAGAGTGTTGTTGACAGTGTTAACCAGGGCTGTAGTCAACAACCGACATGTTCACATTCTTGAACTGAAAACAAGCATATAGTGTTGGACTCGGTCGAGACCAACTACAATATTTGGCGAGTCCAATGGCCGAGTCCGAGACAAGTCTGAGTCCAAATACCAACAAGTCCAAGACAAGTTGGAGACAATAGAAAATGTCTTGAGTCCAGACTCGAGTCTGGTGTTAACTGTAGGCTTCCAGGGAGCATCAAGGCTCCCAGTTAGTGAGCAGGATCTGCAGGTCCTTCACGTGTTCCATAGGGCCCTTTACTGAGGTCTCTTTGCCAACGTGAGTACTATAGATCTTGGACTGGGTACAACGGGGATCTAAAAGTCCTGCCCTGGGGTTTACATCTCAGGTTATAAAAAAAAGTATGCCTGAAGGTTGTTGGAGCTGTATGCAGCCTGAAAGAAATACCTGCAGTCCAAAGTAATTATAGTATAATTTTTTTATATTTTTTTATTTATTATTATATAAATAAATAAATATTATTATTATTGTGTAATTATGCTTGTATAACCTCACCTTGTAATGCACAAATGATAGACATCCTGGGCTATCAGGATATGTGTGCTACAGTGATCTCACATGAATGTATAAATTGTTACATAACTATAGATGCAAAAGAAAAAACTAAGCAGAAATTGAATCTCACAGAAATGTATTGAAATCACACTGAGAACAATAATTAACAAGACTTTGACAATTGTTCTCCCAAGTCTTGAAAAGAAACACTGTAACTAACATAAATAAATAAAAACTATTTAGTCCCCCCCCCCCCCAGAAAAGTCCAGACGCTTTTATCCAAAAGGTTAGCTGTGCCATCTCCAATGCATTTCCTGTCTTCTATGAGACATCAGGAGACATAACCCACTCAGTTACACACCCAGGGCCTGAATGGCATACAGCTCTGTAACATTTATTACATTCATACTGCAAAGTAACACAGTCAGGAAAGTGGCCGCATCTCCAACATTGTGCATGAAAAACACTAAAGAAGAAAAAGATAGTCAGAAAGACACACTCACCTGACATCATTCTGGGAGTCAAGATGCTCAAGTAAAGTTTTTGAAACGTCACTGCAGTTCCAGGCTGGATGACTAAACCTCTGGAAGGCCAAAGATCACACAGAAGACCTCTTTGGAAAGGCCCAGATTTTAGCTCTCTCAGATTTAGCTAGCTAGCGATGTGGAAATATCGAGCATACGTAACTTGATTTATGGATTCATAGTTATTTATTTATTTTACAGACACTTACAGACATGCAATTTTCAGCACAAAATTAGGTCACACGTCAACAGTTATTCTGTGTTTGCCTTCTTGGTAAACAGCATGTGCAAATAACTCCTACAGGAATATGTTTGTACAATAAAAAACTAGCTTTTTTTGGTCAGTCATTTAGTCTCAGTATCGAGACTCTCGTTGTTTTGTTCTTTGTTTATTATCGGTGTCTGAATGGATCTCCTATTGGTCTTGGTGCCATCTGTTTAGGCCTTGTCATGCTCTGGATTTTAAAACCCAAAACCCGCGTAATTTCTTTCTTACGTGTTTCTTCTTTTTTGTTCGTTTGGCTCTCAGGGACTTAACTCTTTTCTTCCAGCCTGGCTTGGCCTCAGATGTCTCTGCCTCAATAAGTATGTCAATGTACTCTGAAGTGGAGAGGGGATCTGGCGTCAGCGTTTTCTCTTTAAGTCTGTTTAAACACTCAGCAGAGCTCTCTATCAGTTTCACCACCTCCGCCTCCACACGATTACATTCAGCCTTCAGTTTTTCAATCAATGCCTGAACAGGTGTGCTAGCCTCTGTGGTTTCTAGGTACTTCTTTTTCAGCTCTTTCACTGTATTTTTTTCTTTAACCTCCTCATACTCCCATCTGTACTTCTGAGCTCCAGTACTAGAAATATCTACTTTAAAAGGCTTCATGACAGTGACTTCAAACTCAAAGTTCTCCTTTCTGTTGATCTCTGCCTCGTGTTTTTCAAGTGTTTCATATGTCTCTTTCAACTCCACAAGCTTGGCTAACCCAACTTTAACCTGCTTCTGCAAATTTTCATACGAACTCTCGAGCTGCTTTCTTTCTCTGAGGACCTCTTTGGTCATTGTCAAGCTTTTGGTGTCTATGGCATCCAAACCAACAAATAACCTCTTCATGCTTTTTGTCCACATGTTCCAAAACATCTGATCAAAGCCTCTATCTTCATCTTCTCCGCTCATGCTGTTTGCTGCAGATGATTTGTTGTCTCCAAACAATACTGAATTATTGAATTTGAGGTGAACTGGCAGCCCGTCTTTTGTTTTAGGACATTGGATACCTGAAGCATTGATTGCCTCTAGAACTGGTGGTTGCTGTCTGTCTGCGAATGTCACAAGCACCTGGATGTTTTCTGCCACATCTTTGCCAAAGACTGAGAGCACAGAATCAAACACAGACTTCTGTGATGGTGTGAGTCGTGCTATAGCAGCCTGAGCTACAAAACAGACAGCGTCAATTTCACTGACCCCACACCCAGCAGAGAAGAGATTACACAGATGCTCAATGATCTCCTCATTTCTTTCTATGCCTCCTGTATCTTCAAAACCTGGAGTGTCAACAATGGTCAGTGAGTAGGTGATTGTAAAACCCTCCTGGTGGTTGATTTTGTACACAGTGACTTTTGAGGTCTGAATTTCAGCTTGTGATCTCGGCTGATCCTCATCAATTAATTTGAATCTAAAATTGTCCTTCCACTCTACGCCAACAATGTAGTTGATCATTGCATTGATCAGAGTGGACTTTCCTGATCCGGTCACGCCGAAAAGCATTATAGTGCGATTTTGCCTCATGCTTTCTTTGCCAAAACTGAATCTTTGGCATCCCTCGATGTCCATATCTTCTTCTTTTGTCAGAGTCAATTTATAAACTGAGGGTGATTCAGAATTTATCCTTTTGCTTGAACATCTGAGGAATTCTGCTAGTGTAAACATTGTTGTGCAGACATTAACAGCAATGCTTTCTTTGCTTCTACCAGCCTCACCACAATCACATCTGACCCTGACAACATATTCTGTCTCTGACTGAAGCTCTGAAATGATCGCCTTTTCAGCTCCTGCTATTGTTTGGTTCCATTGGAGATCTTCCTTTTTCACCCCACTGTCTGTTTTGGCGTACTCCACGATGTACCTCAAAATTTGGACATCTTCTCCAAGCTCGGCAGGTCTCTCCCAGATAACTGATATCTCTCTTGAGTTTGGTTCAACTTGAGGTTTTCCAGGAGGGTAGCAAGGTAAGGTTTTAATGGAAACACTGACTTCATTGGATGGCCCAACACCCACTGAGGTCACTGCTCTGCATCTGAACATATACTCTGTGTTAGGACTCAGATCGCTCACTGTGACTTCTTTTTGTGCTTTTGATGCTGTCTTCTGTTTCCACCCATCCTCTCCACTGACACAGTACTCAACAGAGTAGGAAGTGATGTTCTGTGCTCCAAATCTGGGTGGAGAAATGTTCAGTGTCACACTGTTGTGGCTTATATCACTCACTGTCACTGTTTCAGGCTTTGAAGGAGGCTCAAAGTTCTCATTGACAGAAAAGCCGTCTTTATAAAGCAAGATGCTTGAACCTTTCTGTGTCTCAGTTGTTGAACCCACTGCCAGGAACTTAATGTTCCTGTTCTCCTTGTTGGCCTCTGCAAAGTCACTGAAGAGCTTTGCCTCTTGCCTCATTTCTTCTGCTACTTCTTTTGAAGCGTACCATTGTTCCTCCTCTACATCTTGTGTATGTGAATCTTGAGGGTCTTCTGGTGTTTGTTTTAAGTAGTTTGATAAAGTGGAGAGGTACGGTTCAGTACTTCCTAGTGAGGTGAAAACAAAACACACAGCATGTTCTGCACTGAGAACTTCTTTGTACAGATGATTTTGAGTTGGAATGATCTTGGCGTTTGTCATCATGTTGGTGAAAGACATCAATGTGTCAACTTCTCTTTCTTTACAGTCCATCCACTCGTTCAGGTTTTTGCTGTTGAAAGGAGAAGAATGTCTCTTCTTCAGTATCTCTGCAAGCACAGCCTCCATTTCTCCTCCGCCTCGGATTGACGGAAGTTTCTTTGCCAAGGTTCGTTGGAATTCCAGCTTGAACTCGGAGCACATTCCTTTGAAAGTTTTAAGCTTTTTGCCAATCTCTGGGAACTGCTGTGCAGCGGTGGTTCTCAATGCATCGTTGTACTTCATTTCCAGCTCACTGAGATCCTCCAGGACACTCTGTAATTCTTGAACTAATCTTGTACTTATCTGACGGACAAGTTTAGCAGCAGAAGAATCTAAACTTGTCAGTGGCAACAGCCAGACTTTCATTGGTACAGCGTTTTCCCCTTTGGCTCCCAACAACTTTGGCAGGCTTTGGTAGACTTCTACTGCGTCCTGAAATGACACAGGATTCTTTTCAAGGGAAAAGTCTCCAAAGAATCTGCAGGAGAATTTCTCAACATTTTCTTTTTCCTTGTCTTCCATTTTCAGTGAACCTTTCCCTCCTATGTCAACACTGGGAATCTTTTTGATCATCACCTTTAACTTGCCCTGAATGTCTTGATGATCTTCCTTTTCAGACACCTCACGGTCAAATACAAAGAAGGCTTGTGCCCCATAAAGAATAGCTGTGACTACATGTGTTGCTAATCCTTGATCAAAGACATATGGATGCTTCACATTGCCTCTTCCAAGATGATCCATCGACAGTTCCTTGACCTTTGTGGTAGCTTTGTACTTCAGTGTTACTCTGGTCTGATTTTTGGAAGTCTTACTGTCATTCAAGTATTTGGCCGATCCTCCAACCTCTACCAGTCCACCTAAAAAACTTGCCTTCAACGATGCTTCAACATTAAGTGCTGAAGATTTGTCCTCAATTGATTCAGATGCAACTATCTCAAAATCATTATAGTTCTGCGGTCTTTCTCCAATATTACTTTTCAGGTCATCATGGTCCCACAGTGTCATTCCTGCAAAAGAAGAACAAACAAATCAAGTTTGGCTTCCAGAACCAGCCAGACAGGAGAAGGTGTTGAGGTTGTGATGCATTGATTAAGTATCTTTACATCTGAATCCTTACCAGGCACGAGTGAGTCTTTGCGGCAGTCGTACAACATCCCGAGGCCGAAGGGCCGGCCGAGTGCCGCCACCTCCATCGTCCCACTGGCTTCAGAGTCCATCCCTCAGTCTGAACTGGACAAAAGGGACAACAGCTCGTTAGTTCTCTTCTCTGACTGAAATATTTGGTAATATGTTCAACCACATCTTCACTTTAATTTGACCTCATTTAGGTTTATATTTATCTACAGAATGTCGTATAAACCGAGCAACACAGTTTGACTTTGCATTACATCTGCTGTAATGGATATTTCAATAATATTGTATGAATTGATATGTTTTTGTGTCTCTGGTAGTGAATGATAAGCTGAATCTGCAGCTCCACTCTGCTTGACAAAGCTTTACCAGACTGCAACTTCTGTCTAGATTTTCATCAACAAGTCCACCTGTACAGAAACTGTAGGTTTGTTAGTTGGTGTGTAGCTGTTTTATACATGTATCTTTTTATCTATTCATAAAACTTGTCTTCACAAAATAGCTGTATGTTGTTCTGCTTGTCTTTATGTTCATATAGTATCTTGACAGCTGCTGTGGTGCTGCTGCTGTCACAATTAAGACCTGTACAATGCTTCCCTCTGGTGGCTGCTACAACACACTGCTTCAAACACATCCTTCAACTTTTACTGCTTCTGCTACTACTGGTCAAGTCAAACCAACTTTATATGTACAGCTTTTTAATGAAGGTCCTTTTCAGTACTAATATTTTTCAGCATAAGTATGCTGTAGCTCAAATTATGTTACTGGTAAATGAAATAAGGCACAAACTCAAAATTTTGAATGTTTATTGAAATATATTAACAATCGGTCTTGTGGAGGTTGCAGCTGGTGTTGATTGGAGGCCAGCCCTGTCAAGAGAAACACATAAACTCAGTTTACTAACTTGGATACCTAAATATGTGCAGTATGGTATAATCTTTGAATTGAATGCAGGTTAACTGTTGCAGTGCAATAGTAAACTGTTTGTGTTCAAGTAACTCACCTCTATTTTGTCTCCTCTCCAGAGTGTTCCGTCTAAAAGAGTCCCCAGGTTATCGAGCCCCATCTTAAAGGTTCTGGGAGATACCATGTCTCAATTAGCGAAGGGTAGTTTGAGTACTGCGATTAGTTGTGATCAGTTTTTTATGTTGCGATCATGGCTTCCATTTTGTGTTAATTGTTGGTGAAATAAACACCTGTTTGGTGCTACGCAGCCAACAGGCTTAAAGGAACACGCCGACTTATTGGGACATTAGCTTATTCACCGTAACCCTGAGAGTTAGACAAGTCGATACATACCCTTCTCATCTCTGTGCGTCGTGACTCTGTCTGACGGCTCCACCGTTAGCTTAGCCTAGCACAGATCCTGGAGGTAACCGGCTCCAACTAGCCTACTGCTCCGAATAAGGGACAAAATACCACCAACATGTTCCTATTTACATGTTGTGATTTGTATAGTCACAGCGTGTACAAATAACAACGTCACTTGAGACACATAACAGCCATCTTCTAACAGTAGATAAACTGGGAACTATATTCTCAGAAAGGGAAGCCCTGCTACTTGAGCGGAGTGATATGCTGCAGCTCTGCTGAGCACTACTTGGGCAGAGTGATATGCTTGCAGCTCTGCTCAGAGCTGCAGCATATCACTCCGCCAAAGTAGCAGTTCATTTCTTCCTCTAACACATTTTAGTGAGTTCAGCACAGGCTTTTATGCATAAGACTCCTTCATAAAACAGAAAAACACAAACGGCAAAGTTGGCATTTGAATTCACAACCTTCAGACCGTGGAACTGTTTCTTTACCATTTGAGCTCT
This sequence comes from Gymnocephalus cernua, assembly GCA_023631565.1. Classification (NCBI taxonomy): domain Eukaryota; kingdom Metazoa; phylum Chordata; class Actinopteri; order Perciformes; family Percidae; genus Gymnocephalus; species Gymnocephalus cernua. The sequence goes on from CM042436.1 coordinate 33,835,796, forward strand.
CAAGACTCTGAGAAATGTCCTCAATATTTCAACTAAGGTTTAACTACACAGAGCTGCTTAACTTCTGTGAAGCAGGTTTTAGATTATTTCATGGATAGATAAATGCATTCCACAATATTAAAAGGTTTGATTGATTATCACTTATGTCTTGGAAAGTGTTATGTTTTTTTGAAGGATTATCTGCACATTTAAGATGTTTTAATGGATTATCTGCATGTTTAATAGTTTTTAAGGGGCAACAAAAGTAAAAGACAAGGTTGATGGAGGTGAAGTTTCTTCTTTGTCTTTGAAACATTAAGTTTACCAGGCCCGGAGACGGTCCAGTGGGGAAGTACGCTGACCGACAACCAGGAGACGCGGGTTCGAACCCTGCCTGAGGTATGCCACACAGGAGTGTTTGGGAAGAATGAATGTGGTTTAATTTGTGTAAATCTGCTTCACTTACGAATTTCAACTCACGAATTTCCAGCGACAATTTCAACTTGCGTATTTACGAATTTCCAGCAACAATTTCAACTTACAAATTTCCACCAATGATTTCAACTAACAAATTTCCAGCAACAATTTCAACTTACAAATTCCTTACAAAGCCCTTACAAATTTCCAGCAATGATTTCAACTTGCGTATCTACGAATTTCCAGCAACAATTTCAACAAACGAATTTCCAGCAATGATTTCAACTTACAAATTTCCAGCAATGATTTCAACTTGTGTATCTACGAATTTCCAGCAACAATTTCAACTAACGAATTTCCAGCAATGATTTCAACTAACGAATTTCCAGCAACAATTACAACTTGCGTTGATCTCCAATCTATGAATTTACAGCAACGATTTCTATTTACAAATTTCTAGCAAAGATTTTAACTTACGAATTTCCAGCAATGATTTCAATTTGCGAATGTACAAATTTCCAGCACATTTTCAACTTGTGAATCTACGAATTTCCAGCAACGATTTCAACTTGTGAATTGATAGTATGTGAAAAAAGTGATGGTATAGTATGTCGAAGAAGTGATGTAAAATTCATAGTATAGTATGTCAAAAAGTGATGAAAAGGTCATGGTAAAGTCATAGTATAGTATGTTGAAAAAAGTCATAAGAAACTCAAAGTGTAGTATGCCACAGAAAGTCTGGAAGAACATGCATACTCCACAAAAAAGGCCAAGCCCAGCCTGGGGATGGAACCGGGTGAGAGTCTGCAGTGCCTACTTTCTGGTGCTAGGGTTAGGGAATGAGGACAGTCTGCAAATGAACATGTGCTTATTGTTTTAGGGCACTAATGTGACCCTATCCTTTAAACATTTAGATACAAATTGAACCCACCTCAGAAGAGACAGTTCAATAAGAAATCCTCTTCTCTCCGTAGAGTTGAGTTTTTTGCCATCACAACACACGGTGTTAGGACCTCACTTTGGTGAGCTGAACGGGACAGACAGGACAGACAACATTCAACACAACAGACGTGAGAACGGTTGTGTGAAGCTGTTCGCTCACAGAGGGCGTTTCCTCACAGAGAGGAGCTGTGAGTCATTTCTAACAATGTTCAGAGCCTTTTGGTGAGGCTGAACTTTATAAATTAAACAGAGAGATGGAGGGAGTGGCATTTTGCATATCGTTGAGCATTTTAAAGACTAAACGGTGTACAAGTAAGCACACGTTTGTACGACAGATGTGTAAGGCTTTAGTCCACAGCTGTTTAGTATGCTGCTGTCATTTTCAAATCTTGAATGTGTGATTGTTTCGTTTGATTTCAGTTAATCAATGAATATTTTAAATAACCTGTATCTTAACAATTACATTTAAGTCCTGAAGAAAGAGCATTCAAACGTATGGTATAACAAACTCATTTACTAAATCAAAATCCATTTTTCAATGAAAGGAAACAGGTTGGAGAAAGTCAGTGAATTAACTTAAGCTGAGACTAGTTGGGACTGCAGTCACCGTGGTTAAGTGTTTAGCTGTTTTCTAGTTCCAACGTGTACATGTCTTTTTGATCAGAAATTACACATTTCTATGCCATGGTATTTACACATGTAAATTTGACCAGATATTTAGTTAGTGTATTTTAGCTTTGTAGGACTGTACTTACCAGCTGTTGGCAAAGATTCAGCTGTTTTGTTGACAAAAACCAGATGGATTCTGTTCATTTTTTCTTCTTCAGAGAGAAACACGGAGACTTGTCTCAACAGCAGCACTGCTGTCTCTGAGACTGACTTTCACAGTCATCTGAGGATGTGACGTTGGAGCTTTACACTCGACAGGACAGTCACAACAGACATGAAAACAGCTGGGTGAACCTGCTCGCTCAAAGAGGGCGTTTCCTCACAGAGAGGAGCTATTCTTTTATTTACTTTTTGTGTGCTTCATTGCAAAATCACAACATTACAACACAATCAGCACAAATACAACAAACGTTTATGGCATTGCCAGGGGAAATACATATAGCTAAGCAATAAGGATCACAGAGGGGAGCTGTAGTTGTGAGTCATTTCTTTCTTATTTTTTTTATTTTCAAAAAGCAAACATCAACTTTTCAGCTTCAGGTCCAAATGGTCTCTTTGCACATTGCTCTGGAACAAATTTGGGGCCTCACTTCACAGAAAGATGAGTTTGTTCTGAACATTTTATGCTATGAAACACACAGGGATCAGTTATATGCAAATACCCTTAACAGGTAGTCTGGCTATCACCAGACCAAGCTCAATCTTTTAGAGGTGTGATCAACGGGCATAATTCAGATGACTCTGTACGCAATAGGATAGTCCTTCAACCAATCAGACCAACGATCCGGGTGACGTAGCAGCGACAGCGGCATCAACGGGTAGCTGCGCTTTGGTGGCCGCCATGTTGAACGTAAACAAAAAGCTGCTTGGTCGCTTCACTATCGTCATCGTGTTGAACCCGCTAATAGTGCGCCAGGTGGATAAGCCAGTCTGTGATTGGTTCCCGCAAAATTGTAACGGAAGCAGGAGAAATAAACGTGCAGGTTTCCAGCCTGAGCTGCAGGGAGACATCAAATCACCAGCAGATCGGGCAGGGTTTACCCAGTCTACTTATAAGGTGAATTTAAAAAGAAATGTAAAATGCCTTTAGACCTCAGAGGGTTAATAAAATAGTTAATAAATATCTAAAATGAAATTTTGTAATATCGCTTTTTGAGTATTTGAGTGTTGTCAAACATCGCTTGGACTCACTGGTGTGTCATTCTTTAGAGGGTTAAATGTCTCTGTAATAAAACTAATTGTTACGGCAAGTCATGAACAAAAACACAGTAATGTATCTGTCACCTGTCCTGAAAAAACACAAATAAAACATTGTAAGATAAATCTCTAACATGCTGAGAAAGATATGAGACAGACATCACATAAAAAACATCATTAAGAACACATTTTAGTAATGCATAGGTTTGTGTGTGTGTGTGTGTGTGTGTGTGTGTGTGTGTGTGTGTCTTTTGGCACACAGATCCCTCTAGAGGACAATCAGAATAATCCTGCAGCAGATGTTATTTAATCTTCAGTGTACTACTGCCATCATGTGCTTACAGGGGAAAACACACTCAGGATGCATGTTACAATGTCTGCATCTCGTTCCACAACTATTAATAATGTATAATCTATCAGGTTTCTCATTTTTTTCTTCTTTTGGGAATGCAATGCGCTTTCATAGTTTTCTGCCCTTTGATTTCTTTTAAGCTTGTCAATACACCGTCATCTGTCTATTATTTTATGTGTAATTATTTTATATCATATATATCTAACCCTTTTTGTCTAATGCATTTCTTTGAATTATGTAAAGCAGGCTGGACTGCCTCAGTATTTGAAACGTAGTGAATAAAACTGCATTGTCTTGATGGTTTAATTCACTTGATGGCTACAGGAAATATTTACTCCATCATTGAAAGCAAACCATAAGATTAAATTAATGTGTTTATGTTGCAAATAGCTTTAGAGATCAGTCATGGAGGAAGAGTTGATAGTTCATTTTATTATGGGTTCATCAGTAGTTATGGACATATAATCATCTCTTTACAATACAACATAAGATCAGAAGAGTTTGACAGACCACTTCAACAGAATCTGAGTTAAAAAAAAATCAATAAATAAGAGCATAAATAAACCAAATACATGTTTTCAACTTAGATATAGATTCATAAGTACTAATATTGTGTCTGCATGCGTCATGAAACACCCTTGACCATTTTCTGTACAAACACAAGAGATCTGTCGCAGGTACGAGTGGAGAGTTAATGTACAGAATGAGTTTATGAGGCTACTAGACCGTACTGAGGAAAGGCCCAACATAGAAAACAGGAGACTCAGGAAGCACTTTATAGAGACCTCACACACACACACACACACACACACACACACACACACACACACACACACACACACACACACACACACACACACACACACACACACACGCACACACACACACGCACAAACAGTGCATCTTCCATAATGGTAATATATACATATGAAATGCATACAAGCTTTATAACACATAGACACACACACACACACACACACACACACACACACACACACACACACACACACACACACACACACACACACACACACACACACACACACACACACACACACACACACATACACACACACAGTTTGAGTAACAGACCACCATGTCTGGGAGACCCTGATTTTATAGACTACATTTCTCATCTTTTCCTGAGGAGCCAGCTCAAGCACACCATCGGTTGGAGTTACTTGGGTTTTTAGCAGCATTAGATCCAAGGTTGGTTTCCATGAAAGTCAAAGAGTGCCAATTTGAATTTTTAACTCTGACTGTATGATTTTAGTTTACACCGTTTTTGAGCTCTTGACAAAGTGCAGTGTGAACTCAAACTGAGCCAGATGAAAAATACAACAATCACTACGTTTACATGCACATAATATTCCGGTTTTAGCCCTTATTCCGAAAAAGACGATTTCTGAACTAAGCTGTTTACATGGCTAATGAAAGTGAATATTCCACTAATATTCCCATTTACTTGTTGGACCATGGACCTCTTTCATTCCTTCAACCAGGTTCTTGAAAAGGTCAGCGTAGCGTTGTGTGCGCATATCCAAAAACCTGTTGATATCCAAGTCTTTCATAATGTTTAAAAGTAGCCGTGTTTCTTCTTCTTAATGGGTCTGCGTCCTTGCAAACTGTTGGCTGGTTGGTTTGTGTACAGCAACCATAGCAACGCACAGAGCTGAACATGAACTATAAAGAGGCAAGAGGCCGTAAACTGGGTGTAAACTGTGGTAAAACCCCCGATTGAGACGCATTTTCCGATTGTGCTGTACAGATGTCCAAACAATGCCTCTAAAACCTGAATAATACCGGAATATCCCACGTCTTAATCGGAAAATGCTATATTCGGAATATTGTCATATTCGGAATAATATGGAATATTGGTTTGCATGTAAATATACTCAGTGCTGCAACTTCACCCCAGAATCGCACCAAATCTACCAAACTATAGGTGTGAAAGTACCTAAAGCAAACTAGTTTCCAATTTAATTTAATTCCAATTTCAAGTTTTTTTTGACAATTTAAAATGTAAAGTTCATTTTACATTTTATTTCATTTTCAGAAAATGCGTGTTGCCTTATAATAAGAATTCTTTTTTATTTTCAAAGGTGACATTTTAATTCTTGAATTGCAATTTTAATTTAATCACATGTAACATGCAAACAAATTGATCATTTAATTTGATGAAGTTTTAGTTTCAATATTGGCATCCCTGATCTTCCATAGTTTCTACCTTTTTGTTTTCGTGTTTCACATTTGTCATTTTGACACCACAGCTTCAAAGTGTGGCCGTTCTCCGGCAGCCGTTTTGCATTTCCAACTAGCTCTTTTCTAATGTGAGTCATCCCAAGTTGATTCCCAATGCTCATATCTTCCTGTTTCCCCCGGTTCCCATTCGTGTCATGTTGTTACTGTTCTACTGTTCCTCCCAAACACACAGACAGTAAGCTTGCTACTAAAGAAAAGATTCAGTAAACGGTAAAAGAAAAACAAAAAACTCTTTCAGCATCTGTATGGCCCTTTCCTCTTGATAAGAAGGGTATTTCACATTAATTATGGCTCACTGTCATCATTTAAACACAGAGGTAATTAGATCCTGTACAAAATTACATCCCCTCCCCACACACACACACACGCACAACTAATCTTTACAAAAGAAGAAAATAAATACTGAATACTTTCATGAAAAACACATCATCATCATCATCATCATCATCATAGAATAGTCTACAGAATCCTGTGAACCGTACTTTTGATTTCCAGTGTTGCTCTGGAGAAATACATGGCAGTTGTATAAGAGGTTGTCACAATAAATGTTGGCATAAGTAGTAGTAGCAGTATAAATGGCATTATCACAGATAAACAACATGAAGTGGCTCTAAGAAAAATCATCTTGGCCCCAAAGACGTTTCCTTTGTCACTGCTGAAACCAGGTGTGGTGGTTCAGCTGTTGAATATGAAATATGGATTTGGAAAATCTCCTTTTGGCACATTAGAACTCTGGTCAATAAAAGTGTAGCAGTAACAGAGAGCAGCTTCTCGTCCGTGTAAACTGAGCGCTGATTCCTTGATTGATTCCATCTGCAACCAAATTCAATCTGCTGTTGGAACTGGTGTGTTCACTAGGAGAGTCCAAACGTTATAGTAAGTTTGGTGTGCTTTTGAAAAGCTTCTTGTTTTGGTTTTGTTTGTTTTTGTTGCATTGAGGGGGTACTCAAGCAATTTAGTATTGCACTTTCATAAAGTTTGGTGGACTCGCAGGAAACAGATTAATCAAAGGTGGTCAAAAATGAAGCAGCAGAGGCTGAGATAGTTTGACTTTTAGTCCTTCCTGTGGGTTAAGCTCCAAAATGCTGGATCCTACATTTTCCATTATGCAACTTGAAAGTATCTTTGTTAGACCCTCACACACACACACACACACACACACACACACACACACACACACACACACACACACACACACACACACACACACACACACACACACACACACACACACACACACACACACACACACACACACACACACACACACACACACACACACACACACACACACCTTTCAAACTCCAGATCTCCAGTTTGTTACACAGGCTTTCTGTTTTAAATTAAAATAAATTTGAAGTCTCCAGGCCCAAGCTGAGACAACCTCAATGACATCACTGTGACATCATCAGGGTTATTTTGTGAGACTTGACAAAGCTAGGGACACAGAAGACATCATACAACTGTTTACACAGGCTGAGTAGGACTCAAAAAGATGAGTAAATTGACTTTCACATGTAAAGTCGCTTCAACTATCATTCTTAGGTGTTGCCAAATCCGGGAAAATCTGTAGCACTGAAACAACACTTCTATGGCCATTTTGTTCAGGGACATTTGAATTAACTCCAAGTCCCTGGAAGCTCTTGTTTGGCAACCACTGGATTACTACTAATGGCTAGATCCATAGCACTTCGTGTCTAAAACTGTCTGATGGATTTCTACACAGCCAAAAGAAGATTACATCTGTGTTAATACCAATTAGATTTTTCCAATTGAACCAACTAAATCTTGACATGGCTTGTCTATACATCTATTTATCTAATGAAGAAAAACAATTCATTTAAACATCTTAAAATTAGAAAGATGAATTCAGCGTTTTAATTGCACAACTAGAGTAGCTACTTAAGAGACGCCATGAGATTATTACTACACTGCACATTCGATTCAGTCTCATTCCGTCTTATTAATTATAGGGTCTTGTGATACATAGTAAATCTTTGAGCACTTCCATAAAGCTTACTATCTCCACTAAATATTGCTTAAGTGTAAATGTACCCTGTAAAATACAAATCACCTTGAAATCCAAGAAGGAGAATGGACAAGAGGATTAAACCAAAGAGGGAGAAAACATCTATTTCATTATTAGGCATTTTTTCCTCTGTAACATAGTATCTTTGACAGGATCAGCACTTCATAATCCACTTGATGGATTTCTATGTTAAAAGAAAATTGTGTTTGGTTGCAACTTAGATTTTGTAGTTTTGGTCATCAAAAGCTGAATTGGTAAAATTTTGAAACAAATCTTAAATTAAGAGTTTTAGAAAACTTGATTAAAACCTGACTGGTGGCTCTTATTTGCAGTGGCCTTTATAATTTGTGTGACCCAACTGGTGAGTACAAATTAATCACAACCAAAAAGAATGAATGTCAAAAACAATGACAATAGATCTAAGTTTGTAAAAAAACAGAATTTTCTTTTTAAATATTGTTCCCATTTCTAACAGGGTTCACCGTAGAGAAAGGAAATACCAGTTGATCATTACATGAAGTTCCTAACTTCAATCCAGAACTGATGTAGTGTGGAGACGGAGAGGAAGATGAAAGATCAACAGTGATCATGGCGGGCTCTTCTCCAGAGGGAAGAGAGAGACACTGTGTCTATATTACAACAGCCTGCAGTGTTCATACAGCCACAAGACCTGAAAGTATTACCTGTGAGTGCTGCTGTGTTCAGTATGTGTGAGTGTGGAGTCCATATGACAGTCAATGATTGTGTCTTTACTATGTGCATGTGTGTGTGTGTGTGTGTGTGTGTGTGTGTGTGCGCGTGTAAGATTGTCCATCACCTCTGTACATATTCATATTATGTGTAATATTACAAGACCAAGAGACAAAACCTTCAACATCTACCAAAAGTCAAACTAAGTCCTGGCCAGACCTGTAAGACTGAAATCACTCTGCTGGTTGGACTGAATATCTGACTTTTGACACTCTTTTCTCCATTAGCCAAAGCCTGATTTCTGTCTTGAAGAGATTATTATGCTTCAAATGAACAAGCCTGTAAGTAGGATTGGGCACCGAGAGCCGGTTCCCGCTTGGAATCGTTTAAAAAAATGTAGATTCCAGTTGAATCGTTTTTTTTTTTAATGGAACCGTTTGGGAAATTTGGTTTAGAATCCGATAAATAAATAAAGATTATTATATTCGGTATTATTTTTTTATAGTTTTGTCCATCATTTCTACCAGTTATGACAACATTGTACAAAGTCAAGTTCCTCTTGAGAGACGAGAGACTGAATTACAGTAGCTGCTCTGATTTAGCTTCCCTACCTTTGTACTCTGTGTAAAATGTACTTTGTGTACAATTCTGTATTTATTTTATTGCCTTATTTATTGCTGGTTTCAAAATCATATTCTGCACTGAGTTGAGCTTTTGTCCACATCATTGGTTCCAAATTTAACACAAGTAGCTAACAACGTTTTGGTTTCCATAGCGGCCATCGTACTTCCAAGCGCTTGTTGTGTTGCAGCTAGGACAGTAAGCGGCGACCTAAAGTGTGGCTTTATTTTATGTTGAAAAAGCCTGTAAAACACCATTGATTAAAAGTAAAATGTTCTTCTTATCTTCTTATCTGTGAAATAAGCATGTGACCCATTTCAACTCCACTCCTAAAGAATCGGACAAGAAACGATAAGAATCGAAAGGAAGGATCGGAATTGGAATCAGAATTGTTAAAAATCAAAACGATGCCCAACCATGTAAGACACGTCATCCGGTCCTGTCTAAAACTTCCACACTGGAAGGCGAGGTGAAATGCCTGCAAACCGTCCTCACCCAGAAAACGACCATATAGGTTGATAACGACCCATATTGACATTTATTGTTTTGCAGTGACCTCTAGTGACAGTAATAATTAGTGAGGTGACAAGGTAGAAGAGGGACAACCTCCGTTTTAGGAGAGAGGTTGGGGTGGTGGAGAGGTCAAACAAAGAAAGGTCTTTCACTCAGTAGACCAGGGTTTGTATCTCATGTGAAACCAACAGTCAGATGTTAACTTTTTTAAATGAACTGACTTTTATGGACCTAAGACTGTAATGTAGCTATGTCCTCATTTTACGTGACTCTTTTTAGGCCAATCCCTGATCTTTTTACTAACCTTAACTAAGTATTTTTGTTGCCTAAACTTCAGTGTTCCATTTCAAACCATTAACTACGTGTTTAAAACTGCAATCGGTCACTCGATTAAAAATGCCACCGCGGTCACGTGCTTTGTTCACATATTCAAAATGGCCACCATGCAGATGTTTCACAGCATTAAATAAAACGGTCATATATGTTGTTTTGTGAGTCATCGGTATCGACGTATTCTGACATCATAGCCTCCTTCTGGCTGCACACCACTGCCTCCCTGTTCTCTCTCAAACAACTCTATCTTTTGTGTGTCTCTGTAGTTCAAACAATGAATTGTACTAATGGGAAAAATGGGTTTGATACGATGACTGAACATTTGCGTTTGACACTGTGATGACTTCCTCAGCAGATGGACAATGAGTCCTCCAAGTTATTAGACATTTTTAAATAATTTGTATTTTAATTCAACTGAATCTAAGGTGGATTACACATAATAGGGAGAACCACTGTAACATAGCTGCAGTTGCGGCTTTATAAAGAGTGACAGTTGTATCTCGATATTAGAAGTTAGACACATGTATTTGAAGGCAGTGTTCCAACATGACAGGTAAGCTGCATGTGTCTAAATAATGGGTCTACACTGTAAAAGTCTTGGTGTGTCAGAGGTTTGGACAGCTCTTAGACAGCTCTCGGGCCATGGCCAAGTGATGCTCCCCGCTACAGTATCTAGGGTCGTGGAAAGTCAAATACAGGTTGGTAACGCAAAGCCAATGTCTGTATCTTGGGAAGGGTTGATGTTGATATTTTAATTTGTCATGTGCTTGTGGTTCATGTTTTTTCCTATCTACAGATTTTAGTTTTTATAAATACTCAACATTATTACAGATGTTTTTTCTTCAGTAGGGTACATAATAGCCATCTTCGCTGCATTCAACACAATTTGTTTTCCATATCTGTTCAGAGCACATGATCTGGGCATATCTAAATAAAGTATTCATATTCGTTTACACCCCTGTACCTTGGCGTGGACAACCATTCATTTTTGTGTTTGTGTTGTGTATGGTGTGTGTGTACTGCATGTCAACCCTGTGTGTGTGTCCCTGGTAGTGTCCTCATAGCCTTGTCTGAGCCTCGGGGATGTAAATCTCGATGCTGTCAGCGCTCTCCGTAGCTGAGTTTTGCCGTACGGATGCGGCTCTCTTGGCGGCCAACAGGCGCTTCCTGGCCTCCTGCCGCTGTTTCTCTGAGCTCTCCAGGGAGCGGTCTCTGGCCAGAGGGGGGTGGTGGTGGGGGCCCTTGGGAGGCTTTTTTGGCACTGGAGGTGGGAGCCGCCTCTCCTGGTGGGAGAGGACGGTAGGGGAGGAGGGGAGAACATTTCAGGAAAAAGACACACATGTATTTGTGTGTGTGTGTGTGTGTGTGTGTGTGTGTGTGAGAGACTTTGATGCCCATTGTAAGTGCTATCTGTAATGCTTGTTTAGTGGATTTTGGTTTAATGTATGTCTATGCACTTTACATATGTGTAATAGAATAAGTAAATAAGAGGTCAGAAAAGATAGACATTTTGTATAATTCTTTTTTCATCATCCTTCACATTTGTTACCATTTCTGTAATACTGCAGCTCTTAACTTATTCCCTACATTTGTTGATTCACACATTTGTTCCATTTTCTCTATTATACAAACTTTTTTTCTTTACTGTACAAACTATGTGCATGGGGACGGCTAAGATCATACATTATTGTCAAATGTGTGTTTGTATGTGACACATCCTTGTACAGTCTGAGGCTTTCATATGCATGCAAGCTAGGTATGATAGTATTATAACATTATAATATTACTTTTATATAATTAGGTGCTTGCAAGAGTATCCTGTGGCAATGTCTCTTCCTGCGCCTATTTTATTTTTTCATCAACTGTGCATACATAAACATGGCACCAGTTTCACTACTATGCAGATGACATAATGCCCTCTCTTTCTACTGACACAACAAATGCCCTTAAAGACAATTCTGGTACATTATTTTTTATACTTGCCGTTTTGTGAAGCACTTTGTAACGTGGATTTTGAAAAGTGCTCCATAAATAAAGATTATTATATTATATTATATATATTATATTATTTTTTTTATAGTTTTGTCCATCATTTCTACCAGTTATGACAACATTGTACAAAGTCAAGTTCCTCTTGAGAGACGAGAGACTGAAGTACAGTAGCTGCTCTGATATAGCTTCCCTTTGCACTCTGTAAAATTCTATATTTATTGCCTTATTTATTGCTGGTTTCAAAATCATATTCTGCACTGAGCTCAGCTTTTGTCAACATGCGTCTGAGCTCACTTTAAAGTGGACTGAAGACTAATGCTGAATTTCCATAGTCCAGTACAGCACACATTAGCTGTACTGGACTGGACTGCATCCTAACAAAAGGCAGTAACCATTCTTATCTTCACAATAGAGAAAGACAAAGGCTTCCCAAACATATGAATATGCTGATTTGGGTTAATATGTTAGACGTTTCCCTATCTAGTTGCAATAAATCTTGGTTGAAATCTCTTGTCATATTTTAATGTTGCATTTGTTTCTTGTTGGCATACTCCTCTTTTTACTGGTGTTTTATTTGCCTCCTAATTCCCTTTTTTGTTTTTGGTGTTTTAGGGTTGGAGTTTATGCATGTCTTTCTAATTGTATCTAACAGTGTGCTGTAAGATGTATTTGTGGGGAAGAAATATTAGCCACACTCTCTCCGCTCCATCTATCTTCACACGGGCAGCTACAACACACACAACAAAAAGCCACGCGGACGGTTGCAGGCGGCAGAGGGAAGGAAGGGCAGAAGGAAGCATGGACAGATGGATGGAAAGACAGATATGATGGATCTACGGAGGCCCAGAGGTGTCAAGGCCCTGTGGTGTTGTTGGCATTGCAGTTATGCTGATTGATGCGTGGCTGTTTGCAAGCGCCTTCACTGTCAACACAAAAAAGCACAAGAAAGGAAAAGACAATAATGAGAGCAAATGAGGAAGCCAGCAGAGTCAGTATTCACAATGATGCAAAGCCACAACATACACTGCTGAAAGAGAGAAAACAGGCCAGGCAGAAGACATCTGAAAGAGATTTACAGATACACCTAAAGATACAATATGCAGAAGGAAGAGTATCTGTATCACCACAGAGACCAAGTCAGACAACCATACACTCACTCTGCACCATGAGAGAAAAGCTGAGTGATACTGCCTGATTAAAAAAGGCTTTCTTTGCTTCTGTCATTGTCATGTGTGTGTATGTATAGTTATATAGATTGTTGATTCGCCAAGATAAAAGCTATTTTGAAGTGACGCTAAACTTAAGCTCCTTACTGATTGCTTGTTCTTTTTCAACATGAATTCACCAATAAATCCACATTTAACCCTTATATTGTGTTTTCACTTCAGTTCAGATATGTAAAAAGTTCAATTTACTTTCTTTTATTGGAACAAGGCTTCATGATATCAGGTATTCTAACACAACAAAAGATGCTGTCACAATTTTAGTAAATTTTAAATGTTCCTAATAAAAAAAGTGTGATCCGGCAGAGAATATTGGCTGTTGCATAAGATGTGTGTTGCTTTGTGGATCAAATTTGGCTCAATTTGCCCCCACCACACCACACACCCATCATAAGTTAGCTATGAGGTGAAAAACAATATTGGATGATAATCATTGTTTTATGAGTATTTTGGGCTGAGTTAAATCACACACATTCTACACATTACAAGGGTTAAAGGTAGCGTAAGGACATTGTGAAAATATTTTATCATTAAAAATGACTGCTGTCACTACTTTAACACTGGGTATTATCACCTGCACGTCAAACAAACACGGAAGACTTCCATCCGGGAACCTCAGGTGTGACTCGGATTATGAGCTAATAAAGAGTGTTACTGTGAAAAGGATGAGTCTTGCAGATCAAACAATTAGAGCTTGGAAAGTGCTAGGTGATATGACATATTTCTTATTGATGTAAAAGCCCCAACACACTCTGGCACCTTAAAACAACAGTACTACAGGTCCATGTCATGACACAATGTGTGAGATGGTGTAATAAAATCTTTGTCTAAAACAAAGCATCACACTATGCTCTCTGTGCATGTCAGATTGTGTAACAAATGTCTGGTCATCAATCATCCACAATGAAAATGAAATAAATAAAAATGGAGGAAAGCAGAGACATCAACTCGCATCATCACAAGCTTTGCAAAATACAACAAAAAGCAAGCTTATGCTGGCCCTAGAGCTGGCAAAGCTTTTCATACCAGTGTGGTATCTACATGAACTGTATATGTCAATGGGTGATTACAATGGGGCATCAGTTAGTGTACTCTGTCATGTCAAGCTGTATTCTGATTGGGTGGTTTGTAGACATGGGTTGTAGCAGCAGCCACATTAAACTGTGCAATTCTTTGTGAATCTGAAACTGATTGCACAAAATATTAAAACCACATCATGATTATCATACAGCAAAATGTTTTTTTTTTCATTTCAGATAAAAGTCTGATCAGAAACAGCTGATTTCTGTTGAGCCTGATGAAGAATTACCTGGCTAACACAATGTGTGTTCCCATTGGGTGTTCACCCTATCTAATGGACTCCAAAGCATTTGAAGTAAAGAAGGTAGGCGAAAAACAAGACTGTTTAGTTGTAGAGTAAATTAGATTTGGAAAAAAAAGCTGTGATTTAACGGCGGAACAGCAGAGCAGTAAAATATCCCTCAGGGTACCATAAACAAAAGTAATTTGTTGCCAAATGAGACATTTATATAATTACTCACATTCATAATAGCCATGAACGGCAAAGAACAACATTAAACCTTCTATTCAGATGATGTTGTTATCCCTGGTCAGCCAGTCAGCATACTGGAAGCTTATGTGTGTGTGTGTGTGTGTGTGTGTGTGTGTGTGTGTGTGTGTGTGTGTGTGTGTGTGTGTGTGTGTGTGTGTGTGTGTGTGTGTGTGTGTGTGTGTGTGTGTGTGTGTGTGTGTGTGTGTGCGTGTGTGTGTGTGTGTGTGTGTACCTTTCTCTCAGGGGGATCCAGGGGTCTCCAGTTGTTGGCTCTGAGCTGGTGAAGCTCATCAAACTTGAGGCTTATGTTCTCAATGGACAGCTGAAGCATATCCCAAAAACCCGCCAGGTCTGAGGCCACAGGACGAGGGTGGGCGTTGGGGTTCTACGACAGGAGAGAAGGAGGAGAAGGTGGAGAAGAAATAGTGTCAAAGTTGAAAACTGGGGAAGAGGAAATGAATGAAAATGATTTTACATATTAGGCAACACATTCTCACTCCCATCGCGCAAAATACGGACGCTTGGTCAGGTGCCTTTGGCGTTGTTATTGACGCTGAAAGTCTCCTTTAGCGTCATATCTAAATGACGCATGATGATGCAGAGACTCACAGAGATCACAGATGTGAAAGACCCGGAAACGCTGACCAATAAGAGCAGACTAAGTGCTAAAACAGAGGGTGAATACAGACAGACAGTATGAAAAACATAGTGTAAACATGTTCTAGTGGAACTGAGAGGAGAAAGCAGGAAATAAATTACTGGATAAAGGACATCAAAGGTAATTAATTTGTTAGTAAATCAAATCTTGTTCTTGTTTGTTCAAAAATCTATTATACAAAAAGTGAAAGGCGTAACAGTGTAAATGATTGACTGCATGTTATTGTCAGTGTGAGTGTTTCACACTCACCAGATTCTCCTCACACAGCTCCCTGAACTGTTGAAACTTCTGGGACATCAGAAGCTGAGCGCTTCCTACAGCACTCCTCATCTTGCCGAGGACTGCGAGGATAGACACAGAGTTTTAGAAAGACTACAGAACATCCATCTGTTCTTGAGAAAATGTACAACAGAGAGTTCAAAATGCATTTTAGCTCTTCCATGTGCCGATGTACAGTAAAGTAAGTGAACTAAGGATGCTCGGTGCAATTATTCGTTTTTGGACTCATGACAACACCATTGCTAGGCAAGTGACAAAAAACTGATGTCACATTTAGAGATATATAGATAGATAGATAGATAGATAGATAGATAGATAGATAGATAGATAGATAGATAGATAGATAGATAGATAGATAGATAGATAGATATTTTATTTATCTATCTTTCATAGCTTTCATTCCTGCACCACAAAACACCCCTGTTCCTGAAGTTGAATTTTCTGATGGTTGGGGCAGTGTCACTCTTCATACACATATAAGACTGCACCATTTCATTTTAAAGTGCTCATATGCTCATTTTCAGGTTCATAATTGTATTTAGCGGCTATATCAGAATAGGTTTATGTGGTTTAATTTTCAGAAAACACCATATTGTTGTTGTACTGCACATTGCTGCAGCTCCCCTTTTCACCCTGTGTGTTGAGCTCTCTGTTTTAGCTACAGAGTGAGACATCTCACTTCTATTCCATCTTTGTTGGGAGTCGCATATGCGCAGTACCTAGGTAAGGACTACTAGCCAGTCAGAAGCAGAGTATGAGGGCGTGTCCTGACAGTACCTAGGTAAGGACTACTAGCCAGTCAGAAGCAGAGTATGAGGGCGTGTCCTGACAGTACCTAGGTAAGGACTACTAGCCAGTCAGAAGCAGAGTATGAGGGCGTGCCCTGACAGTACCTAGGTAAGGACTACTAGCCAGTCAGAAGCAGAGTATGAGGGCGTGTCCTGACAGTAGCTAGGTAAGGACTACTAGCCAGTCAGAAGCAGAGTATGAGGGCGTGTCCTGACAGTACCTAGGTAAGGACTACTAGCCAGTCAGAAGCAGAGTATGAGGGCGTGTCCTGACAGTAACTAGGTAAGGACTACTAGCCAGTCAGAAGCAGAGTATGAGGGCGTGTCCTGACAGTAGCTAGGTAAGGACTACTAGCCAGTCAGAAGCAGAGTATGAGGGCGTGTCCTGACAGTACCTAGGTAAGGACTACTAGCCAGTCAGAAGCAGAGTATGAGGGCGTGTCCTGACAGTACCTAGGTAAGGACTACTAGCCAGTCAGAAGCAGAGTATGAGGGCGTGTCCTGACAGTAGCTAGGTAAGGACTACTAGCCAGTCAGAAGCAGAGTATGAGGGCGTGTCCTGACAGTAACTAGGTAAGGACTACTAGCCAGTCAGAAGCAGAGTATGAGGGCGTGTCCTGACAGTAGCTAGGTAAGGACTACTAGCCAGTCAGAAGCAGAGTATGAGGGCGTGCCATGCTAGCAGCTAGGCGAGCATTATAACGTGTGTTCCAAAGTGACCACGTGTGTCTCTGAAGTAAAGGCTGGACTACAACAGAGCTGTTTGGAGCAGTTGGTGAACGGTGTTTTCTGGTGGAGATTGTAAGTCCCTTTGGGGGGGACTTTGGGCTTTTTCACTTTGTAAACCTATAACATGCACAAAAAGATATATAACACAATAAAGGAAAGGGGAAAAGCCAAAAAGCATAATATGAGCACTTTAAAACTCATTTTAAAAGACCAGAGTGTAGGATTTAGTGGCATCTAGTGGCGAGGTTGCAGTTTGCAACCAACTGAATACCCCTCCCATTATCCCCAGCGCGGTGCAAAGACAGTATATATAGCGGACCGACAGATCCCGTTGCTCTGGACGGAGACGAGTGTAGTCTATTAGAAGCACTTTTCAGTTAGGCTCGAGCGTTACTGCGCAGCCTCAAACTGAGCTTGCTGCCGCAGATGTAACGTGGGCAACGTGTCTGAACGTTGTAAGTCTTCTGGTAGCTGTGCCAAGAGAAATCTCAATCATTCCCAATCTATCAGAGACGGAGAGCGTAGGTATATGTAAGGAGATAACATAGGCACAGGCTAATTACTGATAACTAAAATGCTAGTTAACATTAGTAATTAAACTAAACAGCTAATGTAAGTCCAAACTGCCTGCGAGCTTCTCCTGTACTGTACGGTAATTCCTCTACTATGAGACAGTAAGTCTCGTGGTTATGACCCAACCGTTAGCCTATTTTTATAAAAACGTCTGCTACAGAGCCATAACGTGAGGTACAAGGTAATGGAGCCTTTTATACATTGTCGTGTTTCTTTAGAAATAAACGGACAAATAAAGTCTTTAAACGCTTCAGATGTAAAGTTATTGGCTGTCAAAGTGACGCCAAAATGAATGGCAGTCAATGGGATGCTAACGGGGGGTGAGAGTCTGGTAGCATTAAAATGGCGCCATAGGAGGCTTCACTCTGTGGAGAGAAGTCTGCCCCCTTGGCGCGGCGGCCTTCAGGTAACATAACAAATGTAAAAGGCCCTCTCTAGAACAGGTGTTTGGTTTGTCCGTTCTGGGCTACTGTAGAAACATGGCGGTCTCTGTGAAATAAGACCCCCTCCCTATGTAGATATGAAGGGCTAATGAACTAACAAAAACAACGATTCTTAGTTTCAGGTAATTATTCGCTAATGAAACATAATTATGAAATACAGATACACAGATAAAATACAGGTACATGCAATTAAGTTAATATTTTTTTATAGTAATGTATTTCCCTTAAAAAAAAATTTTTTCCCAGAATAAAATAATGTACTAATGTCATATTTTAGGGCAAATAAAAGAAGGCCTTTCCTATGTTGTAACACACACACTTGGAACCTAAACATGACGGACACCACCCACTCAAAGACGTACTATCTTCAGGCAGGTCATTCTCCCGTTGGTCGAGCTCCATCTGTCGACACCAGCCCTCCATGCGGTCAGTCTCGGCCTGCAGCAGCTTCAGGAACCAGCGTCCATCTCTGTGACACACCGACCGCTGCACCGCCTGCCATTCAAACATTCAGACGTTCACAACATGTAGAGACACACCTGCATACACAATTTACTTATAACTTAACATAAAATATCATTTCAAGAAACAAATATTGCACCTTTGTAATCTTCTAATCTAATCTAATTTTTTATTGCAATATTTACTTTACTTTAAACACATTACTAGTACATCCTTTAACGATTTAAATCAGGGGACTTCAATGTTTTTTAGGCCAAAGACCCCTTAGCTGAAAAAGAGACGGAGCAGGGACCCCCCTACTACATTTTATTAAACAACATGTAGTTGCATATATATATATATATATATATATACTGGGTCTACAATACAATAACGTTTAGGGCGACCTAAAGCCTTTACACATGCCTTTTTATGGTGCATACAATACTAAGCTTTTAAAATAAAAATGGTTGGCATATTCATACATTTATACATCATGTTTTCATTTTAAAATGTGGCACAGTGAATCCTTAATCTTAATATAATCTGTCGATGACCTTATGACTACCTAAGCTATAGTCCAGTAAGCCTATCATTAGTGTTGTGTGCATTAAAAAAAGATGTGTCTTTACTACTACTACTACTACTACTACTACTACTACCACTACTACTACTACTACCAATAATAATAATAATATTAAGGCTGAAGGCTCTGGCACCCATGGTGGTAATATGTTGGATTCATGAAAATGCATATTGTCAGACATCTTTTTTTTTTTTTTTTTTAAACCATCGAACAATAATTTGGTGGCCCCCCTGTAGCAACTCTGAGGACCCCCCTACGGGTCCCGGACCCCATGTTGAAGATGTTGAAGATCTGATTTAAAGGATCATGGTTATGACCATTGTTGTTTCCAAATGCATTAAATACAGTCGTACATGTCTGGATATGTTTTTTTCTACTGTTCCAGGCCTCCATTAATTCTGTAAAGGTATGAAAGTCAATTAGTAGACTCACAAAGTGAGTTGTGAGTTGTGAGTTGTGAGTTGTATTATCCATCACAGACCACATCAAGCATTCATTTTTGTTAATTTTATATTACTGTTGCATTGTAATACAGTTTGAGTGCAGATTGATTTGAAATACACCACAGCATTTCCTCATTTACCATGATGTACCACAGTGGTTCCCAAACTGTTTCTGCAGGGCCCCCTTTTGTAGATTCAAATAAGTGTTTAGTCTCAAATTTTTCTTCAAAAGCCAGACTTTCAAATTTGTGCTGTAAAAGATAATCCATATCGTTCGTGGTGACCGCAGTTACTATCTTCCTTAAAATAAATACTAACTATTGCCAACTATGAGCAAATGACTACAACAGTACTTGGCAAACAGTTATATGAACCTGTCACTTCTAGGGATTTTTTCCCCATTATTAACATGAAAACATTCATTAGTGCCGCTAGAACTGTAGCGTAACATTATGAAAGCATAATAAAGTAGCAAATGACTGGAGTTAATTAGTGAGTGACAACAGTATTTCTGGCATGCGTCTGCATTTGTGAGAAATGAATGTTGTTGTTTATGTGTTCATGTCTTGAACGTCCCTGGACCGGTTCTTATAAATATCACTGAATACGCTCCCACAAACCTCCAGAATAGCAGAGCTGTTGAAGTTGACATCAAGCGAGTCATCTGTTACGCTGTCTATCCAGGGGTCTGGAGGGGGGAGGATGGACGGGTCAAAGCCCACATCGTCAAAGTCATCGGAGGCACAGGCATGGTAGTGGTTCCCTGAGCCTTGGATGCTGACTGTAGAGGTGGCAGCATCGCGGGAGTATTGTCGAGAGATGGCACCAGATGACAGGACTTCCATGTCAGTGTCCGGGGAGTCTAAAGGGGTGTCCAGCAGGTCTGGCATGTCCAGATCTGCCTGGATGGTATAATGAATATATTTCATTATACCATGGTCTGGGTGAATACTTAATTGTGATTTGCTGCAGGGTATCTGCAAGGTGTCTATTGAGTGATATAAAAATGATATAGTACACGTACTAAGGAGTTCCACTGAGTGTAGTCCTCCAGTGCCTCGTCCTCACACAGCACAGGATGGCGCTAATACAAAAGCTGCAAGAGTGAACTACACTGCCCCTCTAAATTTTCTTTGTTTCACATTTAGAGATCATCTTTCATCTTTATCACTTTGATAATAAGCATTGTTATTACTACCGTTATTTTTTTGTTTTTGTTTTGTCCCGTGGACAGGTGTTGAAAATTAGCAAGTGAGATAAAACACTTAAGCAATGCATGTGGTTCATCTAATGTTACTGTGATGTCTATGTCAAATAAAACCTAATCAAATCTAATCTAGTCTAATCTCACATTCCGTTTGCTACTTAAGGCTGCGTCCAACAGTTCACATGGCGTATTATTTGTTCGTGAAAGATGGACATTGATTTTAGGAAAATGGCATGGATGGCTTGTCTTGTTGTTAAAAATACTGTCAAATTATATTTACTGATTGTCAATCATACACAATGTTATTGACTTTGAATCTCTCTAGCATAACGTTAGCTGGCTAACGTCTGGCTCGTAGCTGTCTGAGCCAAAGAGTTGAGCAGACTAGCAACAGCTCTGGTTGCCAGGAAGTTATCTAAGGTCTGTCCTATTTACTAAGTGAACAACGTTTCCATTTCATAGAGAAACCTTATGGGATGGTTCAAGTCCAACCCTCAGGTGTTACCAAGGAAACAGACTTATTGTTCAAAAAAAAACTTTAGATTTTGATTGCAAAAGCATGAAAATATAAATGAATGGTCTTACAAAATGTCATTTGGCAATTAGCCATAGCATAAGTGGGTTAATGGCCTTCAAGGTGTCCAGTTCATGGCCTGAGGCAGAGGGCCAGAACCGTCCGTCGTCCATTAACCCCTGATAATGGACACATCATCGAGCATTAAGCCTTAAACTGCCTGAACTGACAGATTGTTGTTGGAGTGGTCAGTGCAGGTCTGTTAAGTCTTTCTCTGACCACTAGAGGTCCACTTGCTTGCAAATTATATTCAGTCTAATTGGGCCGGTTAGGTGACTGTATCAGCTCTGATCAGCTGGTGCATCATATTCATCACTGTATCAGATGTATCATCACAACCTTGATGTAACTCAGAGCTCAGTTCAAGGAACTAATCTTCACTTCTACGCTGATGATACTCCTCTGTATGTGCCTCTATAGTGTGTATCCTGCCATCTCCTTTGATCTGCACAGAGAATCACCAAGGATGTCTAACTGAACATTGTTAAAAGACCTTATTTTCTGTTCATGTCTGATATAAAAATGCTGATTCATTATTTTGATCCATACTAGAGTATTGTGTTCCTCTATTTGGGTCTGTTTGAGTCTACATAATTTTGAATAGGGTCTAATATCTCCGGGTCTATTTTGGTTGAAAATGAATTTATGCGCATCATGTTCAGGTATCGATTCATTTTAGGTCAATCCCAAATTTTGGCCCCCTACACACCACAGCTTCATAAACACAGTCTGGAAGCTTTACAAGGAAATGTGCTGTTTTCTGGGTTCAGTAGATAGTTGAATGCTGTTGTAAGCGATTTCACTAGAATTACAACTATGAGGGAAATACAGTATGTCATGTCTGTCTAGAAAAAAAAGGTAATCTTAGAGTATGTATCTACTATCAGGGACTTGAATGAAACCCTCATCCTTCAAACACTAAATGATATGAAAGGACCCATATGGTTAACTCTCAAAAATAAGAAGAGAAAAAGTTAAGCATTCCTGAAACTATTGTACTGCGAAGATATTCACCTCTGCCAAGGCTGCACAATCCTCTAAACTGTAATGTATCAATAGAAAATATCATGAAATGTGTAACTGGCTGTGGATTTTCAAAGTACCTTGGAGCGGGTAATGATTTGAGCCGAGTATGTATCTCGACAACAAAAGAGCAGTAGTGGAAGCTTACCTGTACAGCTGCTGTTACGCTGTTGGAGCGCTGGAACCGACGATACCTGACAACAACAGGTAGACAAACACAAAATACTAAACACCAAGACTGTTGCATGTCTGATACATGGAACCAGCACTGGAATTGTTTTTCAAAAAAAGTGAGCCTATAGAAAATGTGTATTATTTATCTGATATACAATTGATTTAAAATAAAAACAAGTGAAACTCATAATGGATGTGATGTTTTATTTAGAAGAATTACATTATGTTGTTCTATCCTGTCCAATATTTCTTATATTTATAAGCATATGTTCTATGCTGTATTCTGATAAAATGCCCTCCCCCCTGACTGATAATTGGTCCCCCCCTGTGCCACCCCACTTCAAAAGTCAAAGCAAAGGAAGAGCATTGATGAATGGATGGTTTTATGTACACTATGTCAAAGTTTCATTTCAGGGTTATGGTATCAGTAGTCTCGCTCTGCCAGAGCATCCACACGCTGAGAAGCGGAGGAGGGTCTGGCTAGTCCACACAGCATTTCAGGATGGGAGAAAAACGTGCTCTGGTTTATTGTCATTTCTCTAAACCAATCACAATCTTCGTGGGCGGTGCTAAGCTCCGGACAGATGCGCTGCAAAATAGTCGTGTGAGAGAAAACTCAGATTGGACAGATAGTCTAGCTAGCTGTCTGGATTTACCCTGCAGAGATCTGAGGAGCAGTTAACCAGAGTCCTCACAAATCCACCAAATTTAAAATTCCAAAACAAAGAAAGCAGAAGGAAACGGAAAATACATGCATCCAGCGCATGTTCCTGCGGCAAAAGAGCAATCCCGGAAGTGGGTACGCCGAGGATATAGACTATGGTATCAGAAAGACTGGTGCTGTTAAATTCTGAAATATTTCCTTTTCTCCCTCAGTCTGCATGGCTTATGGAGAAAGCTTATTTGTTGCTCTAGCTGTCTGTATGGTGTCTTGTTGACTTCTGTCTGTATAGTTTAACCTGTACTAATGTCTGGCTGTTTCCTGTTGCTCTGGTCTAAAGTCATCTGGCCAAAGGGCTACAGTTGAAAATTAGCCGGCTGGCTAACGCTGGCACATTTACAGAAATGTTAATTAATCTGTGTTGTCCTTTATAAAAGAACAATAAATAAAAAGTTTAAAGGTAAATAGAACTGGTTGCTGTCTGGTTTTAAAGGTTTTTTATTGGAAAGTCAGTACAGTGCATCAACAAGACACGTCACTGCATGGATATTATTCTGCCATTATCTTGTGTATCATGTGTTTTCATTACATTATTTAAAACAATTGTAGCTTAACAAGACAGCGGTCTGAAGCAAATTGCAGGGAAGTCTAGAAGTCACTGAAACTGGTCCTCATCCACAGTTTTTAGAGTTTATTGCAGATGATATCCCTGGCAGATGAGTCTGTGGGTGTTTATTTGTGACCAGAGAGAGAGAAATAATTACACAACAGCTGTAAATGACTCAGCTAGTCTCAGCTAGTCTGAAGGAAAATACGCCTCATGTAGCATGACTTCAATGACTGAAGACAGCATCTAATCAGATTACCGTGCGAAAAAACTTGTGACTGACTAAAAAAATTAAATATAGGCCAGAGACTTTGATATTTTACTCAGTGATCTGATTTTACAGTTTGCTCATTAGTGCACAATTCAGCAGTAAATGTACTGCCTGGGTCCCAGGCTGTGGAACAGTCTGCCCCTGGGACTCAGGTCAACTCTCTTGGGTGTTTTAGGTCTCAGCTGAAGACCTATCTCTTTACTAAATGTTTTTGTGTTTGAGCCATATGCTCTATTTTGAGTAGTTATGCCTCTAATTGTTGTAATGCTTGTGCTGTTGTAATGTTTGTGTTGTACTTTTTAACCTAGGTTTTGAAAGGTGCTATAGAAATAAAATTTTACTTTCTTACTTGGTATGTAAGACCATATGCTTGTACCATGGCTATCACCATTTCTGTAAGTTTGTTTTTGTTGGCATTTGTGGAGCCTGGGCTGTCTACAGAGACAGTGTGTTCAGGGGACAGGCAGCTCGCAGATAGTGAGATGTTTGCTGTATGTGACAAAAAATGTTGTAGCCTAAAAAACGCGTGACATCGCTTAGAGCACCTTTAACGTCTTCCACTTTCTACCCTGTTCTTAAGTTAATGTATGCATCCATCCTATATATCTACATATTCCTTTTCCCTGTCATTAAAATGCTAAAGGCATGGATTGGTCAGGGAAACACCTTGAACAGGTTGCCAGTGTAGCGCTTACATATTAATCATTCACCACATTCATTTACTTACAAGCAATTCGGAGTATTTGTGTTGATCGAAATGCACACAAACACAAGGAAAACATGAGGGCCAACAGTCAATCTTCAAAATATGTCGGTGTGAAGTGTGAAGAAGTGCATCTTGGCTATACTGGATACCTGATACTGAACACCTGATACTGATTTAAATCATTTGAAAGCTTAGTACCTCCTCTGGATTTTGTCCCCCCCCCATCACTTACATTGGAAGCACATTAGAGAGGGACATTTTAATGGCCAGTATTAACAGGGGGAAATTATTAGAGTGTACAAAACCTGTTTCAGAGTGTATATGTGCACTTAACTATTGTTTTAAGACTATATTCAGGAATAACTAGTCCTTGCTTGCTCTGAAACCAAGTGTCCAGCCTTGCTCATATGTGCAGTGGATGTTAAATGGTCAAGTGTATACTGAGTAAAAAGTCAACTAAAGAAAAGTAAAGAAAAATGTGTGCCTCACCCTCTGTCGTCCTCTACTTGCACCCCTACCGAGGTGAACTTGGATGGGTCCTCTGGATCTGGAACCTCTTCTGGTCCATCCACCTACAGGAGACAGGTGGGATAAGTTAGGGATAATGTAGTCAGTGTTGCCAACTTGGCGACTTTCTTGCTAGATTTAACAACTTTTCAGACCCTCTTAATTTCAAAAAAGCGACTAACAATAAATGTAGCGACTTCAGACCATCAGGGGGGAAAGTGAGATATATTATACTGTAATCAGTTTAGATGAGTACTCACAGTCCAGGGCTCTTCTGCAGGATTTCTGCAGGTTCCAACAAGTCAAATTTAAGACTTTTTAAGACCTTTTTTAGACCTTTATGAATGAAATTTAAGACGTATATCACGTCATAAAAGTACAACGAAATGCAGTCACAGAACTACTTGTAAAGTAGAATAAAAGCAACTCAGAGTAATATGAGGTTTTTCTTATGAGCTCGGTATGAGCACAAATATAGATTAAAAAAGGATTGAATTCATGTAAAAATGGTCCGCCAGAGTCTCCGTCCATGGCTTCGGTCTGTTATACTTAGAAACAGTCTGTTATAGAAATAACAGACCGTAGAATGCCGTGAATGACCAATCAGAATCAAGTATTCAACAGGGCCGTGTAATTCCTAATAATCACCTATAGTAACACCAATTAAAACAACTAAATAATCACATCGGTTACATCGTAAGAAGGACATCATTGCTTAATTAATGTTAACACAGGGTCTTACTGTATGTGAAATCAATGCTTTGACAAATACTCTTGGTTTGGGGAGGTAATAGTGACTTGTGAGTAGATATGTGTATGCAGAAACACAGATATAGAGGCTCTATATAATGTTTATGTAAATGAAGCCCATTATGTCCTCTGGCCTCCTCCTCCATGTCTCTCCGCCGCCACTGCTGACTCATACATACCTGGATGCCGATGGAAAGACATTTGCCCTTCCTGAGTGCTTCTTTCCTGTATACATCCCGGTGGTTTTCAACAAGTGGCCCCCTGCTCAGGATTGACGGGGTGGGGGTGCTGACCGTCATGGTGCTGTTACTGACATGCTGACTGGCTGGTCCATGGACCTACATGGAGACATTAGGTTCATTGTGAATGCAATATTCACAAAAGCAATGTAAATGTGTTTATACAAATAGTCGCTTCCCAAAATTGGGAAACATTAGGGGGGGGGTGTTTATTTGATTATTATTAA
The DNA here is from genome assembly GCA_023631565.1 of Gymnocephalus cernua. NCBI lineage: Eukaryota > Metazoa > Chordata > Actinopteri > Perciformes > Percidae > Gymnocephalus > Gymnocephalus cernua. Next base: position 33,862,453 of record CM042436.1, read on the forward strand.
CAGTCCAAAGCACTAACCTGTGCATTTGCAGCTTCTATTGCAGCTGTCAGGGCCTTCATGCTGTCAATGCTTTCTGTTGAGTTACTGAGCCCTGACTGGATGGTCATGTCACCTCTGGGTCCCTCCTCTTCCATGTATGCATCCTGGTTGGTTTTAGAAAACATGGAGCATTGCTTTCAGTGTTAATATCACCATTAATATCACATACTATCATTTAGAAAATTAAAATTTGAGTAACAAAAATCAGGAGCTGGGCAAGGGGGCCTGAGAGCCTGAGACTCCTCTCAGGCTTGAATCCGATCAAGACACTGGTACATGTCACTTGGACTGTGAATGGCTCAGGCTCATCCTACATCCAGGACATGATCAAACCAAAAACCCAAGACCATCTACTACGCTCTGCTGCTGCCAATCGACTTGATACTCCTTCACCACGAAGGGGGCCCGGCTACCGCTCTAAGTCACAACTGTTGGCTGTCCTGGCGCCACAATGGTGGAAAAAACTCCCCAATGACATCGAGGCAGCAGAAATTTAATACATCTTCCGCCGTAGACTGAAGACTCATCTGTTAAGACTTCACCTTGGCCCATACAAAAAATAAAAATACAACTCTTTCTCTATCTCCTATAGTTTCTAAATGTAGCACTTGAAGAAGATCAACATATTTGATTCTATGTACTTTTTAGGTTGTACCCACATTGGTTGAATGAGCTTATTGTGAGCTGCTTTGGTTAAAAGCATGAGCTAAATAAACGTAACATAATGAGCTTATACTGTTATATTGTTGTTGGGTTGAGCTGCATCACAGTTGGGGTACAAAACACATTGAGAAGCAAAGCAGGCAGAAACTAGGAGCAGGGGTGGGCTCAGCCCACACAAACGTGTCTAGCCCACCAAATCAAAAATTGATTACATGTTTTCAGCGTGTGTGTTCAGTTTCCTCATGGTTTTCTTGGAAAAGGAGTAGTTTTTTCAAGCATGTGGTGCAGGCTTTTGTACCTTCAGAATTGTAGAGGTGTCTTAACAACCTGAACTACAGAGAAACATACACATACCACATCTTTTAGTGTGTGCTTCCATATGTGCAATGTGGGAATAAGCCCTTAGGGTAGTTCAACCCTTACCCATAATGTACATTATTACACAAATTGAAGAGCTGATGTTCTGTAGGGGTAGGTTAACATAATAGACTTGTGCAGTACCTGTGCAGACTCTGTGCTGCTCTGGGCTGTGATGGAGATGTAGGGCTTGGAGGCTGTGGAGCAGGTGGAAGTTCGGGGCGGCACTGGTGGAGGGGTTTTCTTATAGGTGGTGATGCAAGATGAAACTGCAAAGAATGAGAAAGATGGGTGGGGGTGCATAATATATTAATTATTATGTTAACATTCTAAACTGTATAAGTTGCAGACATTGCACCCAGCTGTTCAACAAACATCTCCAGCGCTAACTGCTCATATTCAGTTGGTTGGAAGATTGTATACAGGAGAATTGGATCTGACTCCAGCAACACTGTGATCTTCATTTCCTAGTTTGATCTCATGAACACTGAACTAAACAAGGTTTAACAAGGTTTTAGTTTGATGGTGTGACTCTGCTTTGCAATCTGATCAGTTCAGCACTGGCTGTCCTTGAGCTCACAAACTATCCTGGCATAGCCTCAGAGATACACATCTCAGAGATACACAACATTGAATGAACATGTTTAAAACATTCAATGTTCACGTGCAACTTACTTACTTACAACCAAATGCTAAATTGTGTGATTATTTACAAAATGCAAAAATATACTGCAAATGAAGGCTGCTGTGTTCTGCAGATTGAAAAATCATGCTCGACTTATTTTAATTAGGTGCCTTAAGAAATGTGACATTCATCCAACTGGATAGAATGTTGCCCAGAAGGAGATGTTAACAGACAAAAGCTTTGTTGTATGGTTTTCGCTGGCTCAATCCCCATTTGGAATTTGGATGATCCTTTCCCGAGATGCATCATGCTGGAGCCTGGATAGCTCAGTTGGTAGAGCATCAGACTTTTAATCTGAGTGTAGTTTCCACTACTGTCAACCTCCAGTTTGCAGGATGTTGTCTGGAGGAGACTGTGAAGAGTTGTGCATTTGGCTTTGACTAGAGTGATATGTCCACAAGACTATAAGGCCCCACCTATTAGGACACTTTTATTTACATTTAGCCACATGAGTCTCTGTTGGCCAGATCACATATCCAATAGACCTTTTTCACGGCAGACATGTTGACATGTCATAGTAGGAAAAGCACAGGTGTATTCAAAACCATTAATGATGGCTGCATTCCACTTAGGAGAGGCCCTGGTGTTGAGCATGCTGACTCACTGAAATATATCACTGGGACATGTGATGGAATTGAGCCATTGTTAAGGTTATCAATTTCAGCTGTGCTTTTCCTACTGTGACAAGTCAAAATGTCTGCTGTGAAAAAGGTCCATTGCAATCCATCTTGATTTACAAGGTAACGTACAAATCAGGGTCTGACCTGTTAACAAAGTAAAGCATGAAGCCTGGATAGCTCAGTCGGTAGAGCATCAGACTTTTAATCTGAGGGTCCAGGGTTCAAGTCCCTGTTCAGGTGTGATGTTTGTTGTGTGTAATGTGTCTGCAGTTCTTGTGATTGTCAATCTTCATGCAGGTCTTAAATGATTGTTCTTTGTTACTTGCCAGATGCTCTAATTAACAACATTTCCTCATTATGTTAATATAAAATCAGTTGGTATTATGTTTTCTTCAAAATGTATTTGCTGTTGTACATCAGTTGTACGTATGAATGTTATTTTTAGAAGACAGGGTTGGTGTACTTTAATTACTGGGAACTCTCGTTTGTTACAGAAAAATCAAATCTGTGTTCAGCCTCCTCCATCTATGTCTCTGTAATACTTTATTAATTCGATGCAAACTTTGATTGTGGGCTGTAAAGGTGCCTAAGGGCTAAACATGGAATATGAGGATAATCCTCAGAGGAAGGTTTTTACCCTGTACATTTAAATTTACATGGAGGAAAGCCTCCTCGCTGTCAAGTGTTTCAGCAGAATATTCAGGTTGCTTTTGGACAGGGTCAGGGCAGCTCATCCCTTGGTTTTTGATGCATCAGCAGAATGCTAAAGGTTCACTGGGGCTATGTTTGAAAGAGGGATCTTTAGCTTCTTTCTCTTGGAAGTCAGCTCCTTTGACTGACATATAATGTGTCGGCTGCTTGAGTGACAAAGGATAGGTTCAGATTTGTTCTCGTCTGTCTTTAAAGAACTTTAATCACAGCCATATCTGCATTGAGAGCATCTTTGGTCACTAACTTTCCTCGTCCCCATACATACAAATGAAGAAATACCCTTCTCTAACTACTTCCTCAGTGGGGTCCCGGAGGTCCCCAGGCCAACAGGGATATGTATTCCCCTGAGTGTGTTCTTGGTCTGTCCCAGGGTCTCCCAGTTAGACGGGCCTGGAATACCTTTACAGCAAGGCATCCACGGTGCATAGTAATGCAATGTCCAAACCACCATAACTGGTTTCAATCAGCAGCTGTAGTCCCGACTCCTTTTGGATGTCAGAGTTTCTCACCCTGTCTGTAAAGTGTGGTTCATGGTCCTGCGGAGACGCCACCAGAGCTTTCTCCGTAGCCTACGTAAGTGGCCTGAAGTTTATACTTTTGCGTTGGTGTGTGCGTCGATCTTTTTAAGATAATAGCAGGACCGGCATTTGTGTGTGTGTGTGTGTGTGTATGTGTGTGTGTGTGTGTGCGTGTGTGTGTGTGTGTGTGTGTAGTGTGTGGTAGAGCGAGTGAGAGAGTGACGGTGAGTAGAGACTCTAGAGTCACAGTGAGAGAAACAAAGTGTCTCCTCTGTTCTTTCTGACCACGGTGGGAAACCTGGAGCAGGAAAAGTTAACCCTCTCCTTGATTTCATGTTGTTTATGGAGAAGGACAACCAGGAAATGAGTCGGGGGTCATGCAAAGCTAGCAAGCCACAACCGAGTGACGTGCGTTGTTGCAATGTGTAGTAAACTTTTCAGGCTACAGCATAGGGTCTGGCGTAGGGTCAGTGCCTCCAGGTACCTACGTATGTAGCCACGGCGTAGATTTAACGCAGAAGTATAAATCACGCTTAAAAGGCCCCCAGGAAGTGTGCCAAGCTTTAAAGCCAATTTGACCAAACAGTGGAATTACAACTTCTGTGTCCGTCCAGTGATGTCATGGGGCCCAACAAGACTTTAGAAAAAAAAGACTTACATGGGAAAAGAGACATTTGTAAATCAGTGGATATGTTTTTTTGAACATCACAACCCCCACGAAATGACTCGTTTCACTATCAGAATTTGATCCATTCTAACAGACTTCCTTCGAAAGTCTAGATTAAATCGCACGATTAAATAATTTAATCTTCATTCAAGTTAGCGGAGCGCTAAACCGGAAGTAGACGGCTCGCCCGGCGGAGGTCTCTATTGCTCCTGTTCTATGGGCCTCATAATGTGGAAGCGGCGCCGATCATCTGGGTAATTTTACACTAGGAACTTTTTTTGGCTTCATGCGCCACTGAGCAACTCTCACAGGAATGAACGGGGCTCGGCTGTATCCAGGTTTCATTATATTTCCATGGTCTGTAAGGGTGACCCTAGAAACCCTGCCAAGAAAGCTTATTTCAGCTGCTTGTGTCTGCAATCTTATTCTTTCGGTCATTACCCAAAACTCATGACCATAGGTCCTAAAAATGTGTCCATGCACTGGGTGACACAGCTGAACTGACGTTCACACAGGTCAAATCATCTGAAATGGGAATATGCTTCAATTTGGCATCATAAAATACCGCAGTGTTGCCAGAGCTAACTGTGTGGGACCTGGTCTCTAGATGGGGTATGCTAAGCTCTGAGTCGCAGTAGAGCTTCTCCCCACCTCCTAATTTCCTTAAGCCTGGATACTTAAAGCATCTCTTCACATTGTTCTGCTTCTCTTCAGCCTTCAGCAGTCTGTGAAAATGTTGCCTGATGCCTGAATCCCACAAAAGGGGGAGTGAACCTGGGGGGACTTCACATATATGATAAGCATAACCTTTATGGGAAGCCACTTCCATTAATATTAAATTAGGGCAAACTTTTTTCTGACTTGCATGAGTCTCCCGGTATGGGGCATGACCTTGTACCTTGGACATCTGTAGCAGCCCCTCCACTGCTCAGATACATTCATTTCCAACTTGGCCAAGTACCATCTGCTCAACTGGCCTGCATGACCAACAGTATCAATGTCAGGTCAATGTCAGCTGTTCTGCCACCTCCAGCTGTGGCTAAATAGCCATCATAAACAAGCAGTAAAATGTAATGCACACTATAAACAGTTCAATTTGAAATGAATGTAGATGTGTGTAGTTCGTGGCATTAATGCCGCAAGGGTTTGATGGCTCTATACCTCTGGAGCCAGGACAGCTACTTTGGCATTGCAAATGAACTGAAAAAGGAAATATTGACATTGAAAATCATGTATTGGATAAAGTTGTAATGTCACTGAAAAGTTCCACTAAAAAATAAAAGCTGAGCTGCTTCTATTCACATGGAGTCTAATGAGTTTGGCGATTTCAGGGCTGTTTCTCTTTAAACAAAAAGGACCTTATTCTTTAACAAAAAGGTCAATCTCTGTAGGGATCATTTCATAATGTCGTCAGGCAATATGAGCCTGTCAGTGGCAAAAACAGCACTTTTAGTGGACAGAAATTGACGGTGCCCTATGGGATTACATTGCAGCCCAATTCGTGTCTGCCAGTTACAGCATTTTGCTCAATACTGGACCAATTTCAAAGATATTTGCATGGGAAAATAGGAAAAATTACCCTTTAAGACAGGTCACACGTCATACTGAGAGAAAGCATTGCAAAAAGGCTTTGTAGAGTGTAATACAAGAAGGGCTAATGTCTCAGAGTTTTTTCTCTAAAGAAATATGGAGAACGTTATCTGGCTGATGTCAAGTGTGCCCTGAGCGGCTGAATGGAGAACACAGAGAGGGCTGGTGGGAAAGTTGGATCTGTGAGGAAGCACAAAGAGAGGAGGTGATTAACTGGGCTTACACGGCTCATCAGTCTGCTCCGCTGCTTAACTCACACTGACCTCATTTAAGTTGCATTTTACTATTGAAACCTCTGACTCCAACTTTTGCCTTCTAACGGGTGATTTAGAGTCCCTTCATTTAGATACAACAGGCCTAAGAACTCTTATACATCAGTCTATCCTGTTGCTAAACCCAAATCACTGTGCCGCCAATTAATATCTGGATCCGAGTGTATCAAAAACATGTTTCTTCAACACATTGTCACTCCCATCACGTCAAAAAGCGAGGCTTGGTCAGGTGCCTTTGGCATTTGTTACTGATGTAAAGTCTCCTTTAGCGTCGTATTTAGACGCGCTTGGTCGGGACTCTTGGCGTCCCTTTTTTGACGCTCTGGGTCGGGATGTACGTTTAACTGACATGTGGCACGAGAACGGGACAGTTAGGTTCAAGAAAAGACAGTGGGTGTATGTTTCAGTGACAAGAACGGGAGAGAGAACCCCCGGTCTCCTGGGTGAACGTCCTGTGTTGTTTGACCCGTCCACTACCCAGATCCAACAAAACCTAAAGCTTCTCGCTCCGCTTATTGCTATCTCAGGACCGCCATTCCTGCCAGTCTTTCCCCCCAGTGTCTCCATCCTAAAAAAATGTCGCCTGGAGCTCCACAATTTTAATACAGATGGATGTACAAGTTTCCTCTGAAGAAAACTCTCCAACACTGTCAGTGCATCAGGACGGGAACAGCTCTGTGAACAAGCCTGGTGGCTCTTTAGCTCGTTTTATAACAGCGAATATTGGAATATTCAGGGGGACTAAAGATAAGACTCTAATCAAACTTTTCTGTAATACATAACTGCATGAGTTACTGAACAACAGTCAACAGGAGTATTTCTATGATGTTGATGCATAGTATATGATTTTGCGGTGGACTAACTACTGCTTGGTCAATGACCAAGAGAGAAAAAAAACAGATTCCTCACTGGATATATTTTCATCTGGTGGGTCATCTTTTCAGAGAGACGGCATGTTTTCTTTTGTGTTTTTTTGCCTTGCGGGTTAAAACTCATGTTGGGACAAATACACCACACTGTAGATGAGTCAACAAATTAAAAAAAAACAACCAAATGAAGCTGCTTAGGGCTTTGGTAATAGCAATTCAGTTGCATAATAGGCCTGAGTGGACAACTCAGTTTAGTGGACATTGGACCAACATTCATCAGCACAATCTCCAGTCATGTGGATGTGGAGCTGACTATCTACTGTATTGTGTGACTGCAGAAGAATGTGTGAGTGTGTGCATGAGTGAATAATATACATATACATACACATTTGTTCATATCTGCGTGTGTGTGTATGTATGTCCATTTATCCTCTTGGTTAACTCTATAAGAATTACCAGAGGCGCAGCAAATGTAGGTCATCTCCAGTTGAGCACTTTGAAAATGAAGACAACCCTAATACCAAACAGCCAACACCAAGTCCCCTGTGGCATCCACTCTGGCATGTTCTCATCTGAATACCACGCATGAAAACAGCCTTTTTTTTGCGGCTTTTACAAGATTATCTCTGTGAGATTTCTGCTTCATTGTTACAGTGCACAGCAGAGTGCAGTTACGTATGTAACTGCAACTCGAAGCATTTCATAATTCGTTCTACGTGTGTAACTGCATGATGTTGTATTGGACTGTGAGCTCTGTCAACGTGCCTCTGAGCACACAAGCACAACTGTCGCTGATACAGTGTAGACACTAGACAGCTTCCCCCCCCCCCCCCCCCCCCCATGGGAATCTCTGCAGTAAGAAGAGTTATGTTCATGTAATCTACAAAACTGCAGTCCAGATTAAAACAGAAGACAATAACAAAATGAGGTTTGAACTGATCCGTGTTAAACCAGTGGCCTACATTGTTCCAAGAGGAATTTGTCTTTTTCAACTCTTCTTTTTTGTCTTTGTTTTATTTTACAGCACTTCACCACTGACTTCAGGGTCGGATTTTGAAAGCTGTCAATATCAATTATTTTTTTTTATTTTACAAATATCCAAGTGAATTGTTTTGTCAAGCTGGAGTCAATGCATTCTCTGCTTTACTGAGGAATCTAATGTATAAATGTATCAGTCGCCTGAATGCTTGGTGTCATTTTACAGCTGTCTCACCCTCGGATGAGAGCTGTCACCTGTCTTCTTTTATTTAAAGATTTTTTTGGGACATTTTAGGGCTTTAATTCCACAGGACAGATGAAGACATGAAAGGGGAGAGAGAGAAGTGGAATGACATGCAGCAAATGGCCGCAGGTCGGAGTCGAACCAGCGCCCGCTGCGTCGAGGAGTAAACCTCTATATATATGTGCGCCTGCTCTACCAACTGAGCTAACCCGGCCACGGCACCTGTCTTCTTCACTGTGTGTCTGTCCTTTTAATTGTGTTGTATGTTTTCAAACGGTCCTTGAGTCTAACAATAAAAGCTATCTATCTATTCATATCTGAAGACAAACATTAAATATTTCTAAAGTATTTTTCCAGCTCCTTAATTTCTTCTACGAGTTCTACGAGTTTGTAGTATTTACATTATATATTTGAACATTAGAACTACCATGTGTGGAATGACGTAGGTACAAAATGTGACTAACAGTCCATCTCATTAGACTCCACAGAAACAAAAGTCACTTGAAAAAGGAAGGCCAGATAATTGTCAGCTCTCTTGAGAGAACTGGGGAGCTGATTCATTTGGCTCATCATATTATCACAGATGTGAATACTGTTCCCAGACTAAAGCAGCAGTGTGCTTGTTACTCATAATGATTAGTCAATGAGGTAACATCCCAGCAATTATCCTACTGCAGTGCCCGTTCACAGCGCGCCTGTTCGAACGAAATATAAATCAACCAATAAATGATTGACTAATGTATTATTATAGATGAAGCTACCCAGCAGTATATACGGGGATTAAAATTAGCTTCACCATCTATAACATTAAAGTGATTAAGACATTAATACATACAATTATAATTCAGTAACATAATATAAATGATTCTAGGGATTATAAGTACTTTAACTTTCGATACTTTAAGCCCTGAAAGTCAAGGTAAAAAAAAAAAAACATTGTTGGCCAAAAAATAAGTTTAAGTCGTACGTACGATCTAAACTTAAAACAAAGGTTTTTGCCATGAATAGTATCTCCTACGTAGGAGATACCATCTCATACTTCTTAATTAGGCTGTTTTAAGGGCGAGAAAGCCATGCTGAAGCGCTTAGTGCATGAATCAAAGGGGATTGAAAGTTCAGCCAAATGCAGCATGAACAAAAAGCTTTACAAATGTCTACTGTAAAATATAATGGAGCTGTGTATAGGGCAGACTCGGGTTGAACAGTGTATATAATGTAGGCTATAGAGCACAAATGCAGTCTGACATTAGTAGAATAATAAACAGATCTGAATATTTCTTCCAACGCTGATTCTGACCATGCATACATGCCAGGCCCAGGGTACTAGCATGCCTGAGCCCGTCTCTGTGTTACTACAGATGAACGCCACCCGCCCTCCCTCCACGCCACCGTGCTGTGCCTGTCATCCAGCAGACTTTTTGCTGTGTCATAATAACCTTTGGCCATTGACAGGTGAACAAATGTAACGGACCATGTTACCTTGCGCTGCCTTGAAGTCGACGTTGGGGGCTTAAAACACAAGTACACAAGTCATATATCAACTCAAATATACAAAATATAAATATGAAAAAAAAATACATAACAACTAGTAATTTTTTAGACATTTGAATGCGTAAATTTCAAATTTAAATGAAAAGGCTCATGGCCCAGGACTGTGCCTTTTCTCTCCATGTGGACCCTGGTATATAAGGCTTAGACAACCTTGCATTAAAGGTTGATGATGTTTAAAAGCCAGCAACATTTCAAAGTAGCATCTCTTCTGGGCTCCGTCCCACACACAGATGTGCATGAGCACCGCTGCGTCGGATCTTTTCCGTTCCTTTGTCAGATGCCATAATTAATTTATTGCCGTCGGGCGTGTAAAGACCGTTTCAAACAATATATTAAAAAGTGTATATTGAAAATAGTTACAGGGCTTCACGATATGAGGAAAATATTTAATTGTGATTATTTTGATTGTTATTGCGATTGCGATATTGGAGGAAATGATCATTTTTGTATCATTATTCTCATTTTCATTGAAAAATATTAAATAAAAATAAAAAAAGATTATAGTGTGATTTTTGCGAGGATCTGTACCAAACAAAGATTTTTTTCTTCAGCTGCCACAATTCTTAATTCAGAATGGTTTGACACATATTTTGCCTTTAACAAATACACATCCGAACACATTCAGACTGAACATCCATTCCTGCCTTCTGGGGCCCTACCTGTGCTGCTCTGGATGGTCCTGACGGTGGTGGCGGATGTACGTGGTGGGGAGGAAGGCAGGATGAGCAGCGGTCTCCCTCCTTCTCCCTCCTCCTCCCCTGAACAGCCCTGATCAATCGCCCGCACATAGCTGTGGCTCCGCATCCGGAAGCATCCCGGCATAGGCAGGGTGTCCATGGTCTCCATGCTGTCCATGGCAGCCTCCATGGCCTGGGCCTGCAACGCACTGTAGACCTGCTCACACACCTGCTCGATCTGCCCGTTCAACTCCACCTCGCTCAGCTGGAAAGGTAGAGGACAAGACATCAGAGATGGAGCAGTCAGAGAGAGAGGAGGGGAGAAACAGAGGGAATAATGAAGAAGGATGGACATTGGGAAAACATTCTTAGGGTTGCACGATATGAGGAAAATATCTAATTGGGGTTATTCTGACTGATAATGCAATTGCGATATGATTCAGGGTATTTTGTGGGAATGATCATTTTTGTATCATTATTTTCACATTGTCATTGAAAAATATTAAAATAAAAAAAATGATTATAGCCTACTGTGATTTGTGCAAGGATCTGTACCAAACAAAGATTTCTTTCTTTAGTCTGTGGGATAGGATTAGTAGGCTGGCGTCTCTGCAGCACCACAATACATTCAGAATGGTTTGACATCTATTTTGCCTTTAACAAATATTGCCCCCCCTGCGATTTGGATAATACACTAGTCTATATTACAATTCGATAATTAATTGTGCCGCCCTAAACAGTGTAATTTTGTATACATACATTCAGTTTTACCTGAGCTCTGCACATACCAGCTGCTTTTCTCCAAATGATTTAACATTAAACTTTTCTAAACTGATCTTTAGACATTTAGAAGCGAAGAGGGCACTGCTACTATTACAAACCATATATATACTGTACATATATATATATATATATATAAATATACCTATATTTTGCTCAGCAAACATGTCCCTTTGGTGTCAGGAAATTATCAAAAAAGGTGCAAAAGAAAAAATGGGACTTGCAACAGAAAAATTGCATAAAACTGGAATTGGAGCCCGTAGTGTTCTATAACCTTCCAGCTAGGATATTAAAGATAATGTTTCTAACTACATAGTCTTTGGACTAGGTGTCAAATTTATAATTTTTAAATTTCATGTAAAGTAAATAAATTCTTGCGTCTCTGTCTTTCACACAAAGAGCAAGCCAACTGCAACATCCCATTATTGGAATTCTATTTGCAATTTGTATCGCTCTATTCTTTTTATTTTACAATGACTGAGCTTTATTTTCACACTGACTCACATTGACTTAAATGGAAAACAAATTGAAAGGATCTCAAAAGCAGACAAAAGCATGTCACGAGAAGTTGTTTAATTTGGGTTTTATGGTTGGGTCCATGCAGAGGAGGATATTAAAACTGTTAATAGGGGCAATTTAGTATAGTAATGGTAATTAGGGACAGGCTTGGGATGAGTACAGTAATACAAGTGGAGGTTCAAGGTAAGGTTAAGGTGGGACAAATGAAGGCTTATTGGGCACAGCTTCATTTCACGTGCTGAAGCTTTGAAGAACAGCTTGAACAGCAGCCTGCCAACAGTGAGAGAAGGGACTTTTATTCCTTAGATTCATCCAAACCAAGCTTCCCCTCAGGCTTGGTTCCGTTTCAGGGTGGATTCAGACAGACACCAGCATGGCATGAAAAAGAAACATCCCAGGGTCGTCCGGCAAGAAAAGTTGAACAATGCAAAGCAAAGTCTTTTGGCAAGCGTTGTGCTGCCTAATCAAATACATCCACGGCCACGTAAACACAGTATTTCTTTTACACAGGGGCTGTTTTCTGTCTGAATGCCTGCTTAGGACAAAACCTCAGGTGCCTCAAAGAACAAGGCTAAAGTCAGGGAACAACCAAGTCTACCATGATTACATGACTGGCTGCAGCCTTGCTTTACAAGATGGACACTGGTACACGTCTCTGGCTATTTTGTAAGTTTGGTATAGGCTTAATCGCCCCTGCCCAGAGGTATGCAATATACCAGAGCCTCCCGGATAGCTTTAGCTTTTAGAACTAAGCCCTCTAAAGTAGCTTCTCGCAATCGATTAGACCTTCAAACCTTAACAATGTAATTTTCACAAGAAGGGAGGCCTACAGTACAAAGCATGTTTCCATCATGGCAAGTTTGAATATACAGATCCTTGGCAACTGATCATACTTAATCTTGCTGCTGAAGAAGACCATTTAATATGGTCAAAAACTCCAGAACAACCTTGGACCTTGAGGTTGTTTTGACAACACCGTTAAACTCAAAACAAAGCTGCAGTAAAATGCTACGTTTCTTAGAAATGATGGTATGGTGAAATTGTGTGAATAGTGTATATTTATACAGTATATGATGGTCAATATGGTCTGTGTTGAAAAACAGTGAACCAGCCGTTTAAAGACAGTGAAAGAAAGAAATACATCTGTACGGTATATTATATCATTCCCAAGCTCTCAATAGGTTACATGTGCTTGGAGTCATCTCCCAGATCAACAAAAAAACTTAGAAATAATGGCACTAAATCAATGTCAAGGCTTTGTTTTCAATGTGGTATGGACCACTCTCCACATATCCCATCCCATCCATCCAAGCCTTAGTGTATCTATGGTAAAATGATTGAATGGGGCATACTTTGAATGTAAAGGCAGCAGCGTTGGCAACCAACCTGACTGATGGTGCTCATGGCCCTCATGTAGCTTTCATTGCGGGAGCGGTATTGGGGTGAGGACAGCAGCGATTTGGGGTCGAGGAGGGTTTTGGGGTCCAGGGTATCCACGCTTCTATTGATTGAAACCTCACTCACCGCACGCAGGTAACTGTGGCTCCTGATCTGCAGTTTAGGGGAGTGCTCCGTCGATATCCTGACAGAGGGACGACAGAGATGTAGAGTTATACACAAGGTTATCTAGGAACTTAGTCAACACTGCAATACTCTAGTTCACCCAGAGCTGTGGTCATCCATATCCATGTTATATAAAAAAAAAAAAAACACATAATTCCACCACGGTGCATGCACGTAATCATTTGTCAACAACAGCAAAATCTCCTCCTTGTCTTTAGTTGAAGTACAATGGCAACAGCGGTTCATTCAGTGTTCCAATTAAATCGTTTTATGAATATGGCTGTCAAGATTTTAGAACAAGCTGACCATTTTCTTTGTACAAATATTATACCAAGCTGCAAAGCCTCTTTTCCACAAAATACAAACGTGTCAATCAGACACATGGTTTGGATGTGACTGGATCAAAAACGACAAAATAAAGAATGTAAAGTGAGCGAAAACATATTTATTTGAATATACAGTATCCTAAACACATTTGAAATGTTTGCCTCCTTACTGCGAAGCCATTCGACCCACATACAGGCCGATAGCAGTTAAGCTTTAAGGGCAACAATGCTGGCCACACTAATGAAATATTGGAGTAGAATTGAGTTGTGTTAAATTAACATGGATCTCAGCAGCTTATTCTAGATCAGGGGTCTTCAACATTTTTAAGCCAAGGACCCCTTAACTGAGAGAGACGGAGCAGGGACCCCCTACTACACATGTTGTATAAGATGAAGTTCCATATTAAACAGTAACGTGTGGGCGGCCTAAAGCCTTCTCACATACCTTTTTAGTACATAGAATTCTAAGCCTATAAAATAATAACTGTTGACATGATTTAATAAATCATGTTTTAATGTTAAACATACATGTGGCACAGTGAACCCTTAGTATTAAATGTATCTGTGGAGACTACCTTACCTACAGTATAGGCCAGTAAGTCTATCGTCAATGTGTGTTTTTTCCCCACAAATGTGCTGCTTTATAGTATATTTGTTAATAATATGTTGGATTCTGTTAAGACATTTTACTTTTGACAAAACAGTATACCAATTATTATATATTATACCATAATTCGACCCCCTAGGGGTCCTGGACCCCCTGTTGACGATCTCTGTTGTAAATGCTAGCAATGCCTTTGATCACTTCCTCTTGTTTTCACACCACTGCATTGTTCAGAGTTTATATTTGCATGTGCATTATGACCTCAGAGCCACTTTGGTTGGTGGAGCCACACTTAGTAAATCTGATATATTAATACAATATGAAAGATAGAAGTACAGGGAAGGGACATTGTATATTATATATTACTTTTAAGACTTAGTCCATAATCAGGCAAAAGCAAAGCAATATACATGTAGAATGTGTGGGATTTAATAATTGATTATGACCAACCAATTTTCTTCTGCACACATTTAGAACCTCACCCACACACACATTTATAATAAGTACTCTGGATTCTGCTGTTCCAGCATTTTACGGTCATTTTTGACCAGAACATTATGCATGTAGTTTCTCACTATGGTCTCACAAAGCATCAACAGTATGATGGTATGTCACAATTGATCAGAAATATGGGTTTCTTACAACCAAAGTGCCCCAAAATAATTTGGATGCATGGTTGTACATACATTGTATCGAACCAATACACACTACTTTTCCAAATCCTTAAAATCTCCCAACTCGAGTCTCTAATCTTCCATTCTGTCCTGAATAGTCATTATTATTATTATTATTATTATTATTATTATTATTATTATTAGTATTATTATTATAATAACAGACACTCAACCTGTATCATCTATAAGCTGTAACTCGACATCCAGAGTCAGGGTCATTCTGAAACAGTCTGTGAGTCACATCTTCACACGTGTCATTTGGCTTTAATTCTCTGTTCCTTTCAACTCAGTCTCTATAATTTGTGTATAGTCAGCGTTTCCGAACTGTAATTAACACCAATCCCTGAAAACCCTGTCTTTAATGTGCTAGCACTACATCCCCTCCAAACGTGCACTGTCAAAACAAAGATGTAAGAATATACCCTTACCAGAGTTTGTTACGTCTAATACTCTTTCAATTACTCCTTGTACTTAGATATCCATGCTTTGTAAACCTTGACAGTACTAAGGTGACTGACCCCTCCCTCTCTTCGTGTCTTTCTTGCACCCTTCTTTTCTTTCTGTCTTTTAAGATGCAGTCTGGTCCATTCTTGAACAATGTCTACTCACACAGTATACAGGGGTAATTAACTTGACATTTTGTTTCTTTGTACTATAGGCGACCCGTCCTTGTGACCGCTGGTGGTCCAATGTCAGCTGGGATTGCCCCGGCCCCCCACAACCCTCCAAAGTATAAGTGGGTATAGCTAATCCATAGATTATGTTAGGAACTTTGCCCCTGTGTAGTGTTGCAGCCTTGTCTCGCTCTCCTCCCTCCTTCCCCGTGTGTGTGATTACAGGAGTGGAGTCAGGTGTGCAGGAGTCACAGGGCCAGCTGCTATTCATCAGCCTCATCCTGCTCTACTTGATATACCGTCACTAACCAGTAACTAGTTACAAGATGAATGGTGACCATAAAACATTTCAATCGGCGCAAAAAAACATTTTGAAAACGACAAAAAAGGCAAAGGTACAACACCGTATACAGAAACTATCATAGACTTCAATGGCAGAAGCTCGTGCTAGTCGTTCAGTTTCACGGGTACGGTAAACGTTTCTGTGGTAACGAGTTAGACAAATCAGAGACGTTGCTGTTACGCTTAGGATTGTGGGTAATGAATTACTTATCCAAAACATTGTGAATAAAAGACATTTATCTCAAAACAAGGTTGGTGCCCCATGAACATTTGGCATCTATATGAGCATATACAATCTGTTAGTCATGTCGTAGCTGGTTTTAAGTCTAACATCAGGTTAGAGACCTGTTTGTAGTGTGTAATAACAACAGAGTGAAAACACTGTAATTCCCCTTGCGGGATTAATAAAGTATTAAAACATAAATTGTGACCAAGGCAGGACAACATCACCTGACCCTTAAGGTCCGATTGAGCAGTGGCTGTTGAGATGTGTTGCTGTGGACCGAAGTGTTGAATGGACAGACACATATCTCTTTCGATAGGATACATAGGTCATGGAGTAAATGATAGTGAGTGTTAAAGCCATTTTACAGTAGCCGCAGCCAAGCTGGCGAACGCCATCGTGACGTCAAAATGACGTAGATCTTGCCGACGTGCCTGGATTTATAGCGCGTGAGCAGAGGTCGTGCACCACCTTTTCTTTTCAGCGGCTCGCGACAAAGCGGAAACAGGAAGCATGGACGAGCTCCTGGGCAACCGGCTCCTGGGCAACCTTCTCAGTTGTAACTGAGAGCGGGTCCAAAGGGGCGTTACCAGCGGACGCTGCTCAAATGCCTCTGGGTGCAATTGGATAGTCCTTCAACCAATCAGACCAACGATCCGGGTGACGTAGCAGCGACAGCGGCATCAACGGGTCGCTGCGCTTCGGTGGCCGTCATGTTGAATGTAAACAAAAAGCTGCTCGCCGTCGCTGTGCTACCGTCATCGTGTAAAGCCGCCTCAACGGTTGTGATTGGTGCCTTGATTTGGAAAAATTGGAAATGGGCTTGAATGGGCTTCTTGGCCAGACGGACTTGCAGAGCAAATCTCAACTTTGCTGGAAGTTCGTCAGAGTTTTCCCAGGCTGTGAGTGTAGAAAATCCAACTGAAATTCAACCCAGGGTTGGGATCAGTCCACTGACTTTTTTTAAAAAAAAGTTTTTGTTTTGTTTTGTGGCAAGGACAGCTTTAGACTTGGAAGGGGAGCGAAAGGGGGAATGACATGCAGCAAAGGGCCGCAGGTCGGAATTGAATCCACAGCCGCTGCGGCAAGGACTGAGCCTCTGTATATGGGCGCGCACTCTACCAGGTAAGCTACCCAGGCGCCCCTGATCTTCTTTTTAAAATATCCCTTTTCAATACACTGTGTGTGTAAGACACAGTAAGCGGAGAGGACAGAAAAAGCAGAGCGGCCGTCCCTCGACTACACACTGTAATTACTCTCACTATTTAGAGAGCTGTGAAAGCTTAATTAGGCAAAGGTGATATTTCTGCCTTCCTGCTGTAGATCAGACTGAAGACTACATGTCTCTGAGGGGCAGACTTACCGAGCCGCCTTGAGCAGCTGTATCAGGGCGACAAGATTGTATGTTTCTTCGTCAGAATGCTTCGCCAGAATTTTACTTAAAGAGGTGGATTGAAGTCTGAAGATTGGGTCTAGCCCCGAACAGACGAATGGACAATAAATAAATATTATTTTCAGCCATTAAAAATACACTGGTTTAAAATTTCAATCGTGCCGAATGAAGTGGATTTAACTAACCACGAGGCATTACACCGGGTGTATACTGGTGTGTAAATTACTTACTAAATTAATCCGATTAAAAGTCAGTTTCAAGGTCCATCCTAAAGGAAAGGTAGTTATCATCATTAATCTAATGAATTTATGAAGGTAGCACAATCATTTTAGTCATAAAACATGTTTTTCTTTACAACACAGGATCCTTATGAATGACATCAATCCTGAATATTTATCAAGTTCATTTTCAGATATGTAGGGAATAATAAAAACACTGTCAATTGTAAGTCGATTGTGTAAAGAATTTCTGAAAAATGGAGCAAACTAGAATACAATATTTTAATTACACAATGCAGAGGATCTGAAAAATAAGAAAATAAAAACTGATCTATAAGCATAATGAGCAACTAGCGTCGAGTCCATCTCTTTCTGATATGAGTTTAGGTTCATCCCATCTTTGTGTGTGTGTGTGTGTGTGTGTGTGTGTGTGTGTGTGTGTGTGTGTGTGTGTGTGTGTGTGTGTGTGTGTGTGTGTGTGTGAGAGATGGAAAGGTGTGTCAGTTGATTGTTGGGTGACCATACAGATGTTTTTTTTATGTTCGTGTTCTTAACGTTATCTGTTGATTGTTGGAGCAGATGATTACAAGAACATTTTCTGTGGGAACAGACAATAAAGTTTTATCTTATCGTATCTGTTTCCCAATTAGATACTCAGACTCATGTAAAGGCATCACACCACATCTGGCCACATGTGATTAACATACATATGTATACTGTCAAATCCTCATAATAACACAGGATCACAGCGTGAAATAAGTTGATTCTATTTAATTCATGTGACAATAGTAACTTCCTGTGTAGCTTATGTTTCCTGACTCATTGTACAAAATTCTGTTTCTCAAACAAAGACATCAGTCATCAGTCCCATCATCAGGACCATGATCACTGCGGAGCGTTGCAAGCTCCACATTTAACCACAACAAAGGTCTTTTCTTCTGTAGTTTTCTCCTTTGTCACTGTGCTTTTCTTTTATGATTATAAAGAGAGAGAAATATGATGAAATGTAACTGTGTTTGGTAGTACAGTGCTTGTGTTCCTGCCATTTTTTACACATTGTTTGTTAGTGACGATGGAGAGTTTCTTTGATAAAGCTATTAAATATATTAATGCATTTACATGCGAGCAGGAAAGAGAAAAACATGTTTTCTGTCTGCCAGTATAGCCGCTGTTAGAGGCTGTGATGTCAACTGCAGGACCAAAATATGCTCTGTGCCTTTTAAGAAAGTCTGCTCGTAATATATCAGAACCAAAATGGCCTTGAATCGGCTATAAAATGAAATGTGTCCTTTAAAATGGAGCCAACACAAATGAAAAAACAAATCAGAGTAAAACAATAAAACAGGCCTGCACGTGTATCATTAACACATGCATGGTTAAAAAACACAATAGCAAAATCGTAGAATACTGTTTTCATGACATTTTACATTGTTTCAATCATGACGTTTCAGCCTTATTTAAACATGGGGCAAGGGTAAGAATAAACTTCTGAGTGGAGAAGAGTCAGGTCTGAGATTCAAGGTAAATATATGTTAGGAAAAGTAGAGAGATAATTCAGTCTTACTGTAGAGTGGTCATCTCAGTCAGTGACGGCTGTGTGGCTTTCAGATAGCTGGCTCGGCGTGCCTGGACTTTGGGGGAGGGTTTGGGACTCCCGTCGGAGTCTCCGCTGTCGTCCTCAGCCATGGCTTTGACATAGCTGCCGCTCCTCATCCTCCGACAGGGGATGTCGTCCTCCTTCCCCAGCGGAGAGAAGCCGCTCCACTCATCCTGGGGTACCTGACGAACCGGCGGAGAGGACAGAGAAAAACTGTCAGGGAGATCCACTCCACTGCTGTCTGAGTCCCAGCCACCAAACTGGCTAACTAAACTATCCTGATGGTACATATGGAACTATAAAAACAGAGTGAACATGCCGTACAACAACAACAAACACGAAACAGAACAAGCATTCCAGAAACACAGACTGGACTAAACTGATGGCTGGCCTTTCTTGTAATGCATGACTATTTTGCACACATGCATCCATACACAGCTCCCACACTGCTGTGGCGCAGTCTGTTGGTTAATTAGCGTGGAACAGTATGTGTATGTGCTTGAGTCAGTCAGAGAAATTTCTCTCTGGCTAATTCATACATCTGCTTTCCAGAAGCCAACATAGTTCTCATAGTAACACAGATCTGTGTCCTACATGAGCACAGGAGAGTGTCTAGGTGCGGATGAGCATTCATGTGTGTGGGTGTGTCTGCACTGATCTGATCCGAGGGTCCGTTTGTTATACGGGGTAAGATACTGACTGGTTTTACTGACTACACTTGCACCAAATCAAATAAATGATCTGAACAAACGTATATAGCATCAAGGTTAAGAGAGGTTTGCAGAATAATAAAATAGAGGCAAATAAGTTTTTCAGAGGTGACTTAAAGGTTTGGTTCATATATATATATATATATATATATATATATATATATATATATATATTCTCACTTCCCTCTAGTACAGAATCTATAGATTCTGTCAGATAGTTTTTGTTTTATTAGTCAATTTTTAGGATTTTTTCATAGACGTGCTGGCTTGGCTCGGCATGTCGGCCTAGCTAAATCTGTCTATGGAAAAAAAAATCTTTTTTTCAGCAGATATCTTACAAGATTGAGCTAGCAAGGCCGTTTTGTGTTTTATATGTGCAGTATTTATTCAGTTTGGGAAATCCCACATTCCCTACAAAGCACGATGCGGCCAGCGCCAAAGTCAGTACCATTAAATTAAAGCGTGTAATATTGCTCTGTAAAATAAAGCAGATATCTGAAAGTACAAACAGAAATGCAGGAGAGAAACTATAGAGATCCCGTAGTAGCTACCAAAGTACTGAGCACATAGACTTATAAAAACGTCTTTCTCTCTGGTCTCCTGCACAGACATGAGTTGACACAGGTTAGCCTGCTTGGACCTACTCCGAGAAGGTTCATCTCGGCTTGGTGTGCTAAAACTAGCTATGGATAAGCAAACCAGTACAGCCTGGTTTAGCTTAGTGAGGCCAAAAGGACCAATGGATATATATTTATGCCTCTACCCCAATACAATGGAAGTGAATAGAATGTAGTTTGTGCTACTCACTGCATTGAGAAATATATATTTTAACTCAACAGTCTCAGGGTAATCATGTGTGTTTATGGTTATGTGTAGAAATGGCATTGTAAATCCTTGAAATTAAATAGTACTACAAGAGAATGACAATGCTGTAACTGTAGACTGTCTGTGGACTATGTCAGTCTTTGCACATGGTTTTTCTCACCTGTCCCAAAGACAAAATGGAGAAATGATACAAAGAGAATACAGCAAGTAAAAGAAATCAATACAGAGAAACAGCAGAGGCCTGTAGTTTGAGGGCGGTTAATTGGTGCAATTGGCTAATAAGTGGTTTCTTATAATAACTGTTTTCGGAGTTTGACATGGACACAAAGGAAGTCCTACTAAAATGTGAGAAACATACAATACTACAAATGAAAGAGTCCCTACAATACCATGTGGAAAATATAGTCACTATATTGTACAGTGCTTTAGAAGTAATGTGCTAATGGGCTAATGTTTAAAATGGTTCATTACTGAATATTATATGTGTTTCTCTTAACAGTGAAACCAGCAAACATTTACACTTATTTAGCAAGAGCTTATTTGTTTTGTTTGTCCGGATGACAATGACATCCAAATAACAGAGAGTTGACTCCTGACTTCTTCATGCAGGCCTGCACGACCACAGCCCCTCTCACAGTGGACATGTTGACTCAGAATGAGAAGCACAGGTGGAACTAATAACAGTAATGAGACTGCGCTCCATTTAGCTGTGTCACTAAGCCAGGACAGAGAGCCAGCATAACACCAGAACCTGGAACTGGCACACTTGTATTGGGATACAGCCATTAATAATGCTATTAGTTACGAATCCAAATGTCAGGCGAGACTATAAGGGTCTTTAACACATGCCGCCTTCCAAAGACTAAGTCAATTATATGTAATCTATTATACTATTCATTGATTCTGGTCCCAGTCTAGTGTTCATTGCAACAGCAGTTATTTGCCCTTTTCTAGAGAATGTATAATGTGTTTTTTGTTTGAAAGCGGAAGGGTTCAAATCTAGAGCAACTGGACTTGGTTAAAGGTGCTCAGAAGACGTTTCGTCTCTCATCCGAGAGATTTCTACAGTTCTGACTGAACGGTAGGGAAACACAGCTTTTTCAAGCTCTGTGGAGTCGTTGTCAAGGCGATCAATCCCGCTACGTTCGTTAGTGCTTCTGGCTGCTGTAACAACAGGGGTTATGGTCGTTGGAGCCACCCGAGGCCATTTGAGGACCACCAGGTACTTATTTGAGGACCACCAGGTACACATTCTAGACAGAGAGATAGAGAAACCTTTGCTTATCACGGGAGGAGGTCTGCACCACCACTTAAAATGATGTCCTTTCATCTCTTACTAGGAAACTAAACACGCTCACATTTGGCCTCATGAGTATGTCAACAATGATCGTTCAGACTAAACTTACGGTTTCTCCAACAACCTATTCTCGCATTGCCAGACCTATCTCCACAGGCAGCACTATGGAGTACGGTCTGGCTACACCACTGGTACATTATAGGATAGCAGAAAAAACGCTCTGGGTTGTTTGCATTTATTTAAAACAATCACAATCGTCTGAGCTCCGGAGTGTCTCTGCTAAATAGTCTCGGGAAGGAACTGGTTTTGGTGGAACATTTGCACCCCGCAAAAGAAAACATCACATCCAATATTACAGTAAGGTATTATTAGCTAGCTATTTAAATTAGCTGGATGCACATCATTTGCTCTTATGTGTACAGCGCCCACAGCAATCCCCCCAATTGGTCCCAAAACATCCCAGTTACATAGTAAACATGGCAGTGCCTTAAACATATTCTTTGTAAATCTTTACAATCATTCACTGAAAGAACCAAGCAGGTCTGCCTTGTTGCATGATCCAAAATGTCTTCAAAACTTCTTCTTTCAGCATGTAGTTTGCTAGTTTTAAGTTTGTTGTTATTTCCCGAAGCGAAGGGATGTTGAGAACGGTGACACACAGAGCGGAAGGTGAGGGACGCACCGGATGTCAGACAATTATCCTGGAAATGTACTTCCCTTGATCCAGACTACCAACAACCATAACGCCTGCCATTACAGCAGCCAGGAGCACTAAAGAACAAAGCGTTATCGACTATCTTGACAACGCCCCCCCAGAGGTTAAATAGCTGGGTTTCCCTACCGTTCAGTCAGAACTGAAAAAGTCTGTCAGATGAGAGATGAAATATCTTCGGGGCACCTTTAACCAAGTCCAGTTGCTCTTGATTTGAACCCTTCCCTGGATAACTATGACCTGGATGACTGAGAACCTTCACAAACATGTGAAGGGGGCATGTCTAGAGCTGCAAAGATTAATCGATTAGTTGTCAACTCTTAAATTAATCAGCAACCATTTGGATAATCGATTAGTCGGTTTGAGTATTTTTTTTAAGACAAAATAAAAAAGTTCTCTGATGTCAGCTTGTTAAATGTGAATATGTTCTAGTTTCTTCTCTCCTCTGTGACAGTAAACTGAATATCTTTGAGTTGTGGACAAAACAAGACATTTGAGGACGTCATCTTGGGCTTTTGGGAAACACTGATCCACTTTTTTCACAAGTTTCTGATTATTTCAGAGACCAAACAACTAATCAATTAATCCAGAAAAAAAATCAACAGATTTATCGACTATGAAAATAATCGTTAGTTGCAGCCCTAGGCATGTCCAGTGTGTGTTATTGTGATATTGCTCAAGGAAATGTTTAAAGAGGCAACTGGAGAACACCAAACGCTTACAGCTAAGTTTTTTGCCGTACAGAAGCCTTGCCATTGAAGCCTTGGAGCCGGTGTTTGTGATGTCTTTTTTCTGGAGACTTCTGGGTCTCATCAAGGCTGCTGAACTGAAACATCGCTGATAATAATAGCATGTTAATCTGTGAGGAAGCTACATGATGTCTCTAAATGTAGCTTATAGTCTATATATACACCCCCCACCACAGCTCATTATTTTTAATTAGCCACACCTTTTAGTGAATTTGTGCCAGCTGGAGTGAGTCTAGCACCTTTACTGCCCTCAGACTAGAGGCCAGTGTGAGAATTTGACAGACAATAACAGACAGACAGCAGGAGAATTGCACCGCTATTCTGACTAATTATATATGAATCACAGAGGGAAAGAGGCTGAACCAATCTGCTGGGCTCAATGTCTCCCTCTCTCCTTCTGTATGTGTGTGTGTGTGTGTGTGTGTATGTGTGTGACGTCAAAGAGACACAAATGAGCAGTTTGGCTATAAAAAGCGAATGCGGGGAAAGAACCAGCTGCAGCAGCATCAGCAGCGCCTCTCACCCACGCACAGGCCTCACTTCCACTGCAGCTCCATACTCATTCTACTGTAATGGCTGAGGAAGAGTGGAACACTGCTTTCTATGGTTTACATAGCTGTATTTAGTGCAGATGCTGTTTGTTGGAGCGTTGGTGCATTCAGAGGTTTAACAAGACAACCACTTCTCTATCTGTCTGTCCATGTTTTAAGAAATAAGTCACTGTGCATGTGGCATTCACAGTGACAGTGTGTAGACAGTATGTTCTATGTCTACTGTGTGTTTTATATTACAGGCTATGGGTTGTTTCCTTGGCAACATGTGGCTGTTTTGATGGCTTAAGGCAGCAGCATTAGAAATAACAGGTACTGTAACCGTGCAGCCAGCAGCCATGCTGCTGAGATGCTGAAGATAATAATTTGCAGATTAAACATATAGAGCCAAGGGGAATGGGAACAGCTTTAATGTGTTCTCTTCACCTGACTGATACAGCAGCTCTGCTCCCTGTGCTTTGTTTGCCACAATCAAGAAAGACTATATTTTTGAAAGGAAAAATGTATGTTTTCCGCAGTTGTCCTTTTGAATTTGTATTCTTTTTTAGTTTGTGTCTTAGACTTGTCTTTTTGCTTCAGGTTTAAAAAGAAAATCCTGAACGCCTCTCGCTCTCTCTGAAAGTGCTTCATTGCTGTTTACCTAAATCAAATTCACTAGCCGTCTAATCTGCAGTGCAAACACTCAAAGATCTGTGTTGTATTTGAACTAAACTCAATGTGATTTTTCACACTTCTGAGCCCAACAGAAAATGACATGTGTGAACATGTCTACTTAGCCTCCATGATAACCATATTTCCCTAACTTAAACTGCATAGCTTTTGTTGCCTAACCCTTGAGCAAATCTTAAAGAAAGACAAGACCATGTCTTATTTTTATGTCTGTGTGAATGTCTCTTTGTGACTGGAGCCTTGTCAAAGACAATTTTCTGTAACCCTTGTGTAACAGACACTAAAGTATTATCTTATCTTATCTTATTATCTTATCGTATGTTACAGTACAGCAGTCAGTGTAGCAACAAATAAAAATGATGAGATAATGCCAAATGCTAAAACGTAGTTGAACAGTAGGACAGGTAGATTATAGAGTTGTAATGTCAGCAAACTGACTCAGTAAATGCAGCCACACAGCAAAATCTATGCAGCATTTAGAGTTTAATATGAATTACCATAAACTGTTGGTCTTTCAAGTACCGGATCAACTAAACTGAGCAACAATCTGTTTTATTACTCGTGAATTCCACTTTTCATTTGTAAGAAAAAAACAAAAAAAAGTGTTATTTTGTACTTTCAAAGTTATATTTTGGCTTTAAGGTGACAGATCACAGAATGCTCTAAGGGGGCGTTTTGGAAGACACTGACAAATTTGGTTAAATATGATGAGTTGTTGGTTTATGAACATCATCAAAATAAATCAATTAGGCAATACTAACTTATGACAATATTGGATTTCAATATGATTTTTTGTTGTTGCAATTTGATGAAGTGCCTTTAACTTTTTCACTTATTTATTTTGCCGGATTCGCCAAAAACAGACATTCCTGTTATTTTTGAATGGTTTGGAATATATATTTATATATTTACTACTTACTACATCTTTTGATATACCACTATTGCAACACAAAATGACATAAAGTTATTGAGAAATACAATGCCACTCCAAATGAAAACTGATTAACAAATGGATGTCACATGGACGTTTCATGAGTATTTTCATCTGTGAAACTTTTAAACAACATTTATAGGTGATGGTGGTCACTATAGTTCATCATATTCTAGGTGTTAATTTTATTAGCTGAGGCAATGAACACAAAACTGCCTGAAACACTGCCCTTAAAAAGGTGAAATATACTGTCTCATAGACAAAACGTCTGTGCTTTCACTTTCTGTCACCACTCCTGGCATGATTGCAGTATGCCTGAATAAATGTCTGTATCACAGTGAATACATGAGTCCCACTGCTGCTAGTTGAGACTGACAGCAGGCAAAGAGGGAGGGAGACTGGGCCACTAACTGATCTCTTTGTCTTTCACCCACTCAGGTCGACTACTGGATCCTGAAATACACATCCTTCCCCATCAGCTGGTGTCAGAATAGCCCCAGTTTGTGCCTCTCATGTGTTAGCATAAACTCGGGTCACAGAAGTTTCCACCGGTGACTGTTTCTCTAAAAGATAAATAACCAGTAATGTTTGAGAAACACAGAAAGGATTAAAAAATCATGCATCTTCCACACGGAGTCTTTGAGGAGTCTGGAGCGACATCCCAAAACGTAAAAGAGTTTTTAAATGACCCTCTGGGTTTTTCAAACATTGACAGTTAATTATATTTTACAGAAAGATGACATGAAAGGCACAAACTGGGCTCAGGTAAGACATGACCTATACTGATACACTGTAAAAGGCACTAGAGATATGCTTCATGATTATCGTGTTCAATGGATAGACAGCCAATAAACTGCTGGTTTTTTTATTGTCCTTTGATCCGCTGGAAGGCCTTTAATGTGGCTCTTCTGTGCAGGACGTGTTGACGTGTATTGACAGAAACTTGTACTGATTATACAGTACATTATACTGATTTTTTCAAGACAACAGGTAAACAGGGTGGGAAGTGTTTGTGTGTGCACTGACAGCAAACAGCATCAAAACCAAATGGAAATGGAAGCAGGAAGACATTAGAGAGAACTAGGACTAATAGCCTGTCTCTAATAGAAACCTGCTCCCAATAAAGACCTGGTTCTATAAGGGACATAACAGCCCCAGCCAGTATTTCACTGATAATGTTATACTTGGTCATTTGAATGTTCACTCTGATGTTGATAATGCTGATGTATGTCATACATGTGTACTGTGCAACCATGCACCCGCACAATAATTCCTAACCACACACACACACACACACACACACACACACACGATTATCCCACAGAGCGCAGTACAGGTAAAAAATAAACAGCAGCAGCAAGTGCTGGGGAGGCCATTTAACTCTTACAGCGACAGCTTACTACACATTGGAACGTGTTGAACTACATTTCTCATTTGACTTCTCAGTATTTCCCAGATGTATAAGTTATTTAGGTTGGCCACCAAAACAGATTTAAGGTTGATATATGATTGTAGGCTCTACGCAGAGCCTACGCTGTAGCCTATGTAAGTGGCCTACGCAGTAGTGAGGATTTAACACTGGTGCTACTGGTGTGTCTGCGTAGTTTTAGCGTATCTCTTTAAGAGAATAGCAGAGCCGGTATGTGTGTGAGTGCGTGGGGAGTGTGTGGTAGAGCGAGTGAGAGAGTGATGGGGATAAGCTTCGGAGCGAGTACCGACTACGCAGCAGAGACGGAGAAACAAAGTGTCTCCAATGTGCTTCCTGGCCACGGTTGGAAATCTGCAGCAGGAAAAGTTAACCCTCTCCTTGATTGCATGATGTTCAAAAGTAAGGGCAACCCGGAAATGAGTCGCTACTAAGCCACGGCCAAACGGACCAATCACAGTTGTTACATTTCTGGAGAGGTTTTTGGTTTGTGGACTATCATTTTGAAACCTAGAGTTTGCCATGTTGTTTTTTTCAAACCAGATTTGACAATTTTTGACAGCTGGGGAGGATGATGCCGCCAAGCCAGTGCTGTTTATGGTTGCGATGGCGCTGCTCTAAGCTAAACGCTAAAGAGGGAACCCTTCCGAAGTGAGTTATCCAGGGAGATCTACCTCCTATACGTAGTTAAAGACCTCCCCAACACTAAGCTGAACACAGCAAAGAACAGCACAACAACAAGCCATCAAGACAAAAACAGTGAGGAAAGGCAAGATAACTGGTAGAGAGCCAGGAAGGGAAGCACTACTAAATTAAAAATGAAGTCTACAAACGGGAGAGGATGTCGTTCTTCATGAGTTCATGTGATAACCTAGCATTCAGAGAGTAAGGCTACTACTGGCTCTGCACTTACTTCTCTCTTCAACTCAAAAGGAGGAAAGAGGAGGAAGAGGAGAAGGAAGAGGGAGGCTCCCCAAACCAAGAGGAAGGAAGGAGGTGGAGGTGGGTTGGTGGGTGGCAGGGGGTTGGGTGGATAAGAAGTGTGGGGGTGAGTTGGGTGAGTGGAGGAGAGGCAGGAGGGGAGGAGTGGTGGAGGAGGGGGAGGAGGTGGCAGAAGGGTTCTTGGGAAATCAGAATAATAGACTGGAGGTTGGGAGCAATGTTCCCTTCAAGGCTGTGGACGCACACAACTTTTTTTATATTACCCAACACTAAACACATATTGAACAGTAAATCTATTAACATTAGACCAGTGTATAAATTAACCATTGTTACAGGGCAATTCTGGGATGCTTGGCGATTTAGCTTATTGCATTATTGCACTGTTTAACGCCACTGCAGGTTGTTTTCAGTTCGGTTGTTATGTGCAGAAGTACCCAAACCCAAATCTGTGGACGTTTTGTCTTATAGGAAATAAGTGAAGCACTCAATATTTTGTTACACTGTTTCTATCAAGGTCTCTGTCCGTTTGGTATATCTGACTATAGTAGACCATTATAGGCAATGTTCCAAGTCACTGATCATGACTGCTTTATAACAATATTAGCAGGATTTTTGCATCAATGCAATGGCATTCTTTGATTCATCAGGTATCCATTTTGCTAGATTTACCAATCTGGTTACTTGTTATTTGTGAACAGTTTCTCAATTTAACTTCTACAAAATGTACTCCACAAAGTTATCCAGTATATCGCTGTCACAATATCAAATGACATATATAATAATAGACTTTATCAACAGCACTCACCCCTAGTTCCAGGTGGTAGATGGTGCCAAAGTTTAGTCTGGTGTTTGGTTTGGTTTCTATTCTATTTATGAGATTTTTGCTCCATGAATCTTTGTCACGTCTCTGTTTTTACTGAAGTAAACATTTCTAAGTAAATGTTGCTATGTAAAAATTAGAAGACACCCACACTTAAAAAGAGGGAACAATATGTCTTCATTCATTCATTTGCTTTGATTTGTACATTGTCTTAGTGATAGTTATTGACAGACGGCAGGTCCAATCCTATATTCTCAATATTAAAGGAATCCGATTAGAATCAAGGACACACCTTTACCTGTGGTCCCCACACAAAGAACAAGTCACAGAATCCAAAAATGTTAAAAGAAGAGCAAGAAACTCTATTCTGCCAGAATCACCAAGCGCTGAAGAGTCACAAATCTGCAGGTCTGTCTCCATAATAAAGGTCCAGTGAAAAATGTTCTCTAGCTAACTAGCCAGCAGGCTAATTAAAAAGCAAAAAAATGATCAACTACTACTAATGCCTCAATTCTACTGTATGTGGAGCCTAACATCATCTTTACTTTCTCCATGCACTTTGGTTAAATGAAAAGGAGCCCGAGCCAAACTTCTGACAGGTGATGTTACCATCTGCTACTGACTTCATGTGCTTTAGCAACAAGGATGCGCTCCGACTGTTCTCCTGTCTTTTACCTTCCCGTCTGCACCACAAGTGGGAACGCGTCACGCTGTCAACTTTGGCATCTGCTGTTTGTGATCACCCTGTGCCAACTTCTTTTCCAAATATCTGAGCAGTTTTACAATAGAACGTACAGCGTGAAGGACGGACACACCTGGAAAAACACTTTCTCCTACAGCAGTCTGACAAACAGTGACCAATCTTAATGTAGCAGCACAGATTATTTTAGGTCTCCTGTGCAGCTCTGAGATCACCTGCTCATGTTACTGCTGTAATAGTCCTGGTGACTGGTCAATGTGTTGGTATTTTTGTTTTTTTGACATTTACCTAAACACTTGAGCTGTTTGGCGGTTTAGTCGGACAAAATAAACAATTATATGACATTACCTTGAGCCTCAGGAAATTGTGAAGGGCAATTTTTACATTTTTATAAACCAAAGGATCAATTAATGGATTTAGTGAAAAAGATAATACGCAGATTAATCAATATGACAATCGTTTTTAGTTGCAGGTCTAACACTTGATAAAACAAACTATCTGCACAAGATCATTTTAAATTAAATTAGTTAAATACATTAAAGATCCAAGTTTTTTATTGCAGACATACAGTAGACACAATATAGGGATCGAACGGACCCTACAGATGGTACAATTACATTATATTGTAATATTTTTAAGGCTCAAAGTTGTTTGTAATTTAATGAACGTGGTTAAGATCGAATCATGCCAAAAGCCCTGATATTACCAGTTCTTGTGTGTCCCCAGCCTTAGCCAGTGAGTGATATCCAGTCATGTAAATCTGCAGTTGTCATTCCAGCCAAACACTAAAGCAATGCAGCGATTTTGTTTGGACTTTGACCCAGGGCAGCCCACCAAACTGGGATGCACATCCACTGATTCCTTGGAAGGGTTGTCATATAAAGCTGCATTTACTAAAATTGCAGATGTGGAAAAGCATAAAATGCATGCCCTAAGTAGCATTGACTGTAGCCCCCAACCCTGCAAACCTTCTTTTTGAATAGATAGCCATGAGGAGTTGCCCTTGTTTTTAGCCTTTCTCCATATATACAGCTGACACTATAAGCTAAACATACTGACTGTTAAACAATATAATAATGTACTTCTGATTTCCTTGCCCACGCATTGTCTTCTACTTTGGGCTTCATTAAATTTCACTACATGTTAGGTTAGTGGCCTCTGCGTTTTGCTCTAAACTAACTGAATGGGTGCTATCCCTACATAAGGAAGTATTGAGTTTGGAGCATGGAGAATACGCTAACTCTACACAGAAAGGCTTGGGGATTTGAACCCATAATTTGCTTGCTATGCTGCTACAGGGGCGGCTGTGGCTCAGTGGTAGAGCGGTTGCCTGCTGATTGGAAGGTTGGTGGTTTGATCCCCGGACCTGCAGTCCCATGTTTATGTGATGAGCAGGTGGCACCCTGTATGGCAATCTCAGCCAACAGTGTATATATATATAGTCCATTTACATTACAGTGCTAACCCCTGAGCGTGTACATATATTACATCTATATATATATATATATATATATATATATATATATATATATATATATATATAGTTCCTAAGAACTATAAGAGCAAATTCATATGATTCATATATTTCCAACTCATGTTCTCTGTGAATACTACAGTATGTCTATTAAATTATTAATTCAGTGGTCAGATCATGTATTACAAGTAACACTAGCAAGTAGTTCAAGTTGTAACCATGGGTACTTTACCCAGTGATTGTGTCAATAGATTGCAGTGATTCTTACTGTATATTACCGATCATTCTGGGAACTTTTAAAGAATGAAAAGTCAATTGTCCTGAAAGGACTTTGGCATTGGGATAACCTAAAACTTTTACAGTCATTCCTGCTAAACGAGTACTTCATGACCTATGTGACTCAAAAAGATAATAATTGAATGTGCCAGGAGAGCAGCTGTGCACATCCTGGAACTTTTGGTGGCTACCTGTCCACTGCAGTAATGGATTCCACTGTTTGGTTTGCCCTTATTCAACTAATGCTGTTTTTCAGCCAGAGTGTAGTGTTTGGTAGAACTGAAAACCTGAAGTCTCACAAGACTGGACACCACTGACTTAAAGGAAACATTGGTGAGGAAAGTAAGTCGTGGAGAAAAGGGAGGCAACAAAGGGGAGAAGAGGGAATCGATTGGTTTTGGATGGGAGTCGGGGAGGAATTAGTTACCTGTAAGAAATGGCAAGAGCGCTCCTGCTGCTGACTGCCCTTAGATTTGAATAGAGCTCTATCTAGGTTTAGGTTACCGGATCCTGCGCTGGCTCGTAGGTGGTTGTGGCTGCTGTTGTTGGTGTAGACCTCTCGGGCCCTGCTCACCGTTAGGCTTGATGACCATGCCCCTTTCTTCACAAGGGGCCCGTCCACAAGACCCAGTGGCAGCAAGGGGCCACTTCCTCCAACGAGACCGCCACCGCTGTTATTGCTGCTACCACTAACTGGCACACATGCCGACGACGCTGCATACTTCACATCGTTGTTGCTCCGGGAGGCTTTGAGTGCAGAATGGTGGTGTGTGTGGCCATGGTGTGCATGGGTGTGTGTGTGCTCGTTGAGTGTGCTGTAAGGGTCCATCATGAAGTACTGCTGGGACTGCGAGGAGGAGAGACTGGGGAGGGGAGTCTGGGGAAACTTGTCGTGGTTGTTGCCGGGATACCGGCCCATTGTCATGGCGATGGGCGAGGGGGAAATGGAGGGTGAAGGTGAGGGTGGAGGTTGGTGGTGGTGAGGGTGGTAGAGACACAGCTCCCGTTCCAGGTTGTCATCTGAGCTCCAATATCCGGAGCCTGGAGCAGACGCTGAGCCGTGGAGCTGGTGGTGGTGGTGGCTTCGATGCTTGGGCTCCGCTGATCGACAGCGCTCACGGCTCTTGCTGCGCTTCCGTTGGCGCACTCCCACTGGTGGAGTTTCACCCTCTTGGCTGGCCCGTGAACCACCACCACCACCTCCTCCGCCACCACCACCACCACCATTAACGCTCCCATTATTGGCCCCCTTTGAGGGCTGTGTGTGGTGTGGCCCCTCCAATGAATGTGACTTGGTGAAGAGTTTCTGAACTGAGTGGACCAGGTGCCGAATTCTCCCTGGGCTGTCATTGTTGTTGTTGTTGGCCCCCATCCCCCCACTGTGGGCCAACACTCCTCGTTTGTATTGTAGTGTATGGTAGCCATCTCTGGGAAATGACGGCTGACGCTCAAACGGGTCCGCAAAGTTTGCTGGTACCCGGGTTGGAGTTTTACCTCCATAGCCTCCTCCTCCTCCACCTCCTCCTCCTCCTCCTCCTCCTCCTCCCCCTCCTACATATGGTACCATGGCCATACACTCATCCTTTACCTCAGGATGGTGAGATGAGGAGGTGGAGTGGCACCTCCTTGGGAAGGTTCCGTATGGGACGATGCTGTTGCTGTCGGAGGGGTACGGGGTACGCTGAGAATTGTAGTAGGACAGCTCAGCTGGATGCGGCATGGGAATGGGCACGGGCATGTCATTCTGACTGATTAAATATGGCTTGCGGTCCACATGGTGACCCAGTAGATCATATGATGGTTCATAGGAGACCACGTGATGGTGACTCCGACTACTGGACAGGCCTTTCATGACAGGGGGAAGGATGGGTGGATGGAAAGAGGAATGGTATGGATGAGAGATGCCGGGCAGGCCTGTGACCAGAGAAGGGCTGCAGAAGACTGTCCCTGAGAGGAGAGCTGCAGACTCTGAAAGACAGGAAGAGAGAGGAGCAATAAGACAAACAGTTACTATAATGCATAGCAACAAGTCCAACAAAAAACAAGTCATACCATAGCAACCCTCTGGGTTTAATTAAATCATATTAGTGTTGTAAATGTTAAGACCTTTCAACTTTTAACCTTTAATTAAAGCATACCCATGTGCCCCGCGGTCCTGTTTTAATGGAATTAAGTTCTTGCCCCATGCCTTCCTTCAGATTTTGATGGTCCTTTCTGTTCTCATAGTGAAAAGCATCATCAATCCACACTTTGGAGTGTGGATTGCAGAGCATTGGGAAACTCTAGGAGATAGGAAGTGCATACATAAAGAAAACCAACAGGAGGAACACACGTTTGTGTTTCAAATAGTCAGTTTTAATTAGCCTATTTTTTAGAAACCTTAACTTATCCCTTTGTTTCGATTTCAGATTCATTCACCAAATCCCAAAGACACGAGCAGAAAATACAAACACACAATCTTTCATACATCCAGCGCAGAACAAGCCTGCCTACAGCAGTCAGACAATGCAGAACTAAATGGAACAAAACATGGACAGCTGACGTCTCTGGGGTTTGTGTTTTTTTTTTAATCTTTTTAGTGTGTTTGTGTATATTGTTTTTTCATGTCAATTGTTTATGTATGAATGGTTGTATGTAAGTGTATGGTTGTTTTTGTAAATGCTTACATATGAGTATAAATGTATGGGGGCATGTGTGTATATTGATAAACATACAGTTTTATATTTTAAGGTAATGTAAAATTACGATCACAGACTTTAACCAGCCTACAAGAACAATGCTGCGGATTGTAGTTTAGTAGTGTAATGTTGCACTAAAC
Source organism: Gymnocephalus cernua (assembly GCA_023631565.1). Lineage (NCBI taxonomy): Eukaryota > Metazoa > Chordata > Actinopteri > Perciformes > Percidae > Gymnocephalus > Gymnocephalus cernua. Next base: position 33,896,647 of record CM042436.1, read on the forward strand.
AGGAAGATGACACACACACCAGAATTACTAACTTTTCAAACATACTGTAGAGAATCAGTGTTTCTATTGGTTGATCGTGCACATCCACATGGTCAAAGTTGAATACAAGTGAACTCTGATCTGCAAGTCAGAAAGAGCTGACTGGAGATGGATCATGCACGTTTGGTTTGAGCTGGATGGAAGATGGAGCCAATATCTGTAGGGCGAAAGTGTAATGTGATCACACCATCATCAACTTAAATCCCACACACAAAGGCTCCGAGTGGCTCAGCTGGTAACCAAGAACAAGCTGTTGTTTGGGGAAACACCAAACGTCAAAGTCACTCGATCCAGTCAAAAAAGTAGGTGGATGATTCAAGAACTGGAACCAATAAATTTAAAAGTAAACACGGGCAGTATAGGAACATAGGAGCATAGGACAGTATTAAAAGTGAATGTCTTTCCAGTTCAAAGCCCGTCTGCCAGCCATTTCTACATGATGTACTAGGCAAACTCATCCAATCAGCTTGCACTTATTATTGCAGGTAACAGTACCGTAAGAGGTCCCCTCTCTCTGATCTTATATAACAGTGAGCTCACATCTCAGGCGACTATGGGAAAAGGCTTCAGGGTTCAGACTGCTCGCAAGGCAGTTTTATTACAGATGAACAGCCATGCAGGGCTACAGTGTTGATGTGTATGCTGCATGCATGGCAGTGTGTGTACTTGCACTCTTGCTTTTGAGGAAGAGTTGTGGGAAAGGTACGTACGTGTGTGTGTGTGTGTGTGTGTGTGTGTGTGTGTGTGTGTGTGTGTGTGTGTGTGTGTGTGTGTGTGTGTGTGTGTGTGTGTGTGTGTGTGTGTGTGTGTGAGAGTGTGAGTTTTCTCTGTCCTACTTGGCCAGTGACAGGACTGCTTAACACAACCTGACAGCTCTACTGGTAGAAGGGCTTCTAACAAGCCACAGTAACTCCCAGTGAGCTAGGATAAGCCACACACTCACACACACTGAGATCAGTAGAACCCCCCCTCTCTCTATGGAGTTCCATCATAAGAAATCTTACAGATATCACATACGCTCTGTGGCTTTCGGTTGCTTCTTTGATAAACATTTAATTATTATACTAATAATGTGCAGCAAAATCAACAACTGATACAGTCTGTCACATTTCTTTAACACATACAGTATAATGTACTGTATAGTACAAGGGGAGACAGTTTTTGAATTGGTTGCGGTGTGGTATTTCCTGGCCTGGAAAAGTAACTTCCTGAAATGACTGCTGGTTGTCTGGAACACCCACAGTGACAACAAATAGTCTGGAACAAACATACACGATACAATGTTAATTAGTGAACTCAATGTAATTCCTGCTTGTATTTGTATTTGCTCACGGTTAAAAGTAATGACAACAAAATTGTCGGTGCGTCCACATGATACAAGCCTTCCGTGATCGCGCACGGAATAAAATACATTGTGTTCAATGAAGAGAAAAACAATTCTGACAATTAAAAAATAATAAATTTTAAAGCTGTAATTTGCAATACCGTAATACTGTGATACATGATACATGAGAGTCACATGATTGTTGTGAACAGGTAGTCATATGACAGACCATGTTGAGCAGTAAACCAATCAGCAATAATCAAACACAATACAAAGCCAAAGTATTTCCAAGCTACCGAGGAGACATTACTTTTGGCCACTAAAGTTTCCTCTTCAATCTCTGTTATTTCATCTTCTCCCTGAGCAACACTCACTTTCTTACTTTTGTTTTCTTTCTTTTGCTCCACTGACTCCCTTCGCTCTCTCTTTAGCTCCTTTCTTTTCTTTTGCTTAACTGATTCGTTCCGTGTTGTTGTCTCTATTTCTTCACTTATACACTGTCACTCAAAATATATGCACACACGTGGTTCGCTCCATAGGGTTTTTTAACGTAGTGGCCCCGTGCGCTGACGTGCACCAACATGTGCAGGTTGCACGGTAACTGGCCAATGAAACAGGATCATTACAGCGTTTCAAGCTCTAAATCAAACACAACTCAGCCACACAGCCAACGGACGGGACGCAGCGCTCCACAAAATAAACTAAATATTGCATACTTATCGCGACACTTTCAATATAATATTGCGCAACATGATATCGCGATAACGATATTGAGTCGATATATCATGCACTCCTAATACACACGTAGTTTCCACACACCCGAGCAGCACTCTATGCAGACTGCATTGTGACTTTCTATTAAATGTATCTGTTGTTGGTCTTGAACTGTTGAGGAAGTGCTCCTATAATCCATCTGTGTGAGCCATGCATAAATGGTAATAGATATGCACGTCAGCTCGTGAGTGCTGTGAATTTCCCTGATCAAGTAGAAAGTCCGAAGCGGTTAAAACTGTCTGCTGTGCTTGTGTCCACTTGGCAGTGTATCAAGTTCATTTAAAGGTGCGTGACATATCGATCCCACAGTAATCATCTAATCTAAATTTGAATTTACTAACAACTATAGAGTACGCTATTGAGTGTGTATCATATATTTCTGGAGATTAAAAGAGAGTGTTTGTTACTGTCTGAGGCCACGGTTTAATGTCAGTCACAAGAGATGTGATTCCCACAGACAGCCTTTCTTGCTCATGTGTGGGGAAATTTAACATTTAATTTATGAAACCTTACTGCTGACGACGCCAACCAAAAGACTGACATTAAGCTATGGCCTTCTAATCTATATCATCAATACCCACAGGACCACTACTATAGGTTTTGTTTTTTTATTGAGAAAAAAAGAGACATGGAAAATAGAGGCCACAGGCTTTAGATATGTCTAGATTTCAAGACTTATATCATTAGTTTCTTCACTTCGAATGAATGATTTTTCCTTAGATTTGAAAAAAGCCCTGGATTAAACATGTATGCTCTATGGAAAATTATGGGTAGGAAGTCCTGAATAACTGTGTCTCACTGAGAAGACATTGAACTCACAACACTGTCTAAAAATAAACCGTAACTGAATCAAGGGAGGAAGTGATTCACTTCAAATGATGTGTTAGTAAAGTCAGACATAACTGTACAGGGACCCGAATAACAGGGGGCTTAAATAAGCAGCATTTTTCTACTGGCGGCAATATACATCTGATGACATATGACTGTATAACAGAACCTGAGCAAATATAAAGTCTGAGGTAGCTGGTGGAGAGTCATTCTGAATGGAAGCCTGGGCTTTTTCAGGAGGGGGCTTAAAAAGTCAGACGCTCCAACAGAGCATCTCAGACAGAGGGTGAATACAGGTGCAGCAGCCATGGGAAGTATGAGAAATGTTTTTGAACATTAGAGCATGTAAACATGTTCTAGTAGAAACACAACATACAAGTATGAACCTGAAAATGAGCACAATAGGTCACCTTTAAACACTACACCTTCTATGATTGCATCTACTGACTGTCAACACCAACTGGCCCCAAGTGGAACACACCATTCTGGAGATTAGCTATAAATACAATTGCCACTTAAAAGTAAATTTCTACAAGCAAAAGGGAAGTTATATGAGAAGAGAAATGGAGGTAAAGCAGTGGACGGAAACCAAGTCTATGTACAAGATTATAAAGAAGGGATGAAAAACAGATGAGAGATTGACAGCTGAACCCAACATGTCTTCTACCACTACCTCCTGCTGCATTTTTCAAAGAGCCATATGTGCCAGGCAGGCTGGGTTGATGCTGTGTGTAGGCGGAAGGAGAAATGAAAATAGGGCTGAGATCAAGCTATTTTGGGCAAAATGGAAGCAGGCGAACAAAAAGCCTTTGAGTCACCCTCTGAGGGTGGATACCAGAGCCGAAGACAGACAGAATACTCATTTAATGTAGCCAGATGGGCATTTACTTCTATACCGGGGTGCACGCATGCACATGCACACACATGCACGCACACACACACACACACACACACACACACACACACACACACACACACACACACACACGCACAGAGAGGATATACCTCAATATCAAACTCACCAAAGAACTAATTTGTGTCTTTCAAAAGAATGTTTATTATGAATGTATTAGGGGTGGAACAGTACACAGAAGTCACGGCTCGGTTCATACCTTGGGTCAGACATCACGGTTCAGTTCGGTACAATGGAGGGAAAAGCAAAACTCCAAGCTTCCAAGCTGTATCAACTAGTGTCATACAGTCTCTCCCCTGAGCTAGCTGCAACAGCCTGAAGTAGCCTATGTAAAGTATGTTGTAAACAATAAGTACCCCACATCATCTCCAGATTTTATGAAAGTGCACATTACATATAACAACAACAAAAAAAATATGTTGATGGGATGGCATGTTGTAATGAGGTTCGAGTATATACAGCAAATACGAGTGAATACGGGCGCGTTGAAGAGGACATGTAAATTCTGATTGCTTCAGTGATGTTTTTGGTCCTATTTGTATCTAAAGGTTGGTTAAGCGCTGTAGGGAGGAGAAGTTGGACAGGTTTTTTTGTCTCCTTCCAGCGACTGGCACATCTGGGTGATGGCGTCGGATATGCATTAGCATGTTAGATGTATTTCCAGTCATATACCCGACAACTGCTGAACAACGCCGACACAATCCTCGTCTTACCCACCACTCTCTCGCCTGTACTACTGTAACTGACCCGAAGATCGAAGTTTTCGAGACGGGGACGGCACCAGGCGGGAGGGCATGAGACGAGAGGGCATGACACGGGAGGCTCCAGGCTGCAGCCATACAGTCTTGAAGTTTTCCCAAATTTGCGATCTTAAGAGGCCGGCGGGGAACTCTTGTGGCTCGCCACCACTCGCCATACTCGTCCTTTAGTGCTGCTATCTCTGACTCGCTCACTGGACCGTCGCCCTGACAAAACACTGCAGAGCTCGGCTAGCTGCAGAGCTAAGGCATGGCAACTGATTAGGTGTCCCCAGAACCCGTGTATCTAACAGTAGTTCCGCATTACATTAATGAATTTGCAGGCAAGTTTTATTTATTTTTATACCGTGTATTTTCCGTGTAAATTCATGTACCGAACCAAGACGCCCGTACCGTTTCGGTTCAATAAGAATACATGTACCGTTCCACTCCTAGAATGTATTGAGTATTATTTCAACTAATTCAACATTTTCTATATCAAAAGTGAATTCAATGACCATGTGAAAATACAAAAGGGATTGTCCGTAGGGTTAGGCGATATGAAGATATAAGAAGATACAAATTTGTCAACCATCAGACATTTTGCCATTCCGTTTATACCGAGGTAGCCATCTCTCTAAATTCTCAGGTTATGGTTAATCAAACATTCAGTGAAATACCTATATTTATTTGGTTGGATTAAAAATAAATAAATAAATAAATAAAGCCCACATTCCAGTCTGGTAAATTTATATAGAAGGAATGGATTTTACAGAAAACTAAACTCGCAAAATATATGGATATCACAATATAAAATTACACGTACAGTAAACGATGATTTCAGCCATATCACCCACTCGTGGTTACTCATACCAGTGTGGTCATTGAGAGGTTGTGAATTTAGATGTAAATTAGCACTCATTTGAAAGTCTACTATTGATGGTGTGTTAATGTGCTGGTGAGAAGCTGTGAAATCTGAGACAGCAGAATTGGCTGCTGAACAGTGTGAGAAAATGAAACCCATACGACATGAAGAAATTTGGCAGTTTCACTTTTTCTTTTTCAGGAACGCCCTGATCACATTCACACCTGGAGGCTGTCCAGTACAACCACAGTCTGATCTACTGGCCTCTGATCAGCTTCACAGCTCCAGTAGTTGGGGTGAAGGGCCTTATTTCATTGGTGGGAATTAGGGAGGTGTTTTTTCAACACGTTCATACTCCCAACTCGTAAAATACTGGCGCTTGGTCAGCGTCTCTCAGGGTTGGATACCAATGCAAAAATTAAAAGTTAAAACTGCTAAGTTAAAATGCTGTAATTCATTGCACTGCTTGGATAAACTGCTTGGTTTAAAGATGGTTATTCATTTCTTTGAGTTAAAATGCACTATGATCTGTGGATCGGTAATCCATTACTCTGACATTTTCACGTAAAAGAGGCTTAAAAGATAAATAGGATAAAAATACGATTTGTATTTAAAGGGATACGCCACCGTTTGTTGAAATAGGGCTTATCACGGTCTCGTCTAGCTGTAGACAGGTGGGGTCTCCTCTAGCTGTACATAGGTGGGGTCTCCTCTAGCTGTAGATAGGTGGGGTCTCCTCTAGCAGTAGATAGGTGGGGTCTCCTCTAGCTGTAGATAGGTGGGGTCTCCTCTAGCTGTAGATAGGTGGGGTCTCCTCTAGCTGTAGATAGGTGGGGTCTCCTCTAGCTGTAGATAGGTGGGGTCTCCTCTAGCTGTAGATAGGTGGGGTCTCCTCTAGCAGTAGATAGGTGGGGTCTCCTCTAGCTGTAGATAGGTGGGGTCTCCTCTAGCAGTAGATAGGTGGGGTCTCCTCTAGCAGTAGATAGGTGGGGTCTCCTCTAGCTGTAGATAGGTGGGGTCTCCTCTAGCTGTAGATAGGTGGGGTCTCCCCTAGCTGTAGATAGGTGGGGTCTCCTCTAGCTGTAGATAGGTGGGGTCTCCTCTAGCTGTAGATAGGTGGGGTCTCCTCTAGCTGTAGATAGGTGGGGTCTCCTCTAGCTGTAGATAGGTGGGGTCTCCTCTAGCTGTAGATAGGTGGGGTCTCCTCTAGCTGTAGATAGGTGGGGTCTCCTCTAGCTGTAGATAGGTGGGGTCTCCTCTAGCAGTAGATAGGTGGGGTCTCCTCTAGCTGTAGATAGGTGGGGTCTCCTCTAGCAGTAGATAGGTGGGGTCTCCTCTAGCTGTAGATAGGTGGGGTCTCCTCTAGCTGTAGATAGGTGGGGTCTCCTCTAGCTGTAGATAGGTGGGGTCTCCTCTAGCTGTAGATAGGTGGGGTCTCCTCTAGCTGTAGATAGGTGGGGTCTCCTCTAGCAGTAGATAGGTGGGGTCTCCTCTAGCTGTAGATAGGTGGGGTCTCCTCTAGCAGTAGATAGGTGGGGTCTCCTCTAGCAGTAGATAGGTGGGGTCTCCTCTAGCTGTAGATAGGTGGGGTCTCCCCTAGCTGTAGATAGGTGGGGTCTCCTCTAGCTGTAGATAGGTGGGGTCTCCTCTAGCTGTAGATAGGTGGGGTCTCCTCTAGCTGTAGATAGGTGGGGTCTCCTCTAGCTGTAGATAGGTGGGGTCTCCTCTAGCTGTAGATAGGTGGGCCAACGCATTTTTTGTGCGTGCATTGTTTTTTGTGCACACGATGGGAGTGAGAATGTGTTGGTTTTTTATATATCTAAAAAAATCCTCTTCCTTATTTTAAAATATAAATTAAAAAAAGTTTTTGACAAGAAGCTAAAAAGTACAAATACTGACATTACCAAAAGTACACTGAGCCCATATCTCCGGTGATTCAGACTATAACTGAGCAAAATGGGGTTTAATGGCTGGTATAATGGTCTGTAGTCATCAACTATTGTCAACCAGTTAATGTTCAGACATCACTCTGCAGGCGGAGGAAAATCAATACAAAATGGGACCCCTGGCAAAACCACTGAAAAGAGGTCTCTCTCTCTCTCTCTCTCTCTCTCTCTCTCTCTCTCTCTCTCTCTCTCTCTCTCTCTCTCTCTCTCTCTCTCTCTCTCTCTCTCTCTCTCTCTCTCTCTCTCTCTCTCTCGATGGCTTTTGTCTTTCAAGATAGGATAGAACTTTGACAGGGGCAGGCTCAAATGACATAAAATACATATAAGAACATAAAATACATATAGCACTGAGCCAATTATCTTGCTTGCCTGATTCAATATTCGTGCAAGTTTTGTTTTGTGTTTTGTGTGATTGTACCATGCTGAGGTTGTCTCATTGTCTTGTGTATTAACCTGTCATTTTCTGGCCAACGGAGAATTATGCTTTACCACCATTGCAGGCATATTTGTTGTCATTTGTCATTGCAGGCACCTCTCCACCAGCAGTTCACACTCCGTATTTGGTCTGTGTGGGGACTTGAGTCCCCGCTAGGGTTGCACGATATTGACAAAATGTGATATTGCGATATTGATTATGAATATTGTGATATCGATGATAATTTCTATATTTTTAAACATATGTGAAGTTACAAAGGTTATGGGAACAAATACAACACAAGGTTTATTTCAACTGACAGTCATATTGGACTGGTCCAACATGAATAAATAAATAAATAAGGACCATTTCTACAGAACAGGACATGTTTGACTGGTTGGACAGTATCAAATATATAAATAAATAAAGAGAACAGGACACAACTCTTCTCTGATTTGTTCCGTTTTGTTCTCTATCTATTTCTTCACTTACACTGTCACTCTGTCGAAACATGCACACACATGGTACGCTCCATAGGGTTTGTCACGCTAACGTGCACTAACACGTGCAAGTGGCAATCGTCATCATAGCGTTTCAAGCTCTAAATCAAACGGGACGCAGCGCTCCACAAAATAAACTAAATATTGCATACTTATTGCAACACTTTCGATATAATATTGCGCAACGTGATATTGCAATAACAATATTGAGTCGATATATCATGCACTCCTAGTCCCCGCCGACTGAGCTACTGTTGCACCCCCCAAAATACAATATTGATGACAGATACACTTCACATATTGATGTTAGTAATTACATAAAAAAGGTATGTTAAAAAGTGTGTTAAACTCACTGAATCTATATGTCCTGAGTTGCTGGATATTATAGGACAACTGAATAGTGCTTAAAATCATAAACTAGTATTTTGTTTTACAGTTTGAGTACGTACTGATTGTATTTTCTAACTGCATACTGCTTTGATCTTTCATGCAGTCTTGCTGAATAATGTAACACATCTCCTGCTGCGCTCATGGCAGAGATATATAATTATTAATAACAAATTCCGCTCAAGGCTGATTGTTGTTTATAAATAGTTATAGATCATATTATAAAGTAAACACTAATGGTATGACTGTACGGATGTTTCGCCTCAGATTACCTCAGGCAATTTTGTTTGTGTGGAGGCTGGTGGATCTGAGGAGTGAACTAAAAAGTTACAAATAAACTTCGGTTAACCTGTGATGAGGGTCATGGTGTCAGTAGTCGAGATGGCTGGTAGAGGAACAACCAGCAAAGCTCCGTATTTCTAATGAAGTAATCCTTTGCAGTGTCGTTACCACCAGCTTTGCACAAACTGCTGCCAATCTTTCTGCCTGCACATACAACGCCACTGTGGTACTAGAGGCCTGGAAGTCTATCATCCTGGTACTGGTCTGTAGAGGCATTTTCATTGGGCTGCAATGCCCATAATATTTTCAAAGTACCAAACAATACTAGAGGAAAGGTAAGGGGGGGTCAACAACTAAAAATGTTTGTCATCCTGGCATGTCATGGAAATATATATACTAAATATGACGCTATAGGACACTATAGCGTAACTATAGGTAATAACAAATGCCAAAGGCAGCTGACCAGCCGTCGCTTTTTGACACGATGGGAGTGAGAATGTGTTGGTTTTATCACTATATATTAGTGCTGTCAAACGATTAAAATATTTAATCGCGATTAATCGCATTAATGTCATAGTTAACTTGCGATTAATCGCAATTAATCGCACATTTTTATCTATTCTAAATGTCCCATGATTTCTTTTTGTGTCATTATATGTTTTCATTTTAATTCTCTTATCAACATGGAAAAGTGGATCAGCTGCTTTGTGCAAATGTTTTTTTTATTGAAAACATTGGCATATACGTAGTCTTCAATTTCACACTAACATTCACACTTGGAACTAATAATCTGTCACATAATGTAACGCTGTTACCTCAATTTCCCATTGCAGATAGTACTGCCTCATGCCTGAGGCGAGCATGGCTCGTTGTCATAGCGACTATGGTTTCCCCCGACTCATTTCCTGCTTGTCCTTCTCCTTAAACAACACAAAATCAAGGAGAGGGTTAACTTTTCCTGCTCCAGGTTTCCCACCGTGGTCAGAAAGAACAGAGGAGACACTTTGTTTCTCTCACTAACTGTAGAGTCGCTACTCGCTCCGAAGCTAATCGCCGTCACAAGCCTACAAGCTATGCGGCTCACAAGCCCAACCCGTCCGCGGCTTGTGTCTGTTTTGTTTCCGGTCTGCGACCCGCCCTTCATTCAGTACTATTGGCCAGGCGTCCAAGGTAACGTAACCCCATTTGTTCAGGTCCTATCCCCTGACCAATCCGCTATCCTCACCACTCGAGGTGAAATGCCTGACCGCAACCAATCGAGTTGCTTCGTAGGGCGGGACAGGGCGTGGCCATAGACAGTTAAAGAAATGGACTAACAGATCCAACAGATCCCGTTGCTCTCTCTATGCGTTAATCGTGCATTCAAAAAATTGTCGCCGTTAAAATGGGTTTATATATAATAATAGCGCTTAAACTGACAGCCCTACTATATATATATATATATATATATATATATATATATATATATATATATATATATATATATATATATATATATATATATATATATTGTATATTTCTATTGCATTTAACAAGAAATCCCAGATGAAAGTTCATTCCACAATTATGCACAGCTGTCTATGCCCACCCAGCCCCCACCCTCCACCCTATGGCACAGAGATGCTCAATGCAAACACACACAAAAAAGGATATATACACATACACAAACATATACCATACCCAAATACATAGTAGGGGTGGGGGGGAAATCGATACAGCATAGTATCGCAATATTATCCGTAGAAATACTGTATCGATACACAGACGCCAAGTATCGATCTAGTATTATGTGTTATTGTGTGTCGGTCAGTTTGTCTGCTTGACAATCCCATTTTGCAGCAATAAGATTAAGTGAGATGAACAAACAGAGAAAATGATCTTTTTAGATTAAACAGATGTTGACAAGGTTTCCATCATTTCAAATTGGGAAAAAGTTGGAAAAAGGAAATAAATTGCAATATATCCCAGAATATTGCAATATGTTTAAAATTGCAATAATATTATCGCGATGGTAGCATATGCAGTGTAATGTGTGTGTCTTTTCCTGAGATTTTCTCTCCCTTTTCACTTATTCTTGTTTCTCCTTCTGTCTCTTCTGGTCTCACAACATAACCAAAAGGAGAAAGGATGTGTAACCATGGTAACCACAGCAGTATGTGAAACAGACATGAGTGAACAGAAATTTCATGTGAAAAAAACCACTCATTATACCTCCTACATTCAACAGCATTTTGTACTACTACTGTGCTACCAGTAAGACCCACATGGACACACACACACACACACACACACACACACACACACACACACACACACAGACACACACACACACACACACACACTATTCAGGCAGTACCATAGAAACCTGTCTATAAACAGGTACGTCAGGAGGGTTTTCCTAATGCAGCCTGGATGTGATAAACTAGGAGGAGCAAATGTGCATCCCCACTTTTTGATCATACAACTTTGCTATTTTTAAAGTATTGAGTTGGTTGGATCAAAAATAGTTATATCAGTCTTTCATATGGCGTATATGATTTAAAAATGGACTTCGGACAATGTCCGGTTAAGTGTTGCCGCCCTCTCTCTGATTAACGATAGCTCATAGTTCAGGCCCAGTCAAAACAATACTGCTATAAAAACAAAACTAGTCTCTTACAGCCGAAGAACTTCCTAAGATATTCTAACTACTTTACTCTATTCTGAATATGTCTGGTGCCAGAACTTGTGCATTAAAATTGTCTATGATTTGAGATAAAGTAGGTTAAAATTATCTGCTTTTGAAGTTATGATTAATTATTCCTGTACAACATTACAATTACACCAGCTAGTGGTGCTATTGAGAGTAGCTACAGTGTACCACAAGAACCTGTGTGTAAAACACAGTACAGGTGGCACTGGACTTCCAAACTGTACTTGCAGTTAGACTTTGCCGATGGCCTTGTGAGTATGTGAGTATGTGAGAATAGCAACCCTGAGGTTTAACGTTGTTTAACTAGGTTTATTATCCAAATCATTTTGTGATGTGTTGTACGGCTATTTCATTTATCTAATTGTTTAAGATTGCTTAATGGCCTGCAATTTATTACCATTTTAAGCTATATAATGTTTTTATGAATATAAAATTCTTCTAATAATCATTTCCTGCTCTGATCCACCCAGTGATATACAGTTCTTGATGAATTTTTGGTTTTCATAGCACCCTCAATCTAACTAATCTAGACTAGACAGGTGGCTGTTTCTTGACTTAATCCAAGATGTTAAGTGGTGTAAATATGCAGATTTGTTTTAATAACCAATGTCATAAGATGATTGCCATCTATGAGCCTGTCATTTTAATTAGATTCATCAGGTTTTATTCAGTGGGTGGGTGTTTGGTAGTTGTCAGTCAGTTTGTAATTGTTCAGTAACTGAGGAGGTCCAACCTCCAAATATGGAAGAATTAGTTAGGAGAGATGGATGTTATTAATTCTTTAGAAAGAAAGCTCAAAAGAAAAGAATCAGACAGGGAAGTTTTGTTGGAAAACATTTGCGCTATTTGATATCCACTCTGCACCCTCTGGACAGCAGTGCACTATTAAACTAAAAGAAGCCCCCCCCAAAAAACACTCTCTTGTTACTCTTTTATCTGCCTGCAACCCCACTGACCAGTTGCCTAAGCCTGAAATTCTGCTGAATCCCAGAGCCGCACCAAACGTGCTGAAGGCCGGCATCCAGCAACTTTGAAAGAAAGAGACTTTGAAAGAGAGACACGCGGAACTAAACAAGATCTGGCCAAAGCTTCCACTGCTCCTTCACCCCAGCCAAGGGTTAAAAGATGAATAACTGACTTTGACCACTCTTTCACTAATAGTGGAGGTGCTGATGGACCCCAACACTATGCAATGTGCAATCAACACCACACCCAAACACTTTACAGTCATTAACTTCAATCACTGTTCCTCCCTCATTGCAGCCAATTTGCAGTAATTTTAAACTCTGGTGGATTTATAAGGACTCTGGTTAACTGCTCCTCAGATCTCTGCAGGGTAAATCCAGACAGCTAGCTGGACTATCTGTCCAGTTTTCTGTTGCATGACTAAAACTACTTTTGAACGTACACATGTTCCACCAAAACAAGTTCCTTCACGAGGCGATTTAGCAGAGGCACCGTGGCTCTGTCTGACGCTTATCGCCGCCCAAGATGATTGTGATTGGTTTAAAGAAATGCCAATAAACCAGAGCACGTTTTTCTCCCATCCTGGGATGCTGTGTGGACTAACCAGACCCTCCTCCACAGCGCTGTGATGGAAGGTCTGGCAAAGCGAGACTACTTCTGCTTGTACTATTTCACTGTGCAGGTATAGACAAGGATATGAACATCAACATTTCCTGAATCACAGCTCAAAGTTCAATGTTAAATCAGACTGAACCCGCTGTAAAGTGAACAAGGCAGGGTCAATTTGCAACTGGCAGTGAAGACGTCTCGCCCCATACTCTTTGAAATGAATGGCGAAGGATTTTTGGTCTGACTGCACTTTCACTTTGAGCACATCACAGGATTAATCACGGCAGCAACTGTACACTCATAGCCTGGGAAAACTCTGACAAACTTCCAGCAAAGTTGAGATTTGCTCTGCAAGTCCGTCTGGCCAAGAGTTCATTCAAGCCCATTTCCAATTTTTCCAAATCGAGGCACCAATCACAACCGTTGAGGCGGCTTTACGCGATGACGGTAGCACAGCGACGGCAAGCAGCTTTTTGTTTACATTCAACATGACGCTGCTGTCGCTGCTACGTCACCCGGATCGTTGGTCTGATTGGTTGAAGGACTATCCAATTGCGCCCAGAGGCATTTGAGCGCCGTCCATTGGTGACGCCCCTTTGGAAATGAGCTGTGAATGAAGCTTGCCCAGATCCTTCTCAGTTACAACTGAGAAGGGTCTGGTGGAGACCAGGCTAGTACACTAACCTTACTTGTTTTCTTACATCTGCAAAAAGCCCTTCACAGTGTGAAAAACTCATAACAAACCCACCTCACCTTCAACTGATATAGACTTGATGTGACTGACAGTTGATTCTTTGGACATACAGTAAGTAAGCCTTTTGCCCCTTTACTATAAATTCCCTTAAAATGTGCTTATGATGATCAACTGAAACTTGATTATGATTGAAGATCAAATGCATCCATTATTAATCTTTTGTGTGTGACTTCTGTGAGAGCGCATATCTGCCTGTAACGCCATTGTAACCTGCTGTAGTTGAGGACTGTTGGTGAGTGAATCCTCTTCAGCTGCTCTCAGATATTTATATCACTGCATCTATCACAAGGACATGGAATATGCACAGCATTATGAATGCTGGTGCTTTCCATGAAAAGACTGAATCTAGGGAGAAGCCATGGTTGCTTACTGCCTTCACTGCATTATGCAACATTTCTTTTAAAAATACACTGAGGCTCAATCAGTGGCTCTCAATCTGAATCTCAGGTCCCAGCGCCATGCTGGTCAGTCTAGTTGGCTACTCAGGAACTGGCTGACGTGAGGCGTTCATGTTTTAATTATGAAGTGCAAAGTCAGATATATTGTAGCAGGAATATAATATGAACTCAGCACCAGCATACCTGTTTTCATTTATTAGACCTTGTTTCCCAAGTTGCCGTTTTCTCAGTTGCCGAGATATTTAACATCCTTAGTGGAGCACCTTGCTACTGGAATTAAATGCAACACAACTTAAGTTGGCTGACTAATGCCTACTAAACACTAGAAGACTTTGAACAGACTTTGTCTGACATCATCTCACATCTAAAGACAATCATTTCACATCTAACATTAAAGACTCATAATATGTAAAGACTAGGGACCTTGCAGGGTCAGAAATTGCAAGACAAAAACTAGATTTGTTTTGAAAAATTTAACCAAGCTCGCTAGCTACCGCTAGCGTTAGCTGTTAACTTAAGGGGAAGTTTGCAGATTTTCCTTTCTGCCGTACATGCAGATGAATGTCTCCAGTAAAACTTCCATTGGATGACTCGCTTCAGAAGGGTTGAAATTCTGCAACTTTCCCTGTTTAGTGTTTAGCTTAGCGCTGCGCCATAGCAACCATAAACATCACTGACTCTAGCCCTTTGCTGCTTCCTGTTTGGTGCTGGGGGGAGCACACCCATTGGTTGTTGACAATGTTCACATGATTTAACTTCACTACCAAGAGTTAAAACTTAAAATAATATCAAACACGTTTGATTTTGTCTGAACGTCCAGATTGGGAAAAAGACTGACTGGGACTGAGTTTTAATGACCAGCTTACACCAAACGATGGAGACGACGGGAGCGCGCCCTAACTCTAGCAAGACTCTCATGATTTCATTCCGATACGGCGACAGTGGAATCTCTTGAAAAGTCGTTTGGTGTAAGGTCGGCATAACTATTCTTGTCACAGGTGGAGAAGTTATCAGACAAAGTAAGTAGTGACTCCACATGAAGTTGTAGAATTAGCTTTTTAACAAACACTAAACCAATTTTCTAAGGAAGTGCAGTGGTTGCCGGCCGTGTTCAGAATGCCATGGTGTTATCGTTAAATGTCAACTGACTGCTTCAACTCAAGGTTTGTGTATTGTGTGTTTCCAGCTATCTCTGAATGCTGTAAGAACACAGTCTTAATGCTGGGGGATTAGTGTGTCCCTCCTGGTGCTTGGATTCTGTGAGAGCTCCCTCCCAGAGAAGAGCCTTTAGTGCCAAATATAACTGCAGAGTGATTTGCTATAACTTGCCATAAACGGTTAATTCCTTGACGCAAGTATTGACTGACTATATCTGCACTGAAGAAAGTCGTGAGTATTTCCTCCAGCTGGATAGAGTTTATGAAGAGACAAAACAGCCATTAAAATTGCATGGAGAGAGGGACAGACTAAGCACTGCTGGAGGCTATCAACAACTCCCTCCCCATCCCTCCTTCTCTTCCTTTTTCTCCCATCCGTACGACCCCCAATCGACTAGAGATGTACGTCAGAATCTGCGTGGAAAGGTTTTTTTTTCTCTTTCTTTTCGCCCACTGACTGTTATGATTCAACTCAGCCTTTAGAGCAGGGTTGAGAACAGAAGAGAAGAGCGTGGGCTTAACCTGCTTCTCCCTGTGTCTCTCTCTCCATCTCAGTACCGGCTTCCCTTCTTCACAGAGCTGCAGAGCTGCTCTCTTTGACTCAGAAATTAAATCCTGGGTTGGTACATGCCTGTGAAGCCTACGATATACAGACAGATAGAATGGAACAGCTCAGTGGTGGGATGTGTGAAGGAGGTGGGGACCAAAACGACCAGCTGACTGTGAAGGAAGCGTGAATCATATCTTTAACACCTATCTTTTCCTGTCATATTCTTCTCTCAAACTATGGTAGACTGATTACTTCTTCTTTTTTCTTTTTCATTTTTTTTTTTACAGCATTTCTGCATCAACAGACAATTCACACTCAGAGAGGTTATCTGTCTCAGGTGAATTTAAAAAATAATGAATCCACAGCCAGGAGAAAATCAGATATCACAATATTCTTCACGAAAATACTTTGATGTCGATACCGCAACGATATTGTAGGGATGACAATTAGATTTTAGATAAATAATCTTCAGTACCATGGATATAACGACTACTGGTGTTCTAAAGGATTGTGGTGGAGCCATAGAAACAGAAAAAGAGAGAAGAACTGTTGGCCGTGGTCATTTGACTAGTTACTAGTTGACTAGTAAGAAAATGGTGATCAGCACTGACCACTGACCATAGAAATAGAATGGGTTCGCCCACTAACGGTCACAGTTCTTTGCAATGGCCACCGTCGCTTTGATCATCCTGCGTTGTTGATTTCAATGGAAATGTCCATTTTACTCTCATTCTATTTCTATGGGTGGACACTGACTAAATCTACCTTGGCTATGGAGTCCAAGTTGCTAAATACTACAGTTCAGCAGGCAGAGTGCTGCTTCAGAGGAGACAGAGCCGATTTTAATCACCTGATCAACATGTGCTCTGCTATGGGCTGCTGGAGAGCTGCAGGGATTTCATGGCTCACTGGATACACTCACTGCTTTGCTTAGAGTATTCACGCATACGCCTGGCATCTATGGGAAAAGCCAAGAGACTTGTTAAATCAGAAAAGTAGCTTCCTTCTGATCTACAGAAGTGCTTGTAGAAGGTAAAGTTCATGTGACACAGACGATATCAAGGGCGTAACCTTGGGTTCAACATTATCCAACACTATCCCCCTCGTAAATTACACCTATGGACGATATAAACATGAATCTTTTTCCTTAGATGATTACACAACACTTTCTACAGAGTGAGACTAAAGAAAGGAGCTGAACAGGTACTGCTTCCTCCCTCTCTATCAAACATGATGAAGAAGGAGATGAAAATAATGTGAATAACACTAGTGTTTTTATCTGGTTTCTGGATGAAGTCAAATGTGGTTAGGTTTGACGTGTACTTTGTACGGATTCAATAGAAACAACTTGCTCATTCAAAAATGATTCTGTGCAGGTGCGTTGGAAAATAACATCAACTTGGAAACAAAGGAACAAATCCCGCACTCTGCTCTTGCTATAGCGTCACCGTTTATTCACAGAAAACTAACGTTTCGGTCGCTCCAAATCTTCATCAAGACTATTTCAAACAACAAACATAACCGGGCTTAAAATACATTTCGCCCCTCCCATTCTGTGTCCCCAGGTGTGGGTCAATGGTACAGATTAAATATAAATGCTGTGAAGTAGACACAATGGAATAAAATCTAGTGGAATATGAGATTTGGATAGTGAGTTTAGGTCCATGCACACTCACCTCCTTTATATCCCCATCATTGTAGAGTTGTCGCTAACTGGAAGGGATTGACATCTCTGTGTTACTGGTCTCACATTAACTCCAGTTATCTGGGAAAAGAAACAATGACACACACACACACACACACACACACACACACACACACACACACACACACACACACACACACAGCGTTACTACAGAAGTTACATGTGCGACACATTGGTTCAGAAGATCATGTGAGCTACATCCATTGTCTCCTTACTCTCACAAGAACAAAGCAACATGGACTGCCAATGGACCTGAGGGAGGCTTCCCACACTTTTAAAAACTGGCTAAAAACCCTGCTTTTTACTAAAGTCTATGAATAATGTTAGTTTGTTGTTGTTCTACTATGTTATGTTATGGTTGGTGTATGTGTTTGTGTGTGTGAGTGTGGTTGTGTTCTATATGTTTTGTATATATTTTACTTTGTGTAATTGCACAACGTTTTTATAACCAATGCTGTATAGTTTGGTTCTGGATGAGGACAGATACTGTTTTGAAGCCCACGCTGTATCTTCCATGAACAGAATCAAACTAGTGACACAAATAACATAAACCAAACATATAAAATGACAAGATGCATCAGTGCTGTGGAAAGAGTTTGTGAAATTGACTTCATGTATTAAGGCAAATGCTGAATCTGCATCAGTTTGTTGCTAATATCAGCATGTCTACATTTTGTGTACCTATAGTTCTGATCTTATGATAAATTGCCACAGTGGATTTGTTTATACTTACAGCTTTTATTACTTACTATTCATTATTATTATTAAATTATGTTTTTTAATGCTCCGTTTCCTCCTTGGTTACAATTAACTGCGTGGAGGAGGGGTGGGGCTGGTGTACGATCACAGAAGGCTTGCATTATGTGGATGCGCTGACAGTTTTGCGGAGACAGATGCACTATAGTAGCTTTAAATACTGTAACCTGCATTTCAATCAGGAGAGACTGTTAAAGGAACACACCGACTTATTGGGACTTTAGCTTATTCACCGTCTCCCCCAGAGTTAGATAAGTCCATACATAACCTTCTCATCTCTGTGCGTGTCATAACTCTGTCTGACACACCCACCGCTAGCCTAGCTTACCACAGATCCTGGAGGTAACCAACTCCATCTAGCCTAGCTTAGCACAGATCCTGGAGGTAACCAACTCCATCTAGCCCTAGCTTAGCACAGATCCTGGAGGTAACCGGCTCCATCTAGCCCTAGCTTAGCACAGATCCTGGAGGTAACCGGCTCCATCTAGCCTAGCTTACCACATATCCTGGAGGTAACCGGCTCCATCTAGCCTAGCTTAGCCCAGATCCTGGAGGTAACTGGCTCCATCTAGCCTACTGCTCCCAATAAGTGACAAAACAACGCCAACGTTTACATGCTGTGATTTGTAGTCACAGCATGTACAAATAACAGTGATTAGCAACTGAGAAGCCCCGTGGTGAGGAGCAGAGAGTGACAATGGTGCTTTTCAGGTGTTGCGCTAATCACCCCGCCCAAGTAGCAGAAGTAGCAGTGCCTCGCCTTCTGAGAATATAGTTCCTGTATACAGTTAGAAGATGGCTGTGTGTCATGTGACGTTATTTGTACACACTGTGACTATACAAATCACAACATGTAAATAGGAACATGTTGCCGTTATTTTGTCACTTACTTGGAGCAGTAGGCTAGTTGGAGCCGGTTACCTCCAGGATCTGTGCTAAGCTAGGCTAGATGGAGCCGGTTACCTCCAAGATCTGTGCTAAGCTAGGCTAGATGGAGCTGGTTACCTCCAGGATCTGTGCTAAGCTAGGCTAGCGGTGGGTGCAGAGTTACGACACGCACAGAGATGAGAAGGGTATGTATCGACTTGTCTAACTCTGGGGGATACGGGGAATAAGCTAAACTCCCAATAAGTCGGTGTGTTCCTTTAAGAGTGAACAATCCATTTTTATTCAAGTGCATGATAAAAAGAATTTGAGAAGAGTGTTTGGCAATTAGACGCCATGGTGACGTGGTACAGAGGGGTAGTGATGCTGTGAAAAGTTCAGGATATTTCCCCCTGGGGTCTAGACACTGGTGGTGGTGGTGAAGAGAGTTGCTGAAGACCTGAATGGCGGAATGAATATGGAGCAGGATATGATGAAGACAAGGGGTGGAGGAGGGTCGCATCCGTTCGTCCTGAAATGACAACTGACAGCAGCAGAAAGGAGAACGGATTTTCAAGTTTGACAGCAAGGATATGATTGAGAGAGATCGTGACAAGATCTGGTTGGACTAAGCCACGTCCACCAACTAGGCACAGCGCTACCCTTGGCGTTTCGCACCGCTCAGAATTGCCGCTGTGCACTGCACTCAAAGGTCAAATTATTTTACCTTGACCTCATTGCCTCTGAGACGCAACCATGGGTGCAAACAATTCCAGAACGTTCCTGTTCCTACCTCTCGGTTTTGCCGTGGATCATGCGTAGGCAGCTTTATAGTGAAGGCCCACAGAGTAGAAGCCGGAGAGAGATGAGAATGAATGAGGGAGTCTTCCTGATTGAACTTACACTAAGCTTCATCTGTTTGCAATTGCATTCTCTCAGATAGTCTGGCCTGGAGCTGTCCGGCCTACTGTGGTGCTGACTTCATGTACAGCAGCTTGCTTCACTTCTACAGTAACCGGATTAACTGCATGTAGATGCACTCAGTTCAGATTTTGGGAATGGATTACATTATGTTTAACTGTTGCTAGGTGAAAGCGAGATGATATCATGCTACAGTTTGTGTAGATGGTATAAACATGAAATCGTGATGGTTACAGTGGTAAGTTATATGGTGATCATCAGACATTGCAGCATCAGGTTTTTTAAATGTAAAGAATGAAAAACAGATACAGTAAGCATGCGATGAAGCGCACAAAGTTTCCCCAAATATTTCAATCATGCTCCAAGAAGTGTTTCAGTCCTTGGCAAATAAGACTATATAATATGATCTTTTTTCAAATGTGTACTTACTTATAGTTTATACAATACCTGATGGTATTAATTCACAGTACTGTTTTTATTATTTTATTAGCTATTGTTTTCATTTTTTTATAAATATTCAATATGTATAAGAGTGACTGATATTTTCATTCTACCACCATATTCATTTAAAAAGTAAAGACACAATTCCTTTGTAAACCTTATTTCTATGTATACTCCTTTTGGTATTTATACAGGGCCTACTGTACCTCTCAGCCTAATTGACTTCTAAATTTCCAGTAATGGATTCTGACATCAGTTGATGACACAACTAAACCTCCAACAGGCCTACGAGGCTTCCACTACAATGCCGTCAACAATTGCTGTTGACAACAGCACTGCTGACACTGAAACATCAGTGCATGTAACATCTTAAGTCACAGTAGAGGGCTGCAACAGAACTGGAAATCTCAGGCGGCACATGAATTTTGCACGTGTGAGCTATTTTTACTGTGATGCATGTGATGAGCACATCATATATGGAAATATAAGAGGCTTATTATTGAGCTTAACCATGTATGTAAATTGTCTTTAAGTAAACCAGATGTTAGTGATGTAATGATGTTAAATTTGTAAGGACTTATACTAAAGTAATTCCTCTCTGGAAATGTATGTTCCCAGAGCGGAGGGACCGCAGCGTGCACTAGCTAGATAATTCTTGTCTCATTTGTGGCCCGATAGACAGTATAATCATCAACAAAGCAGTCAGAGCTGTGTCGAGGCGTTCGTCATACAAAAGTGGGTTGTAAATAACGATAGAAGCAGCCAGGAACAACTGGGGCTGTTCTCAATAGCAGAGCCAAGACCAAGACAATTTTGAGTCCAACAAGGCACAACACCAAGGCACCAAGTGCAAGACGGGACTCAAGACGGAGACAGGACTTGAGTTCTACAGGCCTGCAAGGCACCTTTTAGCGTATACAAAGCGGTACTTGCATGTGGCTTATTTGAAGCTATGTACTATGTGATTCTTGCTGTTCCGAGTTTGTACTTCCATGGTTGAATGCTCTTATTGGAAGTTGCTCTGGATAAAAGTGTCAGCTAAATGTAATGTAATGTAATATTTGATGATGAATGGGTTGTTTTCACATCGCTGTGTGATTTGATGTGCTTCAGTATTTCCCTGCTCCTCTCTCTCTCCTCTGCTCTAAGAGTTGTGTGGTGTCGTTCGGTGTGTCCACACACACGCAGGATGAAGCTCTGCATTCACACAAAATCCGGCAATGTGGCACATTCTTGCAGGGTTTTGCGTTTATTTGTGCTATACAATGTAACAGCCGTGAAACAATCAGAAAATAACGTCTTATTCCTCTAATTCACAGCTTTGTTCTTGCTACCGTCGCCCCCTCTCTCAATCTATAGCTTGCTCGACCACCGCTGGGCTCTCTCTCACTCTCTCTGAGGCGTTGAGCCGTGGAGGAGGGGCCAACCAAAGAAAGTAACATATTATACATTTAATAGTTGTTAATTTAAGAAGTCTTTCATGTTTGAAATTGACCTTGCGTAGCTGGCAGCGGTGGACGAAGTATTCAGATCCTTTACTTAAGTAAAAGCACTAATACCACACTGACAAAATACTCTGTTAGAAGTAAAAGTCCTGCATTGAAAATATTACTTGTGTAAAAGTAAGTAGGTATCATCAGGAAAATGTACTTAAAGTATTCAAAGTAATAGTACTCAATGCAGAAAAATCCTCACATTTTTAGAATCGTCAAATTTTAAACAAAACATCGTATTTTGTGCGCCAAAATCATAATCTGTAAAATAACTAGCAACTAAAACTGTCAGATGAATGTAGTGGAGTAAAAAGTACAATATTTCTCTGAAATGTAGCGGAGTAGAAGTAGAAAGCAGCATGAAAAGAAAGGACTCAAGTAAACTTGAGTAAATGTACTTAGTTACATTCCACCACTGGTAGCTGAAAGTGTCTGTGTAATTGCGTGGACCATGTTTAATGTTTAACCTAAAAGCCTCCTGGAGATGTAATATAAGTTGTTTGTGCATATTCATTTTGAAATAGCAACGAGGCCGATGGGGAAACTCTCACTCATTCACAGTAAGTCCTGCTTTGTAGTTCAACCAAAACATGAAATAAAAACAGCTGTCTTACGCAGATCACCAAGTCAAAGTATTCCACTAGGCACTCAATAATAAAGACTTTAAATTCATGTGCGTGGCCGGGTTGGTTCAGTGGGTAGAGCAGGCGCACATATATTTAGAGGTGCAATGATTTCCTGCATGTCTTCCCCCCCCCCTCTCCCCTTTCTCACCTGTCCTGTCCATTAAATGCAGAAAAGCTCAAAAGATACATCATCATCATCGTTTGTGCAGCTTGTAGGTTGTGGCAGAAGTCAAAACAATAATCTTTTCATTTGGATTCAGTCGTGCCAAGTCATGTGCAAGACTTTTCTAGTATTTTCTGTTTTCCATTTTCTATATTGTTTACCATCCATCCATCCATCCATCGTCGTCCGCTTATCCGTGGTCGGGTCGCGGGGGGAGCAGCTCCAGCAGGGAACCCCAAACCTCCCTTTCCCGAGCCACATTAACCAGCTCTGACTGGGGGATCCCTAGGCGTTCCCATGCCAGGTTGGAGATGTAATCCCTCCACCTAGTCCTGGGTCTTCCCCGAGGCCTCCTCCCAGCTGAACGTGCCTGGAACACCTCCCTAGGGAGGCGCCCAGGGGGCATCCTTACCAGATGCCCGAACCACCTCAACTGGCTCCTTTCGACGTGAAGGAGCAGCGACTCTACTCCGAGCTCCTCACGGATGACTGAGCTTCTCACCCTATCTCTAAGGGAGACGCCAGCCACCCTCCTGAGGAAACCCATTTCGGCCGCTTGTACCCTGGATCTCGTTCTTTCGGTCATGACCCAACCTTCATGATCATAGGTGAGGGTAGGAACGAAAACTGACCGGTAGATCGAGAGCTTTGCCTTCTGGCTCAGCTCTCTTTTCGTCACAACGGTGCGATAAACAGAATGTAATACCGCCCACGCTGCGCCGATTCTCCGACCAATCTCCAGCTCCATTGTCCCCTCACTCGCGAACAAGACCCCAAGATACTTAAACTCCTTCACTTGGGGTAAGGACTCATTCCCTACCTGGAGAAGGCACTCCATCGGTTTCCTGCTGAGAACCATGGCCTCAGATTTAGAGGTGCTGATCCTCATCCCAGCCGCTTCACACTCGGCTGCAAACCGATCCAGTGAGTGCTGAAGGTCACAGGCCGATGATGCCATCAGGACCACATCATCTGCAAAGAGCAGCGATGAGATCCCCAGCCCACCGAACTGCAACCCCTCCATACCACGACTACGCCTCGATATCCTATCCATAAATACTACGAACAGGATTGGTGACAAAGCGCAGCCCTGGCGGAGGCCAACCCTCACCTGGAACGTGTCTGACTTACTGCCGAGAACCCGGACACAGCTCTCGCTTTGGTCATACAGAGATTGGATGGCCCTGAGAAGGGACCCCCTCACCCAATACTCCCGCAGCACCTCCCACAAAGTCTCCCGGGGGACCCGGTCATATGCCTTCTCCAGATCCACAAAACACATGTAGACTGGATGGGCATACTCCCAGGCTCCCTCCAGGATCCTTGCTAGAGTAAAGAGCTGATCCGTTGTTCCACGCCCAGGACGGAATCCGCATTGTTCCTCTTCAACCTGAGGTTCGACTATCGGCCGAACCCTCCTTTCCAGCACCTTGGAGTAGATTTTACCAGGGAGGCTGAGAAGTGTGATACCCCTGTAATTGGTACACACCCTCTGGTCCCCCTTTTTGAAGAGGGGAACCACCACCCCGGTCTGCCACTCCTTAGGCACTGTCCCAGACTTCCACGCAATGTTGAGTAGGCGTGTCAACCAAGACAGCCCCTCCACACCCAGAGCTTTCAGCATTTCTGGACGGATCTCATCAATCCCTGGGGCTTTGCCACTGTGGAGTTGTTTGACTACCTCAGTGACCTCCACCAGGGAAATTGACGACAATCCCCCGTCATCCTCCAGCTCTGCCTCTAACAAAGAGGGCGCATCAGCTGGATTTAGGAGTTCCTCAAAGTGCTCCTTCCACCGCCCTATTACCTCCTCAGTTGAGGTCAACAAAGTCCCATCCTTACTGTACACAGCTTGGATGGTTCCCCGCTTCCCCCTTCTGAGGTGGCGGACGGTTTTCCAGAAGCGCCTTGGTGCCGACCGAAAGTCCTTCTCCATGTCTTCTCCTAACTTCTCCCACACCCGCTGCTTTGCCTCTTTCACGGCAGAGGCTGCAGTCCTTCGGGCTCTTCGGTACCTTGCAACTGCCTCCGGAGTCCTCTGGGATAACATATCCCGGAAAGACTCCTTCTTCAGTCGGACGGCTTCCCTGACCACCGGTGCCCACCACGGTGTTCGAGGGTTACCGCCCCTTGAGGCACCTAAGACCCTAAGACCACAGCTCCCTGCCGCAGCTTCAGCAATGGAAACTTTGAACATTGTCCACTCAGGTTCAATGCCCCCAGCCTCCACAGGGATGCACGAAAAGCTCCGCCGGAGGTGTGAGTTGAAGGTCTGTCGGACAGGAGCTTCCTCCAGACGTTCCCAATTTACCCGCACCACCCGTTTGGGTTTACCAGGTCTGTCCAGAGTCTTCCCCCACCCCCTGACCCAACTCACCACCAGATGGTGATCAGTTGACAGCTCCGCCCCTCTCTTCACCCGAGTGTCCAAAACATACGGCCTCAGATCAGATGAAACGATTATAAAATCGATCATTGACCTTCGGCCTAGGGTGCTCTGGTACCAAGTACACTTATGAGCATCCCTATGTTCGAACATGGTGTTTGTTATAGACAATCCATGACTAGCACAGAAGTCCAATAACAGACAACCACTCTGGTTTAGATCAGGGAGGCCGTTCCTCCCAATCACGCCTCTCCATGTATCTCCGTCATTGCCCACATGTGCGTTGAAGTCCCCCAGCAGAACTATGGAGTCCCCCTCCGGAGCCCCATACAGGACTCCATTCAAGGTCTCCAAAAAGTCCGAATACTCTGAACTCTTGTTTGGTGCATATGCACAAACAACAGTCAGAGTTTTCCCCCCAACAACCCGCAGCCGTAGGGAGGCGACCCTCTGGTCCACCGGGGTAAACTCCAACGTTGCGGCGCTCAGCCGGGGACTTGTGAGTATCCCCACACCCGCCTGGCGCCTCACACCCTGGGCAACTCCGGAGAAGAAAAGAGTCCAACCCCTCTCCAGGAGTACGGTTCCAGAACCGAGACTATGCGTAGAAGTAAGCCCCACCAGATCCAACTGGTAGCGCTCCACCTCACGCACAAGTTCCGGCTCCTTTCCCCACAGCGAGGTGACATTCCATGTCCCCAGAGCAAGCCTCTGCTGCCCGGGTCTGGTCCGTCGAGGCCCCTGACCTTCACCGCCACCCGTGTGGCAGCGCACCCGACCCCAGCGGTTCCTCCCACAGGTGGTGGGCCCATGGGCTGGAGAGATAGGTGCCACGTAGCTTTTTCGGGCTGTGCCCGGCCGGGCTCTGTGGCAAACCTGGCCACCAGACGCTCGCTGACGAGCCCTCCCTCTGGGCCTGGCTCCAGACGGGGGCCCCGGGCTTCCTCCGGGCAGGGTCTCTCTATCCCTTCCTCGTTTTTTCATAGGGTTTTTTGAACCATTCTTCGTCTGGCCCCTCACCTGAGACCACTTTGCCATGGGAGACCCTACCAGGAGCACAAAGCTCCAGACAACACAGCCCTCAGGTTCATAGGGACACCCAAACCTCTCCACCACGATAAGGTGATGGTTCCCGGAGAGGAACCATCATGTTTACCTTGCCTTCAATTGCCTTCATGTTTACCTTGCCTTCAATTACCTTGCCTTCAATTCAGGTCAACACAAGCAGCACATGCACCATTTTCAGTGCTGAATTTAAATTCAGTTGAAACCACATTTAGAGAGCATTTTGAAATTTTTAGGAGGCTGTGTGTTGCTCAAGGGTCTTCTCCATTGGCAATGGCAAATGTTGGTAGCTGCTTGGTGTACACACCCGGATACAGACAGACACACACACACACCAACAGCAGGTGCTTAATTGTCTACAAATAAGCAATTTCCAGCTCTTCTGTTTCACAGATTAATTTGTTAACTGTCTGAGATTTGTCCCACAACTGATGATGGGAAATGACACCCAGGGGCCCTATTACGTTTCTTTTTTTTCTTTTTTTTTCCTGGTGAAAACCTGATGAAGTTGTTGCCTGGAAACAGGCTCATTAAAAACATGCAGCTTTTTCAGACCCAGAGTTGGAATGGCAGATGTGTGTTTAGCCTATCTGGGCCTATACTGTGGGTGATAAAAGGATCAGAGAGCTGCTGCACTTCAAACAGCTGACTGTAAGCTAACCATACACAGCTTATTTTACATATTAAAGCCATGCTTTGCTGTTCTAAAATACACTGTGGTTTCCCTAAGCTTTTATCTTCTGCAATGTAGGATAAACATATTACTCACATATATTACAGTCTGATGATAAAACATTACAACCTGAAACTGGAATGTGGCCTTTCTCAATACAAGTGCTTCAAGTTTGAACTGCCGTTCTAGGGAGTTTAACCTTGGCAAGTTGAGTATGATCAATACTTCAAAGTGTTTCACTGTTTTTTAAGTTCAATTAGTCTATATCCACGACGTTCCACTCAGGGGCGTAGCCACCTTCCGCTTCCTTTGTGTTGGTGATTTGTGAGGACTCTGGTTAACTGCTCCTCAGATCTCTGCAGGGTAAATCCAGACAGCTAGCTAGACTATCTGTCCAATCTGAGTTTTCTGTTGCACGACTAAAACAACTTCTAAACGTACACATGTTCCACCAAAACAAGTTCCTTCCCGGGACTATTTTGCAGTGGCACCGTGGCTCTCCCCGGTGCTTAGCACTGCCCAAGACAATTGTGATTGGTTTAAAGAAATAAATAAACCAGAGCATGTTTTTCTCCCATCCTGGAATACTGTGTGGACTAGCCAGACCCTCCTTCGCAGCGCTGTGGAGGAAGGTCTGGCAAAGCGAGACTAGTTCAATAAATGCAACATCTTTCCAAAAGTCAATGAGTAATCTCGTTAAATAATGATAATTTCAATATTGGCCAAAAATAATTGTGATTATGATTTGTTTCCATAATCGAGCAGCACTATTCGTAGTGTTTAGTCGTTATAGTCCACACGATACGTATGGGATTGTCCATGGGCAGTGACCTTGGCTCCAGTTGAAGTTGTTTTTGTGTCTTGTGGCTTGTTGATGGCGTAGCAAAGAGAAATCAGCTTCAGACAGTGAACAGGGCGGTTTGTGTTAAGACTAGGTAGAGGACGGCTGCACGTTTGGGAGCTAATCATCTCAGTGGTTTAATATGATAATCCATTAAACCATTTTAATCCCAGCCCTCAGCCAAAACATCGCAACACAAAAAATGCCATAAAAAAAAGATTCAGCTCAACAGCCTGAAACACAAAACAGCCAAAACATCGTCAACTTTTAACTTAAAAGAGGTCATCAATGTGTAGACGGAACGCTACACAAAACAACAGGAGGACTTCAGTATCCTGCAGGTAATGCAAGATACTGCCCTTTTTTCTGTCATGCTTCTAAATTGAGGCATTAATGAAATCCTGGCTGAGGGATGCACACAAGAACAAATATTATTGAGCATAGCAGCTAGTTTCTGGTAGACATTCTCTGTGGTGTATAGTCCACAGCCTGCAGTTAGGATTAGTCAGTGACTTGCCACTGTTTTTGGTTTTTTATGTCATCTCTTTTGCATTGATTACATTCAAAATACAAACGTAAAGAGGGGTGGGTATTAAACCTCAGTGGTAAGTAACGACCAAAGACTATCAAATCCTGTCGAGTCCTGGAAGCTGGTATTAAATGATTGGACTGATCTGTACTCCTCTCATCGTTTGATCAGATTGCTCCTTATTTAAATATTGTTGCCGGCTTGAAATTGTATTTTATTTGGCTTATTTTTTAAATGAAAAAAGGGTAGAAAAACAAGGTATCAAAACATGTGTGGTAGCAGTGGTGAACATCAGGGATCATATGCGCACTTGTGTTTAAAAAGGTTTAAACGATATTGATCTGGCAACGAGGCATGCTTTCCCTCAAACAAAAGAAACATGTATACCGTCTTAAGTCGGATTACAATACAAACACGTGACAGCATGAAGAAATCATGTGGAGTGGAGGAAACAAGAAGATAAACAGAGTAAGAATGAATTGATAACCGACTGTCTTTTGGCTGTTCATTCCTGTGCTTCCATCTCACAAGGGCGTACACACACACACACACACACACACACACACACACACACACACACACACACACACACACACACACACACACACACACACACACACACACACACACACACACACACACACACACACACACGGCAAGGAGGAGCCAGGGATTGAACCTCCAACCATGTAATTAGTGGATGACAGCAGCCTCAGAAAGTAAGAGAGAAAGTGACCTTTATCAGTAAAGTAAAGGTCGCATTGTGTTTGAAATTCATCACCAGGTGCCACTACCGGAGGAGGATTTACAGAGTTCAAAGCTATGTATACATCCTTTATTAGTGCAAACATACACGTGTCATTGGGGAGGTTAAATTCACCGGATTGCCAGTATTTGATCTGTTAGGGGATGCAGAGGTAGTCACTCTTAACCCAGCATAAGGCTAATCAGTCCAGCAAGCCCTTAATTATACAGTATAATACCTTTCAAAAGTGATTCACAATTAAACAACAGAGTGACAAAAACTGGTGAAGACATAAAGGATAATGAAAGAATATTTTCCAGTGAAATGTCAAACTACATAGTATCACATTTGAAGAAATATATGATAGAATAACAGAGATTAGCAATAGATTAGTTAGAAAAGTTAAGTATTAGCATTAACCCTGATAACAAGTCAGGTAAGCAATATTTTAGTGGTTTTGCGGAATGTAGTCTAGCTTTGCCGGACCTTCCTTCACAGCGCTGCGGAGGAGGGTCTGGCTAGTCCACACAGCATTCTGGGATGGAAGGAAATCGTGCTCTGGTTTATTGGCATTTCTTTAAACCAATCACAATCGTCATGAGCGGAACTAAGTTCAGGACAGAGCCGCTGCAAAAAAGCCTCAGGAATGAACTTGTTTTGGTGGAACATGTGTAAGTTTAAAAGTTGTTTTAGTCGTGTAACAGAAAACTCAGATTGGACAGATAGTCTAGCTAGCTGTCTGGATTTACCCTGCAGAGATCTGAGGAGCAGTTAACCAGAGTCCTCACAAATCCACCGGAGGTTAGAACGCCAACTAAAAGAAAGAGGAAGGAAATGGACATCGGCGAAAATACATGCATCTGGCGGCACCGGAGCAGTCATGGAAGTGGAACATCAATGATATAGACTATAGGGAATTTAACGTTACTGGTGCAGCAACAAGTCTGGGACAAAATCACTAATATAATGCTCCAAACTGGACATACTGGAAACAGCTTTTGTTCGTTATGAGCAATTCTTATTCTTTATTTTTTTATAAAAGGGCAACACATATGAATTAACATTTCTGTAAATGTGCCAGTGTTAGCCAACCGGCTAATTTTCTACTGTAGCCCTTTGGCCAGATGATTTTTAGACCAGAATAAAATACAACACATATTTTTAACATCCATGTTGTTTCCACATTAGGACTAAAGCTCATGAACACACTGAATTCGGAAGAATGACTTCCTAACTCGGGACCATCCGAGGAGCGTGTGAATGCAGCATTAAAGAGACAGACGCTGCATCAGAGCGTCTCAGGCAGACGGTGAATACAGGTGCAGCAGCCATGGGCAGTATGAGATAAAAATAACGTGTTTCTTTTTACATTAAAAAGCATGTAAAAACAAGCACAAACCTGAAAACAGTGGAGACGTGAAAACAGAAAATCTGCATTCTGCCTCCTGACAAATGAGCAAGTCTTCTTCACTTTCCCATAACAAAGAGATGTTACTGTAAAAGGCAGTCAATGTTTGTGTAGCTTTTATATGGTAGTTATTGATTGTGAGAAACTGTGCTGTCTGATTTGTTTCTGAGTGTTCCTGTAGTCATCCAGAGAGCTTACTGTCAATCCAGCATGTCCTCTGAGGAGTGTTACTACTCTCTGTGCTGAGAAGGCAAAATCTTTCAACTCTGTCAGCTCTCTGACTGCTCCTGAGGAGATTAACATTTTCTCTGTGTCCTGTTACACTGACTGTCGGAGACTGCCAGACCAGCAACCTCAACATACAGAGATGCTCTCTTCTTATGGGACCCATTTCTCTTTTGCCCTCATATCATTACCAATAACAACACATAATCACCTGCTTTTCGGCATGTGCTTTTGGGTTGATTTTTGGCTTCTGCAGAAGATGGTATAACACTGGATGGCACAGTCGAAAAATGAAAGCAGTCAAAAGTTTTGTATTGCACATGGAAGGGATTTTGAGACTTCAGCAGACAAATCTGTTAAAACAAACTATGTAGTGCTGGCAAAGAATTAACAAACAAATCTGTATGTACTGGGTCTGCTCCAGGAAACAAAAAACACAGTCACACTCTGAACCCAACACTTGCCCTGCCTACTCTGCTTTTATATGTTACCAGTGCAACTCTAGGCGATCAAAATGGAAGCAACACAGCCTGTGTGAAACAGTGTGCAAAAACTACAACGGTACGTCTATTCGTCCCGACCCGTTTCGGTACAGGATGTTCTGTATGCAACATTGGTTCGTTACACCCTGTGACCAACATGACATCATGACTTCATGTAAACATACACGCCCACTTTCTTAAGCCAAGTGGCGTGTTATCTGTACGCATTTTAAGCTATCCACATGTATGTCTACGCTGTATACAGCGGACGTAAACATACACGCCACTTGGCGTGTTATCGCGTAAACATACACGCCACTTTAGTGTTATCTGTACGCTTTTTGAGCGCCGTATACAGCGGACGGGTTGGGTTTAGGAAAAGAAGAACCGGTTGGGTTTAGGAAAAGAAGAAAGCTACGGTTGGGTTTAGGAAACGTGACACGCGACCAACCTCCCTACGCGGATTTTCGCCCTATCATACTACTCGCTATGGCGTAAATTCACACGCAATCGCAAGGTAATGTAAGTCAATGGAGGCCAAACGGCGTGGAAAAACACGCTATAAAATGAGTATGCGTCTTGATAACACGCCAAAAATGGCATAGAAATTGGCGTGTCATACATACGCCACTTCATGAGATCAGTCTGCTGTGACCCAAACACATTAAAACATTCTGTATATGTTTACTACTTGCTGGTTCGGTAGACACGTGAACCACGGATTAGTCTCGCATTGCCAGACCTAAATGGCACAGCTCTATGGAGTAAGGTCTGCCTCCTCCACACATACATTGCAGGATAGGAGAAAAATAGGTAGATAGGTTGTTTGCATTTCTTTAAACCAATCACAATCGCCGTGGGCGGGGCTAAGCTCCGGACGCAGTGACGGTGGCTCTGCTAAATGGTCTCGGAAAAGAACTCCTTTTGGTGGAACATTTGATCCCTGATAAAAGAAAACGCCACATCCAATATTACATGAAGTTAACTGTTCACACAATACAGTAACGTGAGCTATTTAAATTAGCTGATACATGGCTAAACGTAATTTGCTCTTACCAGTGTATCGCCCTGTGTAACGTTACTTTCTCAATAGCAATCCCACCAATCGGCCCCAAAACGTTCCACTTAGATAGTAAATGTGTTAAACATATTCTTTGTAAATCTTTACAATTTTTCCAGAAATAACCGAGCAGGCCTGCCTTGTTGCACAATCCAAATTTCCTACGATTATCCAGTAAATGAATTGTCGTCGATCCAGACTAAACGCGTATTAATTGTGAATAATTGGATTAAGGCTATACTTTCAAACAAACAAATAAAAATAAAAGTTATTTTCTGCATTTTTGGTTTGTTTCCCCTGTTGTGACAAAGACACACCGAACCGTGACCCCAAACCCGAGGTACTAATACCCACTTGGGTTATGTGTGACAAACATGTCAGTCACCACCCAGTAGAAGCTGAATTCATTCAGATCTACAGTGATGTCCTACTGCAGCTTCTCCTTTAAAACGTGCATGAATTCCTTTAAGACTGCTGCTTTAAATGAATGCTTCTCACACGCATGTCGTACACACACGCAAGCACACACACACACACACACACACACACAACACACACACACACAACACACACACACACACACACACACACACACACACACACACACACACACACACACACACACACACACACACACCCCATCTCCTGTCTGCTGCTGGCTCAGTCCTCCCTGTGGAACCAACAGTCTATCAGTTCACTCGATTGCAGTGGAGCTCATTTTAAACACAAACAGCATGATACATCAGCACCACTCTCGCTTTAAAAATATCCTACTCGTGTCATCCCATAAATGTATGAATACTATTTCTTAACAGAAACACTTCAACTCATTTCCTGTTGACTTGGGTTATTCAACTGGTTTCAGTATGGTGGTAAAAAAAATGTAGCTTACTCTATTAGAAGATATCTTTACACGTCTCTAGTGGTGCATGGGTACGTACTGTTAGTTACAGTGGCAGGCTGTTCTTCAGATAGGATACTCCTCTTTTCCCCAAGGTCAGTGGGCAACTCAAGCACCATCTGACAAATGGGGAATCTCTCACACACACACACACACACACACACACACACACACACACACACACACACACACACACACACACACACACACACACACACACACACACACACACACACACACACACACACACACACACACACACACACACACACACACACCACTATGAGTGATCAAAACGATTCCATCTGGGTGGGCTATCCCCATGACTTACTCTGCCCCACTTCCTATAGGCACTTTTCCAATAAAACGGTTTAAAGTATAGGATAAGCTTATTGTCAAGCTGCACATACACACATTTTAATCATTTATTTATGTCCACATGAAGAAAAATAGTACAGGGACACAAATAATACCGATGCAATACAATACATACACAAACTGATGGACCAGTGACACACAGCAAATCTTCACAATATCACTTAACAAGCATAATACTTACTTCTTAAGGGTAAAAGTGGCACAATACCCAGTTCTTAAGTGTATAAGTAGCAAAATACTGAGTTCTTAAGGGTATAAGTAGCAGCGTCTCCGCCATATGTGGCGGCTGCCAATAATAGTCATACAGTCATCTAGGTGTTATAGGACACCACAAAACACTGCGCCGATATCCTAGGGCTGGCAATTGGTGCTTTCACAAAATATTTACACACTGAATGGAGAAATATAAATCGCTGCCTATGCTACTGGGAATGTGCACTTGCATAGTGTACCTTATTATCCAACGCAGCGCCTTGCCTGGTGTTGTTACATTGCAGTACCGCAAAAGTTGAGCCAAGTTAAACTTTTTTTCCCGTGGCCTCAGACATCCCACTAAAAGAAAATGAGGTGGCTGTGTTTATTGACGTGCGAATGTTTGTCTGAATGTGGCCTTTGAGAAGATGAACAATTTTTAAGGCCTTGGATCAGGACTGAGTCATCATTCATAACGACAATATTTCCCAACTTAATGCTGTATCTTTCTTTGTTAGTAAGTGTATTATTGTTAAAATTACAGTTATATGTCCATCTGCTGTATTGAGAAAGATTTAAGGGTGCAACTCCCAAAAGCATGAAAATGATGTGAATTGTATGGGTGAAGCTCTATAGCTTTAATATCCCTTATGAAAGACAGTGGGAGCTCCAGTGTAGCAGAAAGCAGGGCAGCACAAAGGCAGAAAAGTCAATCTTCAGTATGGCAGGAATATGAAATGCAAGAAATATTCTGCTGGACCAAAGAGCTAGAGGTTACTGTATGTATAATTTATAACAGTATACCAAAATACTCCCACTTAAGCTAAGACATGGACACACAGGGGAGAGGAACGGAGGGGCAAGCAGTCAGGGAAGTTCTTAGTACACGAAATACAGCTGGAATGGGCTTTTTGACCAATTCAAGAACAGTGGGGTCTAGAGCTGTAACAATTCCAAATGTTGCTGTGCAGAAAAAATGGCCAGATTGTAATTATATAAGTGATTGTCTCAGAAATAATTGCGATTAACAATATAATTGTCTCTTTCATTTAAATTTAAAAAATATGTATTTATTTATGCTTTTTTTTAAAACAAATTTAAGTTTTGAATGAATTCCAGGATACATCTTTTGGGTATATATCACTGTCATGTGACCCCGATAACGGACTAACACAAATACACAGCCTATGAAGTAAACAACATCTTTTTGTTATCATCAAACATTTTTTCTAACTGTATCCTGCCTTTTCATTTTTGTTGCTATGAACGTGTATAGGGTCCAACAACTAACAATTAAAATAATAATAATAAAAATATATAGTCCAACCAATTATCACTTATATAATTACAATCTGGCCTATCCAAACAAAAACAAATACCAGTCATACACCTCAGGACCTTAGCTAATGTAAGCAATTAACTGTGGTTAAACAAAGAAACCGAGATTATGTAAAAGAAATATTGACAATTAGACAATTATGTAATAATTGTTACAGGACTAGTGGGAACTAGACTTTACCATGACTCTGAAAATTATCTGAGTGGTTAGTTAGCAGGAGATTGATTATGTTTCAGGTCATGCTTTATCGCTTCAATAACACTCAACTGGAACTAACTATCCATTTATCATTGAACAATTAGGCTAATGCCAACAAGATCATTCATTGTATGCCCTGTCAGTTCGATACGATATCATATGTTATAATTTGTTGTCCCCTTAGAGAAATTTGTTTTGGACTCAAAAGCTGCACACATAACTAAACGCCTTGTAGGGCTGCACAATATATGGATTTGTTTCATCGGCATCGCGATATCAACCGACGCAATAAACACATCATGAAAGGCTGCGGCATGTCGCAGAAGACACTCAGGGAGATTTTTTGTGTTAGTTGAAAGAAAATATCAGTAGAAAATCTAATTATTGTTATTTTTTCAGTGGCGCCTTTTGTATCCCCTTAAATGTTCAATTTGTTCAACAAGCAATTTGTTGTATTTTAGCAGAATACTGAAAGCAGTAGAAATGCAGAACTGAGTACACTTTAACATCTGTTAATCGCAAGTAATATCGTTATTGTGATATTCAACAACGCTATTGCATATTGCATATTTTCCTCATATCGTGCAGCCCTAATGCCTTGATAATGTGGCAACAGCAAGAGTCTGGTTCGCCAGCAGAGCAGCGCCACCAGTTCCACATCCTCAAAAAGCCACAGAAAACCTTACAGTGGTGGGTGCCAACTGTTGCACATGTTGGTGGAAGTATAATGATATGTATCACCTGCTGGGAGTCAATACAGTTCCCCTGCATGGTCCGCCCTTCCAGAAGACAACCCTGCTAGTCACTGTGCACAGCTAATGCAGTGTGACATCAAGGCAAGGCAGCTTTATTTGTATAGCATATTTCAGCAACAGGGCAATTCAAAGTGCTTTACATGAAAACCATTAAAATACAAGAATAAAGATTACAGTGCAGTATAAGAAATTAAAGAAAGAGCAGTTAAAAACAGTTAAAATATAAAAGCAGATATAGTTTTAACATTCTAGGCAAAGCTCCTCGTCGAGCTTGACTAGCTTCAGCATCAGAACAAAGAAGCCTGAAACACTGCTGTCACAGCCAGGGTCTACTACTGTACTTATTGTAGAATACTTAAAAGTATATAGGCTAGGCCTAAGGATATCCTCACTAGAGCCCGACCAATATATCGGTGGGCCGATATTATCGGCCGATATTAGGCATTTTCCAAACTTTTGATATAGCCATTTATAATGGCCGATAAATGAATATTTAAAAAATAAAATAAAAAACGGACGAAACCCCCTTCAACCATGTTGTGAGAGTTGGCGTTGCATAGTTTGACCACCAGAGGGCGCTCTACAACGTCCTGTTGGCAACACTCGTGTTTAACCCATTAAGTTTCATATCTTAAGTTTGTATTTTTATACATTTTATTTATCAGAACTTTAACATATTTTGATGTTCCTCTGTTCTGTTTTGACAATACAACAAACAAGTTTATTTATAAACTGCATTATCATATTATTTTAGTGAGGACTTATAAATAACTACAAATAACTAATGTTAGGGAAATGTTTTACATTTCTGGATTTTTTTTAAATACATATCGGCCGATATATCTGAATATCTGATCTATTCATCTTCAGTTTAGTCACGTGCGCCCCCTATGCAACAGCACTGGACCCCCCCTCCCACAGCTTGGCAACCACTGCACTGTGGGTTTCAGTGTAAAGAGTAAAGAAGAGAGATCATACAGAAGTTCCCACTCTTTTTAGGATATTCATTTTAAGAACAAAACATGCATTGCTGTATAAAAAGATTCTTTTTTGATACTACCACTATAGATAGTCAGATATATTAAAATCCAACATGTTTTCAAAAGTGCTCAAGAGATGGCAGATAACTTTTGTCTTACCTAATGAACAGAACCTTATCAATTAAAATGCCCACCAGCAGGGATGAGACGTTTATTCGTCATGGTGTTCTTTCTGTTAAACCTGCCACGCGGTGTTTTAACGGTGTCCTGCTCTGCTTAATGAGCAGGTTACAGTATCTCACACAGTGAAGGCAACCTGGGACGCCCTCATGTAAATAACGACACTGTTGTCCATTCAGAGTGTTTTACAGCCTATAAAATGCTGCCTATTCCAAACAGTTTGACTCGTTAAGCAGCATCTGGCCCCCACCGTGTGCTGAACACAGCCCTTTCAGTTTGACTGTTAATTCACAAAAAGGAAAAATATAATAATGTGACATTAAATTCCCCAGATAGTTAGCTTTTTTTCTCTTTATGTCACTTATTTTCCAGCTGATCTCAGTACTGGTTAAAAACGTTTCAATGTTCCAACTTTTCCATAACGTATGGCAAGCCTGCATAAGGTATTGTCAATTAGTTAAACGTATATATCCATTCCCAGTTGTCTGAAGGGGATGTTTCATTTAAGTGAAAAAAAGCCACAATGAGAGCGGTCGAAGGAAATTGTCATCCTGAAACAAAAAAAAACTCCATCAGAAAAAATTGTTCCATGAGTAAACAACACACATGGAGTGGAACTAGGAGTGGAGGAGTGACAGGCCGTTCAGACAGAACTTGTAGTGTCATATTAGTCTAAGTGTCAGCAACTCGTGTTCACACAAGATGTGTTGTCTAGGCAGCACATCAAAACCAAGAGCTGTGAAAGTAGCAACAGGAATTCACTCTGACACCATGAGTGACTCACCAACTCGCTAATGTATTGAAATAGTTTGAAGAAGGTCAGAGACGAACTGTTCTCGAAAAACTGCACTCCAGAAAGCAGCTGAAAGCAACCAAAGAGCTTAAAAATAGAGCAGATTATTTCCATTCATTCATTTCATTCATTGTCTTCATAAGCATAAATCCATCTTCCTTCATGATGACACGGGCATCTGTGAACAGATGTGTGTTTCAAAATGTTGTGTCTGTACATAATGTAAGAGTATCCAAAGGTGGAAAACAGCAGCCTATTTGAGGTATGGCTTGAGAACCATGATGTCGTTCTGTGCATGCTTTACCGCATCAACTACTATGTAAAGGCTCTGACACACCAACCCGACGGCCGACCGTCGGACTGACTTCCTCCCCGAGTCGGTCAAAGAAGTGCCTCGGGACACACCGAAGAGACGCCGACTTGAGCGTACGTTCTGCACGTGCGCGAGATGTAATATGTCTCCATTACAGCAGACGGAGCTAATCTGTATTGTCGCCAAAAATTACCACACCGGCCGATAGTCAGGTTGGTGTGTCAGCGCCTTAAGAGAAGCGCACAGTCAGAAAAACTTTTTCGGCTTGGGTTTGTCAGCAAAGAATCAGGCTTGTGCTAACAAACAATTATGTCAAATTTCAACGACAATTTTAAGATACATTATATTCACTGCGTGCTCTAGAATGTAATATAAAGCAGCCGTCATACCAAACTTTACTGTAAGGGCACACTATTGATATCTTTCTTTGTATTTTTGTAGTATGTGTGTGGATGTCATATGTCTGTGTGCCTATGTGTATGTACTGTATGTTGTGTATCAGCTATTGGACACCTTAATTTCCTTTGGATACATATCTCTATCTATATATCTATCTATCTCTCTCTCTCTCTCTCTCTCTCTCTCTATCTATCTATCTATATCTCTCTCTCTCTATCTATATTTGCTCGATAAATAACTGAAACAATGACACAATAATAAAAATTGATATAATTACATTTCTGTCAAACGAGTCATTGTCCTAACAGCACACACAAAAAAACACATTTAAAAACTCAAAAGCAACTGGCCTTTCAGAAGGAAATGTCCCACTGAATAATCCACAGACCTCACTGGGACACTTTTCTTTGGAACTAGACTGGTTTGAGTTTCCCTTGCCTGTTTTTAGGAGGCGTGTCATTGTTTCCTGTCTAGTGTGGC
Organism: Gymnocephalus cernua; assembly: GCA_023631565.1. NCBI lineage: Eukaryota > Metazoa > Chordata > Actinopteri > Perciformes > Percidae > Gymnocephalus > Gymnocephalus cernua. The sequence continues at coordinate 33,936,074 of CM042436.1, forward strand.
CCTGTGATGTCATTTTATTATTACCATCATTGTAATAAATGCCAATACAAATGAATTTGATTTGATTGGCACACCACACAAAATGTATTTGACTCTGTTTACTATGTTATGAATCACATTGTATATAGACGTGGATTAATGGATAAGACTACATTATTATGTTGAATGCTGAGGATATAGAGCATTATGGGAAGCAATAGAGCGAAATCCATCTTGTAAGAAAAACTGAATGAAGGTAGGTGATGTACTGTAGGCTATAACTGATTCTCCTTCACATGTTGAGTGGGAATATAATATACAAAATTAATCCTTTCCCGGGTTGACACTCTGCCCACACTGTTATCATGACCAGTTGGTCTCCTTGAATTAGAAACATGCCGGGATCTTCTGTCCTCATCCTCAGCCACAGGCGACAACTGACGCAAGCTCCTCTGATCTCACAACTTCTCACTGAGGCGGAAGATACAGAGTGCACGAAGATTACTGCACCACGCAGCACTTCAGTTCTGACATCATCACATCAGCCTTTCACATTTTTATCCCAAGCTGTAGGCTAATTATTCGGCATTGTGGGAACCGTGTCTTTCCTCCATAGCAACCCCTCCATCCAGCTGTGCTAGCGCCGTCTGCATGAGCACGTTCAATCTGACAGCATCAGTACGGCATTACAGCATGTTGGGGGACCCCCTGTTATGGTGGCTGTATGTCATGTCACATCACATTTCCGACCATGTACGGTAGTGTGGCTTGTACTGACGCAAACCCTCTGGATCTTATTATTCAAGACCTCCGTCAAGAAAGCCTGCTAATCTCGCCATAGGTGACCACTGCACCTCGGCTGAACATGCTTTGGCTTCTTGTCATCACTAATTTCTCCGACAAAAAAACATGTTTACTAAACCGGGCGGTGTATCCCACAGCGTCAATCAATCCAGAAACTTAACTTTCATTTAAATGAATGGGACGTTATTGGCAAATTAGCAAGGCCATATTAAATAGCCAGAAAATAAAAAAACAGCAGCATGAATCTCCCCATGCGCCCCACGCGCAAGAACACGGCACGTAAAGGGCTGCTGCTGAGGCTTCAATTAACGCCAATGCAGCCGAGGGCACAATTAACGTGAAGCATACGGCCGTTAATGATGGCTGGAACATTAAAAACACCGTTTTTGAGTGACATTTCATCACCGGTGGTCGTTCTTACCGGTGTGAGTCATTTCATCAACAGGCAGCGGTCGTACTGATAAGCTGTTGAATTGTGAACCCTGAACCTGAATGTACCAATACACGGTTTAAAGCTCCGCTTACCTTTACTGCAGCAGGTCTTCACACCATCGCTGAACGGAGCACCGGCTGCTAAATCCAAAAGCACGTCCGTTTCTGGAAGCAAGGCGATCACAACAGAGAGTCACTGGTGGAATGTGTGTGTGTGTGTGTGTGTGTGTGTGTGTGTGTGTGTGTGTGTGTGTGTGTGTGTACGTGCGCGTGTGTGTGTGCACGTGTGTGTGTGTGTGCGCGTATGTACACGCGCGTGTGTGTGTGTGAGAGAAAGTGGCACAAGCCTGTGGTCCGTGAACTGCAGTAAGTTTACCAAGGTTAGCCAGAATGACACCGGAAATCAGGCAATTTTGCTTTACAAAATAAAAGCAGACAGTTCTAGTGTGACAGAAGGCAAAAACAAAGTAGCTAGGCTATGGAATTGAAGAATTGACAAATAAACCGAACTGGTCAACTAAATGACATTCTCTATGTGCTTATAAACACATAACGTATTCCAGTGGTTCTCAAACTTTTTTTCAATAATGTAGGCCTACCCCCTTTGAAATAGTTTTTAGCCAAGTACTCCCTGAAAAAGTGCAAAGCATTTTTGGTAGAAAAATGGCTATATAAAGAGGTAGCCTACATTACAGCTTGTCTCATGTAGGATAATATGTTGACATAATGGCCTATAGTGCAATTTGTTTGAAACAGGCCTATTAATAACAGCATAGCCTACTTATAGCCTTCAACATGAATATCTATAAACTTTCATAAAATTGACAGAGAAGTGCGGTTACACATGATTATTGTGAATGAAGTACAGTACAACTGTACTCCAATACTTCCCTGCTCCAGGTTTGCTGTGTCCATTAGTTTGTGGCAATTTGAGTAAAAATAAATTGACCATGTAAGCACAATATCAAGTAAAAAAGATAAAAGGTAGTCAACTACATTTGTAGCCTAAACATCAACAGTGACACACAATCCCTCTACAAGAACATATACCTTAAGATTAGGAAAAAATGCAGGAGCCACCTATCAAGGCCCTATCACTTTAGTTCACATTGTCCTTTAGTGGTGCATATTAATTAGTTAGTAAATTAGTTCAAATCAAATTGTTAATTCAGCCTTGGTCCAAAAATAATATTATTTCTTTCTGACAGATACATTCTTAATTTGGAAATAAGGATTTTATTTTGAAGTAAAAGGGAAGTAGAATTGTGTTACTGCAACGGACTTCACTCTGGCCGATTCGTCCAACTGAGGGAAAGAGAAGACGTTTCTTCGACATGTCGCTTGTAAGACCAGAAATGGAATAAGTTAATTCATTTCAATTCATGTATTCGTGTGCATGTGTATGACGGGGGAAACCCCAATAATAAATATTTAATGCAAACCTGTAATTTTGTCACAAACTTAGGGAAAATAAACCATTTGTTTTTACTTTGCATTAATTATTTTTAACTGTAGTATTTCCTATAGGCAAAAGACACACTTTGCATCAAGGGGCAGATTTATCCTCCTAGCCTATATGATGTTTTGAAAAATGTCATGCCTCTCTATCTCCCTGGGAATTCAGTATGGCAGAATTTTAGAGGCATCTTTCTCTGATTTAAAACAACAACAAATTGTATTGTCTGGGCATGGGAAGTCATTCTCTTTCTTTTTTCTTTCAAAGATCGTTTTGGGCTTTTTGCCTTTTAATCGATAGTACAGCTGTAGAGAGACGTAGAGGACGACATGCAGCAAAGAGCCGCGGGTTGGATCCTAACCGGGCCACTGCGGTAAGGAGCCTGGAACATGGGGCGTGCGCTCAACAGGTGAGTTACCAGGGCACCCTGGAAAGTCATGTTCTTGACCAATCAGTACGTGGCAAAATTAATCTCAAATCATTGCCCACCTACTAGCTTCATCATAAAATAAAGATAGATGACATACACTACTCATTTCCCCACCATCTTTGTCTCCTATTCTAACTTCCTTTTCACTCCTCTCTCTAAATGATGTACTAAGGAGAGATTGGAGAGAATATGTGACTGAACCTTGTAGCCTCACGACTGGAGTCCTTCAGGGTTCTGTTCTGGGTCCCCTCCTCTTTTCTCTTTCCACCAAGGCACTTGGCTCTGTTAATTACTCACATGGCTTTTCCTACCACATCTATGCAGATGACACTCAGCTAAATATGTCTTGTCCCTGGTCTCAACCCAGAGCCGCCCTTGTAGATTAATTCTTCACAAAATAGGTCTTCACCACAGGTTCTGGTCCAGGCGCAGGTTCTTGTCATCTTGTGCCCTGACTGGTGTGTCTCCATGTTCCATTGGACCTCTGCAGCTCATCCAGAATGCAGCAGCCTGGCTAGTCTTCAACCTACTCCAGTTCTCACACACTACCCACCTCTGAACCCAGCACTGGCTACAGGTGGCTGCTTAAATCGGATTCAAGACACTGGTAATTGCTTACTGTGCTGCAAATGGCTCTGGCCCATCCTACATCTGGGCCATGGTCAAACCATACACCCCAACCCATCCACTCTGCTCCTGCCAATGGGCTTGCTTCTGCCTCGGGGGGGAATGAGCTCCCAATGGAAATCAGGACAGCAGAAATGTATACGTCTTCTGTCACAGACTGAAAACTCATCTGTTTATACTGCACCTTAACTGCCCATAACTCTATCTCCTAGCACTTGAAGCAGTTCAGCATATTTGATGAAGTTGATGCACTTGTGTGGTTCTTGCTATTTGTATCCACATTGAATTCACTAATTTTAAGTCGCTTTGGATAAAAGCATCAGCTAAATAAATAATGTAATGTAATATATTCCAGGTGTACCTGTACAGTACCAGTAGACATACATTTAGATTCCAACCAAAACATCCTCCACCACCCTCATTTAACAAAAAAAAACATACAAATCCACATAATTTTCCTTGGCACACTAAATTCCTACATGTCAAATTTATTTTGCATGTATAGCACATCATTTCAGGATGCAGTGTCTACCCCTTGATGACAGCAGGGTTGGTAAATGAAGTGGTGTATTTAGCTAACGGAGTGCTAATGATTAAACAGTTCACACTGCAATTAGCACTTCATTATGTGGAGCAGGATTCACCTGAAGTAAAGCTGTGAATGCCCTGGAACTGCCTGATGAGAGAGAGAAAGAGAGAGAGAGAGAGAGAGAGAGAGAGAGAGAGCTGGAGGGGGGCAGGATAGAGAGGGGACTGTCTCAGTTCAGAAGCTGGATCATCTGCAGGACATAGTGGATCCTATACAGAACCTCAAGACAGACTGATCCTGAGCCTCTTCACCAAATGTATTGCATCTCTCAGACACTAGAACAATATACATCAACTTCCAAGTCAATCATTTCATAGTTTCCTCATGACTGGTGGGTGGAAAGATCATCCTGTCTGTGTGTTGTGTTATCAACCTCTTCAGCCCTCTAAACAAAAGGCTGCCTTCCTAAAAACGTGCTAATGTGTGTGTCTATGTCGATGGATTTGACGCCACTAAAATCTGACTTTAGAGCCCTGAGTCATAATGTCCATAGGCTACAGTTCACTATATCCATCATTATGTAACTATAGTACAAGCATGTTTAGATTTCAGTCTCTATGTCACTATTTCAGCAACACTTTTCCCACTATAACAGTTTATTGCATTTCATTTGCATTGTGCTAGTGTTTTATTGTCTTATTCCAAAATCTTTTAAACAACACAATTTCTCAGTGATAAAATGAATTCATTATGCCACTTCTGTCAATCAAGACCAACAGACCAGAGTCAGTTATGTGACTAGTTATCCACTTATTCAGACCAAAGCAACAAAGTAGAGGCCAATGAAAACAGCTGTAGTCAAATAAAAATGACCTATCATAAATACTGAATAAACTATGACTATGATGTATGAAACAAAAGCTGTATGTCGTAATTGATTTGCATTCTTGTCACATCACATTGAGAATGGCTTTCTTTTTTTACATGTTGTGAAACAAATGTCAAAAATGTGATCTGTTATACCATGTAGCTGCATTGTGAATGTAATGTGCTTAAGTATTATGTGCAACATAAACTGAATGAAGAGAAAATTAACTATGAAGGGTAAACTACAGAGAAAACCATCCAACATTTGTATTACAGCATTTAACGGTGGAAAACAAGACCCCCAATTCCTCCACCAAGTGGTGCAGATTATCCCAATCAGCAATATGTGAATTATGAATAATGGCCACTGATTACATTAAATAACAGCTTCTTGCCAGAAAATTATCAACACAAGTTCCAACTTGTTCCCGAAGCATTGTAACCACCACTTACAGCATCAAAGCTCAGTGGTGGGGAGCCTCGTATACTGAGCACAGCATCTTGTCAGTGATGGACGATGATGGACGATCATCATGTGACCCAAGTTCTGAAGGAAGACCAAGAGTTGTAGATGGAAGTTCGGAAAAAAGCTAGTAAGCGATAGTTTATTTCACATCCTAAGAAGATAGTTTGGCTTCCTGATGAAGGGAAACAGCCCCCCCCCCCTCCTTCACCCTGTAAAGACAAGTTTTGTTGTTTTGAGATTTGAGTCAGTAAATATCTGTCAAGAAATTGACCTGATGTACATCTGTGACTGAAAATAATTCCTGGCACTAAACATATAGTCATAGTCTATGTTAGATTATCAGAAATAAGCAGTGAATGTCACAGCTATCTCTTATTGAGCCACAAGATGGCAGCAAATGTATTGACTGACTGATACTGTAGAAAGTTAGTTATTAGTAATAGAGTACTCTAAGCATGAATTGTCTTGTTGTTGAAAGGTGCTATACTAATACACTTGCCTTTATACAGGCTAACTTGTAAAGTATCGTCATCCATATATATATATATATATATATATATATATATATATATATATATATATGTATATATATATTGTTGTTGATTATACATACATGTACACCAAAAATGTCTATAAATAATACAAGAAGATGACAATACTTTACAAGTTAGCCTGTGTAAAGGCAAGACAAGACAAGTGCATTAGTATAGCACCTTTCAACAACAAGACAATTCATGCTTTAAAGAGTAGAATAAAAAAGAAGATTAAAAAAATGAGCTAAATAGAATAAAACAAATACATGATCAAAATCAGTGGCAAACACAACATTTTTCAATGCTTTTGTTACAGATACTGTATGTATGGAAATTAAATGTCAGCTTATTTTTCATATTAAGTATGTTCATCTAAGTCCAAAGATGGCCATCACAGGGCTGTGGTTAAGGTGTACGGCTCACCTGGCTAGACCTGTGCTGCGTATTCAAGGGAAAAAAAACAGGCCTGATTTAACATGATCAACCACCTCCGCTCCCTTAATGGCTGCTATCAAGTGAGCATGTTCCCCTGTAGGAGCGGGACATTTTAATGTTATTACTTTAGTTGAATAATATATTGTGTAGTAATGCCGCTGAAATTGCAGTTGAGTCACTTGAAAATGTTTACTGCCGTGACTGTGTTGCATTGGGAAAGTATGCTGTGGAGAAATCAAACCAGAAAGCACACATTATGATTACTTTGTGTCGATTCTTGTGATTATCACATCCTTCAAATCATTCTGATGACATACATTTAGGTTTGTAGTACATTTAAACACTGTCTGTAAAAACTGGTGCAGTTTGTTGCTTTCAACCCTCTTTTTCAGTGACAGATCTGTGCGTTGCCACCAGATTTGGCCAAAGGATAAATTAACATTTCCTGTCCAAACAGTAGTAAAAAGCAACATGCTTGTCCAGTCCGACGCCTATTCTATACTAATTTAATCCATTAATACGTTACATTACATAAACCAGCTCTCCCCCCAGCGTCCATTCCCATTCTGCTATTTTATTACTTTGTTTGATTTCTTCCTCCAGTCCAATCCAGAAAATCATCTCACAAACTAATACGCACATACATTTAAGGTTGTTGCAAACACAAAGTAGTTTCAAATTAAGTTTTCCTATAATCTATATTTTCTGTCCAAGAACATTTTTTTGTATATTGCCAGAAAGTGAATAATTTCTTGCCTGTACATTGTTTGTGCCGTCTTAAATTCAAATTCTTCTGAATTTCAATGTTTTCGAATAAAAAATAAATTGTTATTGTGTTCCAGATATCTAACATTGTTTACTATCCTTATGGCTTTAGTATGCATAATGATTGTAGGGTGCTTTTGTAGGTGTTGCCTCACTCCTCCACTCAGTAATTCAGATATGGTAACACAGGTGAACAATGCCTGCCTTAAATTTTTACATGCTGGCTGTTCTGTTACCATGGATACAGTCACCTGGTAACTGAATACTAAAGAAAAGTTCTTATTTTGAAGACACCAACTTATGATATTGCTAGCCTACTGTTAAGAGCAACTTTTATATGCTGCATCAATTTATTCATGTCTGTTTATCCACAACAGACACCAAAGGAACATATCTCTGGAAAAAGTAAGTCCCCTATGTGTATAATAGTCAGTTTGAGTTACTCAAAAGAAGGGTGTCATTTGTTATACTTAAGTGTTAATTAGGGCTAGTGTGTGTGTGTGTGTGTGTGTGTGTGTGTGTGTGTGTGTGTGTGTGTGTGTGTGTGCTTGTAACAATTTATTTTATATAATTTCATAATTTGGACTGAGAGTGGGGGTTGCAGGGTTATGTCTCTGTCCGGCCCTGCAGAGAGTCACGGGCATGCACATCCCAGGTAGCCTTCATTAAGCAGCAGCCTCCAGCCCTGCACCGGCATCTGGATAACCGAGATCAAAGAAGGCCTGGCAAGAGGTGAAAAGAAAAATGTCGACTTCAGGATATTGCGATCCAATCCTCTGGACCTACGATCCTCACAGCGTTGCTCCAAACGCTGATCCGTTAACAGCTGATAGCAGCGCGCGGCGGTAGGGTGGATAGAATACATGTGCGTGGATGATGTGCGCGCATCAGGGACTAAGCCATATCTGCCGGGAGCGGAGAGATCAGGGATGGAAAAAAAAAAGAAAAAGAAAATACAAAAAGCATTTCTTCAACAATCTGCCTCTCTGAATATTCCGAATGAGCGACGGCAGGGACGCAGAGGAGAGGCGAGGAGGTGGAGAGCTCCAGGAGTCGCATCTCTGGATGGCTGCTGTTCTCCTGATTGACCGACCCGCTGAAGGGCCGACAAGCCAACCCCTCCCCGCTGTGAGGACTGAGAGGAGACGGCCTATATATAAAGCCCAGCAGCAGCCTTTCAGCAGGCATCTGTCACCAGATCATCATCACCCTCCTCTTCTGCATCTTTTCGATCTGCAAACCGACTTCGATTGATCATTGTTTTTGTGTTATCAGGATAGCACATAGGAGCAACCATGTCTCACGGATGGGGGTACGGACCAACTAACGGTGAGGATCATCATGGATGTTCAGTTTTTTTCTATATGTAACAAGTTGCTGCCCCACTCTGACATCATTATTGCATCAGTGCAGACAATAATTTGCCATTTCTCAATTAAAATGTCATTACTTAAATAATTACATTACATTACCACAGTAGCATAACTTCAATTTATGGTTGATAGTTCATTGAACAATTCAGTTTTAACTCAGGCTACTCAACCGGTTAAACAGGGAAACATTTAATCTTTTAAATCCAGCCATTCTGTAGGCCAGTTAGTGGCTACTCTGTAGGTTGTGCAAAACATATGAAAAACTTGAAAAAAATAAAGTGAACTATTGCTAGAGTTTGAACTACCCCAATAATTTACACTGGCTAACACATACAGTTAATTCATCTATAAAATGACTTAAATTGGAACCTTTACTATTAATGGATGTAATGATTTTATTGAGGTATGAGAAGGATGTGTGTGTGTGTGTGTGTGTGTGTGTGTGTGTGTGTGTGTGTGTGTGTGTGTGTGTGTGTGTGTGTGTGTGTGTGTGTGTGTGTGTGTGTGTGTGTGTGTGTGTGTGTGTGTGTGTGTGAAGGATCTAAAATAGCTTCTTATAAAGCAACAGAAGTAATGATAGAGATTAGAATTTGCTATCAGGTACATTTACTTTACTCAGTTGCAAGGTATGGCCTATTTTTACTTCAATTTTATTTTCTATTATTTAAAATGCTGCTTAAACTGTAATGCAGTACTAATAGTACACTAGTAATATCATGCCAACATAGGCCATTACATATTGAATAATTGTACTTCTCCTTTCACTTTGAGTACATTTTTCTGATAGTACTTCTGTATTTTTACTTACTCCTAGTGAGTATTTTTGCACCGCGGTTTTGCTATGTTTATTTAAGGAAATGATCTGAATATCACACTGCTGCTGAGTAAACCTGATGACTAGATTTTTGAATGTGGAACCTTACATTTTTCAACTGTGGTATCATGTGAATGATCTGAATACTTCTTGCGGCACTACCGCCTGATAGAGCAAGGAACAAACGGCAAAGAAATGATAATTATTATTTTCTTTGACTAGTGACTAGTTGGTGTGGAGATACTCCACACACAGAAAATAATAGAATTGGACAAAACAATGTGCTATTAACATTTACTTTTTTAAATATTTGCAATTGTATTTGTAGGACCTGAAAAATGGGGAGAAGATTTTCCTGTAGCTAATGGGCTCAGACAGTCGCCCATCAACATTGTCCCGAGGGAGGCCCAATATGACGTCACTCTGAAGGCTCTAAAACTCAAGTATGACCCCTCCAACTCCAACGGCATTCTCAACAACGGACACTCCTTCCAGGTGGACTTTGTGGACGACACCAACAGTTCCAGTAAGCACCGCTCAGCTCCTAGTGTTAGGACACAAAGAAGACATATAGCCATTTACACATGTACATCTAACACATCGTCATACCTAAACATCACAGGTTGATTTCCAAAACCTCCCAAAATGACACATACGACCGTTTTATTTACAGCCGCACGGTGGTGGGTTAATAATGTGGCCGTTCTATTTACTGTAACCGGCTCAGTTTAAGCATGTTTTGAAACCAAACTAGTTACATTTAGGTAACATAAATACTTAGGGTGAGTTAAACATCAGGGATTGGCTTAAAATGAGTCACGTAAAACTACTAAAATTAGTTTGTAGCGTAATGTCACTGAGTCAGAGACTAAGGTCCATAACACTCATGGGTAAAACTTGATTCATTTCAAAATAAAAGTTGAGTTTTGGTTAACATGAATTCATGAATATTACTAACTACAGCCATTAGAGGTCGACACCTAACAAGACACGTAATTTTGGGTCATTATGATCTGCTTGCATAATCAACCTATAAGGTTGTTTTCTGGGCGAGGACAAGCAGACACATTTGGAATCTTAGTCATCCTTGACTACATGTACTTGCAGCAAATATAATTTTCAACAACAGTATTAGTACCGGTTAACTTTATCTGGCTGTCTTGTGAATGCCTCCACCCCTGTGTGTACTGTAGCAGATAAGAGCGTTGTTGATTGATGTCAGCACTGTTTAAGTATCAGGAGGTCAACAGGACATCTGCACCCCGCCTCACCCTGCTGCACTGACACTGTTTATTCAGCATTCATCCAATCATGAAAAGCATATCAATATGAATTACATTTATTTTTGTATAAATATATGTAATACATGTGTATAAACTACATTCAATGCATATACAACATAAATAAACAATATATAATGTAGACTGAGTTTATTATGGCACCAAATATTGCCCAATATTGCATCAGCAACAGTGGTAAAACAGACATTAACATGAAAATCTCTAGTCATGAACTACCAGAAGGGTGCAACAGAGACTGACTGATATTTAATATTGAGACAAATTAAAAAAAGAATGGTCAAAACAGGGCAGAGATTATGAGTCAAGCTCCAGAAACCCAGCGTGACATACGTATATCCCATGATGCACCTCAACTTTTATTAGAACTTCCCTGACATAGTCAACACCCACACCTTTCAAATTTCACACCTCCAGTTTGAAACAGGCTTCTCTGTTATAAATGTGTATTCTCCATGCCGATGACATCAATATGACATCATCAGTTAATTTCCTCAGGCTACGTAGAGTAGCAGAGGTGTCAAGTAACGAAGTACAAGTACTTTGTTACCTTACTTAAGTAGAAATTTTGGGTATCTATACTTTACTGGAGTAATTATTTTACAGCAGACTTTTTACTTCTACTCCTTTTTCACGCAATTATCTGTACTTTCTACTCCTTACATTTTAAAAACAGCCTCGTTACTCCTATTTCAGTTCGGCTTGTTTTCATTCCGGCTTGTCATCGTTCAAAAAAACACAAAAAGAAACAAAAACCTATCCAGATAAATCGGGCCATCCTGATGATGTGAATTTGATTGTGGTTGGATGAGAAGTATAAACATATACCATTCCGACACCTTATTGGTTTGTACGCGATCCATCGCACCTGCACATGACACAAATCACGTCACACTCCAGCAAGGAAATAGCAGACGTATGTAGCCTAGTACGAAGATGTCCGTGGCAGAGACTCAAGAGAACTCGAGTGAAATGTCCCACCAAGCACCAGCGAGGAGGTTGGTCGCCAGGAAGACCAGCCAAGCCTTCTACATCTTGGCCGTACCTGGAAGATTTTTTTTCGGAAGCTCTGCGCATCCAAGTACCACGAGCTAATTACTAACTACAGCCATTAGAATATTACAATACTTATAGGCAACTAGTCATGATATCTTCCACTCCATGAAACACATGTTAATGCTCAGTAGTAGGCCTACACATACAGTATATGGTTCTTTAATGTATTTGCATTGTACTAAAATGCGTTCATTTTTAATGGGCATAAATGCGGCTGAAACAGGTGCATCCCAAATTTTTCAACATTAACATTTTAATATAACATTATAGTCATTATGACCTTTAGAAAAACATTTTTTTGTGGAGGTGGGGTAGAGCACTATAGGCCCCTGTGGCGCAAAACCAGTACTTTTACACTTTTACTTGAGTAAAAAGCTTGGGTTGATACTTAAACTTCTACAGAAGCATTTTTAAACCCTAGTATACTTCTACTTGAGTAATGAATGTGAATACTTTTGACACCTCTGTAGAGTAGTACTAACCATGATCTTTACTTATGTGAAAAATTCAGTGGAGTGCACCTTTAAAAAGTGATGTTAAAAACCATGCTGATTCCTTTGATAAACAGGACCACAGCAAGAAACGTTAAAAAGAGAATGTACATTTGACATCAAATAGAAACAATAAAAACATTAAAATGGATAATAAACACGGAGAAGAACACATCATTACCGACTGTATGATACTGACAAGCATGGATTTACTTCAGTGTTGGTGTTAAATCTGTCTTTTTCTGGGTGCATCTCTAATGACTCGTCTGTTTTGTTCTAATCAGCCCTGACTGGAGGTCCTATTTCTGGAACTTATCGTTTGAAGCAGTTTCATTTCCACTGGGGAGCCAGTGACGACAGAGGCTCAGAGCACACTGTCAACGGCATCAACTTTCCCTGTGAGGTACTGAAGCTACTGGAGCTTCTGCTTACATCCACCACATACAGCAACAGTTCCTCAGTTCGTGTTATTTAATACATGGTGTTCATGGTGGTACTATTCGTCTTTTTACCTTATCATTTACCTCGGAATTTAGAAGCCGAAGCTGGGAATGACGTCCCACCCGATTTTAATGCGTTCCATTTATAAGTCGAATTTTCATTGTTTTCATTAGCTCTAGCCATGTTAGCAATGCCAGTTTATAACAACGCATTATGCTGTTTTTGTGCATACAAACAGAGGGACAACATTGTCCATGGATAGAATATGTGTATTTAGTGAGACACAAATAACAAACAAGTGCTTATAATTGTATGTTACTACAGCTTTCACAACTGATGCAGCCATGTTGGATTTTTTAGCTTGGGGTACTCGGTGGTTGCCTGAATTCCGAGGTCAGGGGGCGCGTTTCCAATTTTGACCTCGGAAAATCTGAGTACAAATGGAACACACTATTAGGTAAACAATGTGAAAGTAACAAATCTTTTCAATTCAATTTCAATTCCATTTTATTTATAGTGTCAAATCACAACAGGAGTTAGGCTATCTCAGAACACTTTACAGATAGAGTAGGTCTAGACCACACTCTATAATTTACAGAGACCCAACGATTTCCCCGCCCAAGGGCGAGCATTTGGCGAGAAAAAACTTCCTTTAAACAGGCAGAAACCTCAGACAGACCCTGAGTCTTGGTGGGCGGCCATCTGCCGGTTGGGACACAGAGATGGAAACAGATATATAGATATAGAGAAATACGATTCATAATAATTATAGCAGCTGGTATGATGAATGGTGGCAATTATTGTAAGTACCAATAAAGGTAATAGAACTATGACTACAAATAATAGTTGTAGCAGTGCAGGGCGTAGCAGGGCATCGAGGAGGACCACGGCTGCAGCTGCAATTACGACTTAGGTGCCACCCTGATCCAAGGGAATTTGCAAGACGAGTAAACATAAGGACTCCTGGTAACAAGCTCCCTGGAGCCAAGTTAGTAACAAGCACTACTGGGACATGACACAGATGGAAAGAGAGACGAGCTCAGTTTGTCAAATGAAGTCCCCCAGCAGTCTAAAACTATAGCAGGCAAGCCTGAGCCAGCCTACAAAGGGTTGGTAGATGAATCCAACAACTATGAAGAGAAGCAGAGATAAGGAGGGGGTGCCGTATCTGCAGCAGCACACACCCTCCCTCGCAGGAAATCTTTATATTGGTTCTTTTTATTTTTCATAGGACACTGCAAAAATACAGAATTTATGACTTTATTCTGTATTTTTCGAGGAATGTTTAGGGTTTACATTCTACACTTAAAAATTACTGTGGGTAATAGATTAATTCCCAAATCTTTCGTCCCAGTATATCAAATTTAACTATTTTTAGGCCAATAAACAAAGACATGAATACATGATTATGTATTCTAGTGTGAAGAGGCTTTTGACACCATTCCCATTTCCATGTAGTGACAAAGAATATACAGATAAACACATAAAAACTTGGACCCATGACCTCGGTACTGTATTTCCAAAATCCTGACTGTGGCACTGCCCCGAGGAGACTATAGAAAATTAGTCAGATAAAGTCTTAAATGATCACAGATGGGCCTCCCTCTCTAGTCTCTCCGACAGTTTGGGACCTAGCTGAAAATAACACAGGCTTGAAAATAATTGCAATTGGCTGTCTCTTCAGATCACTGTCTCATTTTACAGGCTAAACCATTCATACAAATAGCTAGGAAAAGTAATTAGCTGTAATTTGTATGTATACCACATATTTATTAGGCCTACTGTAAGCCCCACATTGACTGCTGTTGTATATGACCGCGAAGATTGCGTAGGGACGAGGTCAGGGTGAATGGTTGGCTCATAACTCAGGGCTGTCAAGAAGGGGAGCGGAGTTTGTGTCCCTGAAGAGTTTAAGGGGAAAACACAAGACTTTCACCCAGCAAACGGGTGTTTGTGTCCTGGAAGTACTACTTAAGGGGGCTGGTGTTTAACGGAAACCACAATCTTTTTTTCTAATCTTAGCTAGTCATTTCGGTGCCTAAACTGTACCCAGCTTACAGTTACCTTTCCTCAGCTAAACTCATCTTAACAATCGCTTAACATAACTGTCACGCCGTAATTTCATGCCGTAATTTCATAGGATATCATACGAATTGTAGTGCATAACGTTTCGTACGTTATCATACAAAGTCATTTTTGTACGTTTTTGTTCAAACGAACCCAATTATGAGAATGCGTTGCATTAAATAAAAAAAACACACACACACTATCGCTCATGATAGGTTATGGATAAGATGAGATACTGTCTGTAGCCTGTGCCTTTCTCTTGTTAGCTTCATCTGGTGCACTGGAACACTAAGTACCCTAGCTTTGGCGAGGCAGCCAGCCAGCCTGATGGACTCGCAGTGGTCGGGGTCTTTCTCAAGGTGAGTCATCAGTGATTCGTGCAAGGGACTAAGTACGTTTAAGAGAAAAGCCAAATAATTAACACTGTATTTGAGTATTGTTAATTCAACTGTGTGTGCATCTGTGTTGTGCTCCAGATTGGTGCTGCCAACCCCAGTCTTCAGAAAGTTCTGGATGCCTTGGATGCTATTAAGACTAAGGTAAAAACAGTCCCAGAATTCACAAAACACAGATTTTCTGAAGAAAAATGTGCTCATACCTTCTATGAACAGCAATTAATACGTTTGGGAAACTGTCAGCTCAGTTTTCATCGTTAACAAGGAGTAACAATTCCTTCCTCACCCCCTCTTTTCCCTCCTTTCTTCCCTGACACCTGCAGGGAAAGCAGACCACCTTTCCAAACTTTGACCCAAAGACTCTTCTTCCTGGTTCTCTGCATTATTGGACCTATGATGGCTCTCTGACCACGCCTCCCCTGTTGGAGAGTGTCACCTGGATCGTCCTCAAGGAGCCAATCAGTGTCAGCCCTGCACAAGTACTTAACTTCCATTACATACTTACTAACTTCAAAATCAAAATGAGTGTTTTGACTATTGATATGCTTGCCTTTGGCAGACTAAAGTTAGCTAACTAGCTCCTCTGTCTCTCCGGTCTTTCTATGCTGTTATGAAGGTGTGCGGATGAAGCAATAAGCTGTCAAATTGTACTTTTGTAGCGACTGCCTAGTTAGCAAGCGGTTAAAAATGGTAGTTGCCGGTGCTGCATTGGCTCATGTGATTGATCAATCATCGACGTACACTTACGTCCGGACCAATCATTGTACAAAGTTCCTCTCGTGCAGGGAGAGAACCGACTCTAAAGTAGGAGCTAAAAAAGTTCTAAGATCTACAATGATTTGTAGCTCCTGCTGTGTGGACAAAATAAAAAGGGGGGTTCTTCGAACTATGAAAACCTTCCTTGTAATGTGTGTGCACATGCACATGCACACAATACCCTGTGTGTAATTGTGGCAGTCCTAAATACAGATATTTTTCTTGGCAGCCCACCTGCTGGTATGTAGGTTGGATATTAGGGGTGTGAATCTTCACTGGTCTCACGATTCAATTCCGATTATCCTGTCAACGAATCGATGCGATTTCACGATGATATACAGTAGATGAACTCCCCTTTTTATTGTATTTGCTCTGAAAAAAGGCGAAAAAAAGTGTTCATCTTAAAATGAGAAAATATAAGACTAGTGCCATGCCTCAGGTAGTCTGAGAAGAAAAAAAGGCCAGTCAATTGCTGCAAAATTAAGAGAGCTGGCTATTCCCTCATTAGTCTTAGGTAGCCTTACAGTAGTTTTCAAATACCTTCATACACACTTTAGACTTTGATTTGGTCATCTCATTAAGTGTTTGAGCATGGTTTAGGGGGCCCGAATGTTGGTCCAAACATTGTCATTGTCAAGAGTGTCAGAAGCCATATCATGCTTTAGAGCAGGGTGTGGCTGAGCATTGAGGGCCTTCTGTTTTATTTAGATTACATTGACTCCCTGTATCTCCAGTGGCCAGTTTGCTATCTACCTCTCTGCATGATAAACACTGCCGCCGTGTACTTTCATGCGTTACATAGATAAAAGGCTTTACGTAGGTAAAAGGCTTTTTACTTTTAAAAAGGTTTAGGTTTAATGCTCAGTTTACCTATATAAGGTGTGCTTATATAGAAAACTATTTCCTTTCTGCAATGCATAAATTAAGCCACCGATGCACTAAAGAACAGCGCAACACTAAAAGAGGTGCAAGCATTGCTGAGTGAGCCTGCTGCAGGAAATTAAATCCAAGCTTAACAGCTAGCTACGGCTCCCAGAGGAGATGCAACAGAGGAGATGCAACAACAACAACAATATTTCATTGTTGGACAATTTCCTTATCCATCTTAATGCAAATATGTGCAATATGGGACTAGTTTCTGCGTCAGCAGGGCTGTGTTCTGCACCATCATGTGCACATTGTAGATAACAACCACAGCAGGAGGGTGTGAGGTGGCTGCTCTGTATAACTGGGGGCATTTTCTGTTATACTATGCTGGAATAAGATTCACAAAATTAAAGTTTATCTGACAAATCTGCTACATTTGAATCAAAAATAATAACAATCTGGGATGCTCTAATTGCAAATCAAGTATCCCCAACAATGCCAATGTGGTCTTCGATACTTTGAATTGAACCAAATACCGAATACAGTAATGACAAAAATATCGGTTGCTGTATATAGATTGCTGTATCTGAGTGGAGGTCAAAGCACATTTCAGGACACAAGTTCATTGTTTTAAACTTTAAATCTTGATTATCTTTTCCTCTTTTTTCTTTCTCTGTGTGCCTCCTTTTCTCATTAGATGGACAAGTTCCGCAGCCTCCTCTTCACTGGAGAAGGAGAATCTCCATGCTGCATGGCGGACAACTACCGGCCTCCTCAGCCTCTGAAGGGCCGTAAGGTCCGCGCCTCCTTCAAATAAACCCTGCTTCATCTTCATAGCTTCCTTGCCCCCTTGGGGCTTATCCTTCCCTCGTTTCCTGAACCTTCTTACTCCCATGTTTCTCCATATGCAGTCTTTACTTAGCTTGTATTAGCCCTATCGACATTAACTTGAAAAGTAGAAAACTCTGCTTACACTTTTTATGACATATACTACCTGGATATATCTTGAATAAAATAACTTTGAGCAATTTTTAAGCTTTGACACTATTAAGACATTGGCCCCATTTACACTTTTCAATTTGAGTGTTTTATATCCAGATAAAATCCACTCCGCCCTCTCGTCCAAATATGGCCACTTCCGGTAAAAAAAAAAAAAAAAACAAGATGGCGACAGCCAAAGGCCAAACTTGAGGCTTCAAAATGGTAGTCTACAAACCAATGGGTGACGTCACTGTTGCAACATCCATGTAAACACGTTTTACAGTTTAAAAATGAGACAGAGAACCACGACTAATTTCAGTGTCATTTTTGTGTAACTTTAACTGCCGTTATCACGAAGACAGAGACAGACCACTGATTTAGTGAGTGGCTATTTCCACAGACTTCTCACTGACACAGGTAACTCTGTGGGAGTAGTAACTATTGTGTATGTGTCTTGGAGAGACAGATTCATTTACATCTTTTTAACATCTGGCTATAATGCACTTCAAACCACCAAGATCCGATCTACCAAGACGCATTTAGTGACTATGTGTAAATGGGGTCATAGATTGGGCACTCATGTGCCACTCATAGAAATATTACATATTACATACGCATTTTCCACTTGGTCAGACACTGCCTTAGCACAAACAACGATAGCCTAAGAATGTTAGTCTGTATCAGCTAACACAGGTTCCAAGCGACTAGTGATCTACTGAAGTTGTCACAAATACTAACACTGGGACAGGAATTCTGACCCCTGATCTTGTTTTATTTGTAACATGTTATGCAACTATTTTCTCTGGTCACTTTATAACTAATTATTATTTTCTTATTTATATTTTCAATCAACAGTAATATACTTGTTGTTAACATTGTTGCATTTAAGTGAAAAATGGGATGTGTGCTATATTCTACAATTATAGGCAAAGGCACAAAAAACTATAAGTAAATTTAAAATGTAAGCTTTGCCTTGTTTGAAAATTAATGCCTTTATCAACTTCCTGAAGCTTCTTTCTATGCATTCCATGCATTTATTGTGTTGTGATATTGTGCTGCAGACAGCTGCTCAGATTGTCAAAGCTTATGTTTTTATCGATGCCTTATTTTGTCAGTTTGACACAAAATGATCATACTGAGTTTGGCTGAAACATTTCGCAGTGGTGACTATATATTTGTGCACTGTGGCAACCACCCATCCATTGGCACTTCTATACAAGTAGGATTTTTAGACGTATGATCACCTCATGATGGTAATGCTATGGAACGCTCCGGTATGTTGTGAAAGACAGTCCTACCTATTGGCTGATGGTTCAACCTCAAGCCATATCTACACTAATGCATGTACAAAGAAAATGTGACAATTATTGTCTGTGTTGGACTTCCATCCATTCTGGGTCAATGGAGTTTTTTTGTTGTTGCAAAAATCAGCCAGAACCCCACCAACACATCTGCATTACTGATAACTCATCGGCCTGCAGTACGAGTGTCTTACATGTTTTATAAAAACTATCAACTGAACTACCTATCACCACAGTGCATTAAAATGGGCCTTTACGACTCATGTATGACAGAGCTATTAAGCTGGAAAGAATTGAAAGGATCAATTCATTAACATAAGCTACAGTATCAACGTAGGTGATGCAATTTTTCTTGAAATACTTATAGTTTCCCAGCAATGTCTGTAGTCATTACTCAAACTAAACTGAGACCAGCGCAATGTTACTTTTAATGTTATAAACTACTTTCAGAGTGTGGCTTTAGTGAAACAGCTGTAACATTTTAAAGTGTGTCATTTAAAACTTCTGTCATATTACAGATGGAAAATGTTTTTTTGTGAATCTATCATGTCATAATGGACAATAATTGTATCAATAAAAACGCATAACTTGCAGATGCCTCAAGTTGTCCTTCTTTCACACAGCTCCTAAACACATATTAGCATTCGTTTGATCTACAAATTACAGGATTACTCAAAAGGGTTTCGTTACTCCCAGATATTGAACTGTTAGCTAGCAGCATTGAGGATAGCGATGTCTGTCTGTCAGTTGGTCCACTCCTTGGGTCCAGATTAAAATACCTCAACATTGAATGGACTGCCATACTTTTTGTATAGTTTCCAGAGGATGAATCTTAACTTTAGGTTATCCTCTGACTTTTCCTGTAGCTCCTCCATGAGGTTGATATTTGTGGTTTTGAGTGAATTTTCTCAACAACTGAGGGATTGTCATGTAAACTGGTACAAGAATGGGTCCCATTGCTGTTCCTATGACGTTTCATATAGCACCATTATCAGGTCAACATTTTACCTTTGTCCAATACTTTAGTTTGTGACCAAATACCTGCAAAACTAAAGAGGAAGATTCACTCTATTATTATACAAATTACATTCACAAAGGCTAGAAATACACACACCTGCAGACAGGCCCCACACACATGGAGAGATATCAGAGGGAGCAGGCTGCCCATGAACAGTTGGGGCTTCGGTGCCTTGCTCTAAGGCACCTCGGGAGTGCAAAAGTGATGACATTCCCATCGGCCTCAGCTGTCTTTTGTGTTTAGATGCCACTAAGAAAATGTTAAAACTAAGATGGTTAACACGTTAAACATTATCTGCCACGCATCAGCATGTTAAGATTGTCATTGTGAGCATGTTAGCATGCTAATGTTAACATTCCACTGTCCTGTTGTCCAGAGTACATTACAGTAAGTATTTAAATTAAGTATAAGGTATTTTAAAGATGCCAAAGTACATAAGTACAGCTTTATGTTGGTTCAGTTTTGTAACATCCTTTGAGTGAAGAACTTTACTTGGTTTAACCAAATTTGAATGCGGGCGGATGGGATGCTTTGTTGCAATAAGTAATTCCTTTCACAAAATACTTTACACAATGTAGACTTTGATATAATTAGGAAATAATCATGAATTGAGCTTCTATTATAAATGAATTGTAAAACAGTGCTGCTGCATTTGGAGGAGGACGAGCGGTATTGGCTAGTGAAAGCCTTACGTAACAATGTTTGGCTGTTAGTCGGTGTCTCTACCAACACTCCTTTGTTTGAGTCCTCATCATCACAAACCATTAGCTGGATGGTCTTTGTTGGCCATTTAACAGTCTCTGACAGTCTCTTTCAGTGTCTCAGCTGCAGTGATGCATGGGGGGGGCGGGGGGGTGGGTGAGTTGTTTTTTATTTTCTTTTTGTATTTTCGTTTTGAGAAATTCCACCACTGTGGAGCCAGAACAGAGAAGAGCCTGACTAAGACGAGCGACCAGGATCCTCTGACGGATGGAGAGGCAGAGGAGAGCAGTGGACTTTATATATGTACTGCTATTACAACTTTTTGTCTGAAAGTATTTTTAAAAATCAAGTAATTTCTTTCTTCTTCTTTTTTAAATCTCTGATATTTTCTTGAACACCAATACTCCTTTGTGAGGAAAACCACAACAACCATTAAACAGGAAGTACCCTTTCACTCACTGTTCCTTTTTGTTCTGTTAACGGTCCAACTTCTCTCCAGTCCTTCCTTGTTCTTGTCCGCTCCTGACTGAGAAATTTGGAAAGGATATTAATGAGAGGCCAGATTGGGCAGCAGATCCACAGAGCTACAAAAATGGCTAACAATGCCATGTACACTTCAAAGACAAACTGGTTACGTTTACTGCGTGTGTTTGTGCATGTGTAAGCGTGGCTGTCAGGATATGAAAGGGGCTTTGATGAAGCTCTGCTTCACAGACTAGGCCACTGTCTCAGAGAGAGACAATGACAGACTGAGAGAGGCCAGAGGAACCGAACTCTCACTGAAGATGGTTGGGAATTTTTAAAGATAAGGGTTGTGATTGTAAACATGGTTTTTGTTAATCTGTTGCTGCTCTTCATGTTCTGCCCTGCTTTGATAGAGAGATGCATGACTAACCCTCTGTGTTAACTCCAAATATTATGTAATAAAAGGATTCCCTAACCAACTTCCTCTCTCTGGCACTACGACCACCCATCCCCCCGCCCCACAGTGACATACTATGGCACTCACGGCTGAGTGACAACAGTAACCATGGCAACTGCATGTTCATATCATAAAATATAGAAGAAGGGGGTGGTGTAGAAACAGCTTTTTCATTGGAAGGATTTGCAGGCTGAAATGAGCGATGTGTTTCTCTGTAAACAGAACTGTGGCTGCTCGTCCTCATGGGACCACACCTTGGTTATTCTGCTGGAGCTCATAGTTTTGAACATATTTATACATGTTAATCAGTGCAAAACAGTGCTATAAGATTTTATTTTTGGGGTTAGCATAGATATGCACCAAAGTTGCCAGACCTTCCTCCACAGCGCTGCAGGGAGGGTCTGGCTAGTCCACACAGCACTCCGGGATGGGGCTCTGGTTTATTGGCATTTCTTTAAACTAGAGATTTTCCGATACCGATACCAGTATCGGAAAAGCCTCCAATACCACCTAAAAAGCTAGTATCAGTATTGGCGAGTATTGGAGTTTATGCACCGCTCCGATACCACGTAATTTAGCCCAGAAGAAAATCCACCTTAATGTAGTTTATTTATGTTCTTTCTCCATTATGACTGACTCAGACTGGATACTAAAAGAAAGTTCTACGGCGTTCATTGTTTGTGTTTGTTCATGTTTCACAAAAAACTTTAACCTGAGCCAGACCGTATGAAAAAGATATAAATCATATCACATCCATACAACGATAGTAGAACACAGCTGTTAAAGGAACTTTGTGTAGTCACAGCACGTACAAATAACGTCACATGACACACAGCCATCTTCTAACCATATATAAACTGGGAACTATATTCTAAGAAAGGCGAAGCACTGCTACAGTGCTCGGGCTTCTCAGGTGCTGCAAGCATATCACTCCGCCCAAGTAGCAGAAGTAGCAGTGCTTTGCCTCTCTGAGAATATAGTTCCCAGTTTGTATACAGTTAGAAGATGGCTGTGTCTCATGTGACCTTGTTATTTATACACGCTGTGACTATACAAATCACAACATGTAAATAGGAACATGTTGGCGTTATTTTGTCACTTATTGGGAGCAGTAGGCTAGTTGGAGCCGGTTACCTCCAGGATCTGTGCTAGGCTAAGCTACCGGTGGAGCCATCAGACTGACACAGAGATGAGAAGGGTATGTATGGACTTGTCTAACTCTCAGGGTTACGGTGAATAAGATAACGTCCCAATAAGTCGCCGTGTTCCTTTAAAACATAAAATATATGACACACTGGTATCGGATCAGAACTTGGTATCGGCCGATACGCAAGTTCAGATATTGGAATCGGTATCAGGAAGGAAAATATGGTATCGGACCATCTCTACTTTAAACCAATCACAATCGTCTAAGCGCCGGATGCAATAACGGTGCCTCTGAAAAATAGCCTCGGGAAGGAACTTGTTTTGGTGGAACATGTGTACGTTCAAAAGTAGTTTTAGTCGTGCAACAGAAAACTCAGATTGGACAGATAGTCTAGCTAGCTGTCTGGATTTACCCTGCAGAGATCTGAGGAGCAGTTAACCAGAGTCCTCACAAATCCACCAGAGGTTAGAACGCCAACACAAAGAAAGAGGAAGGTGAAGGACATCCGGCCGAAAATGAGGGACATCCGGCGGAGCTTCATAGCAATCCCTTAAATGAATAGTCGTCGATATAGACTAAATGTGTCCTAACCTCATTAGCTGGACAAACAGCTTACATCCAGGACATGGTCAAACCATATACCCCAACCCGCCCACTTCGCTCTGCATCAGCCAAACTGCTTGCGGTTCCCTCACAGCGAGGGAGAACTAATCACTCAACGAAATCCCGACTGTTCACTGTCATGGCTCCCAAATGGTGGAACGAGCTCCCCACCGATATCAGGATGGCCGAAAGCCTACACATATTCCGCCGAAGGCTAAAGACAGATCTATTCAGACTACACCTCGGATAAAAAAAAAAAAAAAAAAAAAAAAAAATATGCGCTTCCATGTCTCTTTGTAGCTTTACTTATTTTAAGCTACCTACTTGCACTTTCATATGTCTCTTTGTAGCTTTACTTATTTTAAGCTATCTACTTGCACTTTCATATGTCTCTTTGTAGCTTTACTTATTTAAAGCTAATGTACTTGCACTTACTACTTGTTGTCTGGAGTTTGTACCTTCACAGTTGAAAGCACTTAATTGTAAGTCGCTTTGGATAAAAGCGTCTGCGAAATGACATGTAATAATAACAGCAGATCTCCTTATGTACTAGCAAACCATCCTTCTCTTGTTCCCAGATCTCATTAAGTACAATGATGAGAACAATGGGCCGAGGTTGTAATAAACCAAAACAAACCTGTAATGCACGCACATTGAAACGGACTAAAATTTGTCCTGACTGTGGCTGAAAGAAAGGTCATGGTATTGTGAAAAATCAGTCGATTTATCACATTTGAGCCTGAATGTCACCATGCAATCTGTCTATTAGACAGTGTATGCCAAACATGTTCCCACATTATTGTCCGATTATGCTGAATATGTAATACCGCTGTCTTAAACTCTAGCAGGGTGTACCGCTGGTTGGTTTGGTTTTTGTTTGGCTGATGCACATTACCAAAGGTCAAGCTGAAGGTACAATCTGAAAATGTTTACAGTGCCAACACGGACTCTTAGATAATACAGCAAACATAAACATACTAGACATCACAAGACGTCTAGGCTGCGCTGTATATCTCCACTTGATAAAAGAAAGATTTACCATGAAGGGCAAGGTGAAGATAACTCTAGTCTAAGTCTTTCTAGTCAGGACAACATAATTAATGAAACAAACCTTTGGGGGCATTAGTAATCCAAAATTAAGGATGTTAAAGAATGAGAATCTCAACTCAAATTATCCATGTTACTTCCTGTAAAAAAGTAATCTATCATTATAATCTCCAAAATTAAGTGAATGTTTGTGAAACAAGAACAGTGTGCATTAATTGGTTTAATTCCTCACAGTAATTATTATTAGTGTTTGGCTGAAGAGTTTTAGGAACAGGTGGAGGAGCGATGGCATTAAACACCGTGCAGATATAATGATGGGAGATTTATATCTACAGTATTGCAGGTTTCAGAACAGCCAGCTGAGACCCTTATCACTGTCTGACTGGAGTTTGACTCCATCTAGTGTTCAGATTGCTAACTGACACTCAGTCCTGCAGGAGGCCTCAGTGTTGCCGAGAGGCTTTCAAGTGCTCTTATTCTGCTCATTTTCAGGTTCATAATTGTATTTAGAGGTTGTACCAGAATAGGTTTACATGGTTTAATTTTCAGAAAACACCATATATGTGTTGTACTGCACACTGCTGCAGCTCCTCTTTTCACCCTGTGTGCTGAGCTCTCTGTTTTAGCTACAGAGTGAGGCATCTCACTTCTGTTCCATCTTTGTTGGGAGTCGCTAGGTAAGGACTACTAGCCGGTCAGAAGCAGAGTATGAGGGAGTGTCCTGACAGTAGCTAGGTAAGGACTACTAGCCAGTCAGAAGCAGAGTATGAGGGCGTGTCCTGACAGTAGCTAGGTAAGGACTACTAGCCAGTCAGAAGCAGAGTATGAGGGCGTGTCCTGACAGTACCTAGGTAAGGACTACTAGCCAGTCAGAAGCAGAGTATGAGGGCGTGTCCTGACAGTACCTAGGTAAGGACTACTAGCCAGTCAGAAGCAGAGTATGAGGGCGTGTCCTGACAGTACCTAGGTAAGGACTACTAGCCAGTCAGAAGCAGAGTATGAGGGCGTGTCCTGACAGTAGCTAGGTAAGGACTACTAGCCAGTCAGAAGCAGAGTATGAGGGCGTGTCCTGACAGTACCTAGGTAAGGACTACTAGCCAGTCAGAAGCAGAGTATGAGGGCGTGTCCTGACAGTACCTAGGTAAGGACTACTAGCCAGTCAGAAGCAGAGTATGAGGGCGTGTCCTGACAGTACCTAGGTAAGGACTACTAGCCAGTCAGAAGCAGAGTATGAGGGCGTGTCCTGACAGTACCTAGGTAAGGACTACTAGCCGGTCAGAAGCAGAGTATGAGGGCGTGTCCTGACAGTACCTAGGTAAGGACTACTAGCCGGTCAGAAGCAGAGTATGAGGGCGTGTCCTGACAGTACCTAGGTAAGGACTACTAGCCAGTCAGAAGCAGAGTATGAGGGCGTGCCATGTTAGCAGCTAGGCGAGCATTATAACGTGTGTTCCAAAGTGACCACGTTTGTCTCTGAAGTAAAGGCTGGACTACAACAGAGCTGTTTGGAGCAGTTTGTGAACAGTGTTTTCTGTTGGAGATGGTAAGTCCCTTTGGGGGGGACTTTGGGCTTTTTCACTTTGTAAACCTATAACGTGCAGAAAAAAGATATAAAACACAATAAAGGAAAGAGGAAAGAAAAGTCAACATTTTTAATTTATACTCTCTCTTGATCCCCAATGGGGGGATTACAATTTACACTCTGTTATTACACACACATGCAGGCATTACACACTACACACAGGCCTGAAAAACACACACACACACACAAACACACACACACACACACACACACACACACACACACACACACACACACCTTTTCCTTCGGCGGTCACTCGGAACGAGTATGACTGTCCTCACTGTCGGATTGTCTTATTTGTGGATCCTCAGGTGGCTGTAAAGGCCAATCCGTGATCCACAGATTCTGCTGCAATGTGGGCATTGGAAGGTTGAAGTGGTGTGTGGTGGTGGTGGTGGAGCCTGTCTCTGTCCTTGCGGTGTTGCCGCTTTGCTTCTGCGGCACGGCGGAGTTCTATTTCATGGTGTGCTGCACCTTCCTGCACAGCTTTTTTCCAGTAGTCCCTGTTCAACGCTAAATTCTCCCAGTCGCCGGATGTGATGTTAAACTTTTCCAGGCTGGTCTTAATATTGTCCTTAAAGCGTTTCTTTGGCCCACCAGGGGCTCGCTGTCCTTCTTTTAGCTGGGAGTAGAGGATCTGTTTTGGGAGACGGTTGTTGGGCATGCGGATGACATGACCTGTCCATCGGAGTTGGTACTGCATTATGATGGTAGTGATGCTAGGCATATTTGTTTCCTCCAGAATGCTGGAGTTTGTGCGTCTGTCTTCCCAGTTGATCCTCAAGATTTTTCGTAAGGCTCTTTGATGGAATAGTTCCAGGGCTCTTAGGTGTCTGCTGTAGGTGGTCCAGGATTCCGCTCCGTACAGCAGAGTTGGGAGAATCACAGCTCTATAGACCAGGAGCTTGGTTTGAGCCCTCAGGTCTCGGTCATCAAGACTCTTGTCCTAAGTTTGGCATAGGCTCCGCTGGCACACCTCAGGCGATGGTTAACCTCAGAGTCTATATCAGCTTTGGACGAGAGAATGCTGCCAAGGTAGGGGAAGTGTTCCACGCTTTCCAGAGTGGTATTATCCACTTTGATGATGGACTGGAGTGATGGCTGGTTAGGTGGTGGTTGATACAAAACCTGCGTTTTCTTGATGTTCAAGGCCAAACCCATGGCTCTATATGCCTTGGCAAAGGCATTCAGAATGCCCTGGAGGTCTTCAGGGGAGAGTGCTACAATGGCGTTATCATCGGCATATTGCAGCTCCATAATGGTGGACTATGTGTGTGCACATGCACATGCACACAATACCCTGTGTGTAATTGTGGCAGTCCTAAATACAGATATTTTTCTTACAAACTATTTCCTTTCTGCAATGCATAAATTAAGCCACCGATGCACTAAAGGACAGCGCAACACTAAAAGAGGTGCAAGCATTGCTGAGTGAGCCTGCTGCAGGAAATTAAATCCAATGTCAGAGTGAGTGGGCTGTGACTGCAGCAGTTTGGGGGGTTCGGTGCCTTGCTCAAGAGCACCTTGGCAGTGCCCAGGAGGTGAACTGGCATCTCTCCAGCTACCAGTCCACCTCCGCACTTCGGTCCGTACGGGGACTTGAACCAGCAACCCTCTGATTCCCAACCCAACACCCTACGGACTGAGCTACTGCTACCCCAAATATCATCAAAAAGCATAATATGAGCGCTTTAAAACTCCAAATCAGCTGATGGTGCACCAAGGTTATTTAGTTTCAACTTTTCAGTTTAATTTCTGTTTAGTTTTAGTTAGCTTCTAGGCTGTGTTTGTTAGTTTTAGTTTCAGTCTTTTAGAGGCTCCCGAACCAAGACATAAAGTAAAAAGACAACACAGATTTAATAAAGGCTCGATGGAAATAGGTCAGGATAGTTACATCAATGTTAAAAAGGTACAATATTCTCATGATATGACAGTAAAAAGTTGCTTTTAATGTTTAATGCTGTAAAACTATCAAAAGTGGTAATGTTCAGCAAAGGCTGTAGAGCATAGCTAGACGTACAGTAATTGTCAAAAGCCTGTGCACCAACGTTTGACTGTGTACCCAGGCTGGATACAATGTAGGCTTATGCCACAGCAAAACAATGGTCTCCATGGTCAGATGTACCCATTTCCTCCAATTACATGAACTGGGCTGAGACCAAATAATCATGTCAGATGTCATAGATCATCACCCAGCTGGGTGATCTCGTCCAGCAGGAAGTCAATGTCCTCTTGCTGTGTGGCAGGATTGGAGAACACACACCTGAAGAAATTGACTTTGGCTCCCAAAGGCTGATAGCCAATCAAAACAGAGCCCTTCTCCATCATCCTGCTTTTGATTCGAGGAGCCACCTGCAATGACATAAAGAGTGAAGATCACCATCAAGAGTATGGACCTCTTTACTTTGTTCTGTCAGGCTCCTTTAAAACTCTTTTCATCCATTTTCAACATTCAATATAAAATGCAGCAGCGGTTGGATTTTCATCACTCAAGGAGTCCAGAGGAAAACTGATGTTGTGCACTGACCTGATGGAGTCTTGTGTCTCTGTCAGGTCCAGGTGGCAGGCCTCTCAGACTGGGCGGGATGTACCAGAAACACACGTTACTGTGCTCCGGCTGTGTGACAGGTGGAGGACAAATATGCCCAGTAAGAAGTGAATTAAGATTTAGATGGATAAGGAAACACTAACACTATAAACTGAACTAAAACTAAGAACATAGAACAAATATACAGACCTTGTGGCTGGTAATATTTTGTACATGGTTGGTGCAAGAGGTTTAAATGCACCTTTGAAGGTGCAAATGCATCTATTTTGGTTGTCTGACGGCAGTAGTTTACAATCAGGCTAAAGTAGGTTGAAAAGGTAAAGCTTTATATGTCTAGGATGTTGTTTTAAGAGAATTACAACAATTAGACATTGTCATTGAAAAGCTGTTAAAACAATGGTTATCATATCGAGACTATCTCTCCACCCAGCCACATAAGTCCCAACCTGACAGATGACGTGAATAATTATTTAAGACATAGTACTGGCACGCACAGGTATTTAAGAACTGGTGAGCGTGATCACTCTGGTTTTCCTTCAGCGACCTCAAGGTGGAGAGATAGTCTCTTCAATGTACAATGCACTGGTTTATTTGCACTGGCAATTTACAGTGGCAATTTATCCTGGTTTAAAATCAGATGTCGAGATGTCACAAATGGAATACAATTATTTTATCAAACAGATACATTATTAAATATATTTTGTACCCTGTGAAAACCAGCCTTACTTTGTTTTTGAAGACCAGTTCAAAGTCTGTCCTCCTCTGCAGTTGGTCATACAGATACTCAGCATTCTCTAAGCATTTGTTGACCTGAGATCCAAAGCCCTCTGAGCCCTGGGAGGGTGAGTGACAGAGACACAGAGGGTAGGTAAGCATACAGACATCTTCTCGCACAGGTAAGAATGAGAATTATTAGTAAAAAATGAATTAAACCAAGCAGCACCCTGGCCCAGTAAAGTAAAACATAGTAGTATATACCTAGTATATATGCATACACACCAAACTGCATTTCTCAGTATCAATCAGTGCTCACAGTACTGTATAGTACATGAATACCTTTGCCTTCCACATGAGCCAAAGTTTGAAGACATCGACATGCCGGCCACACTGGATGCTCTTATCTCCAGTATCATAGCTCATATCGTAGGGTTTGTCTGTCTGGAAAAGGTACTCAGCCCCCAACTCATTACACTCCTGCAAGAGACCCTGTGGAGATGAGAGACATGAAACATTAATACAAGATAAAACTACATGGATAACCTTAACTCCGATGCTCCACTCGTCTGTGCTGCGTTCCGGCCTCCGCCACGCGCCATACCGCACACCGGGACAGTGCTGATCCACTTTTGCGACACGACTGAAGCGTGGTGTCGCGACGTCATACATCCATGGTTGATGCTCCACGCCCCTTGACCGGCAGCTGATTGGACAAATGCGTCACTTGAGTCTGGCAGCTCGAGAATTTCAAACCGACTGTCATGGCGGCTCGTTGAAAATACTATCTAGTATTTTACTAAAATAGTTCACCGAAACGTGTTTCTGAAAACATTTTAAGGAGAAATAGGCCGTGCAGTTGCTGAATCTGTCTTCATTTCAGATCAACAAAGGTCAGTTTAAAAGATTTTGGTTTACTTTAGTGGATAGTTGCGTCGCGTTCAACTTTTCTTTTTTTTTACTTTTTTTTTTTTTTTTTTTTTTAGAAGTACTTTACAGAACAATCTCGTGTTTGTTAAGCTAGTATCCACCTTCCACTCCATGCACTCCTACAGTTAAACTCCATGCCTTCTTTTTTCTGGTGTTGTCCTTAATAAAAAAGGTCTCTGATGTCGTATTATGTCTTTCAACTTCAACTTCCAGGATGAATCTCTCGTCGAAAATAGGGGGTTAGAGACAACCCAACAAGTCCTCCAAACCATACGACCCATAGGAGCGTTTCATTAAGTAGCGCCTCTGGCAGTGGCAGGAAATACGACCCACAGGATTGTTTTGCGTCTTGGTTATCTAAAGTTAACAGTCATGGTTTTAAACACATTGATGGCGTTGTGAAACGGTCACAGTTGGGTTACGTTTAGACAGAGAAACTGTTAAGTTTAGAAAAAGATTGTGGTATGGGTTTAAATCAGTACGTTTGTTATGTTACTTCAGGTTATGCACGTGACTCAGAACGTGACATAGTGACACGTTTGCTCTGTAAAAAAAACCTGTTGCCTCAGTACTTTGAGGATGAAATTAAATCTTTACTTGTTTGTTTATTCCTAAAGCAAATATGTTGAATGTTGACTGTGGTTCATGTGTTGTATTAAGTAGCCTATTTCATTTGCAGATGTTCTGGCCGCGTACCAGCTGTCTGTCACAGAATATCATGTTCCTCACCACTCATTTGCTCTTAAAGCTATAGGGCCCTATTTTAACGATCTGAAAAGTATCAAGCGCGAAACACAAGTAGCTTTGTGGGCAGAGCTCGGGCGCTGTTGCTATTTTACCGGCAGGATAAATGAGTCTTGCACCCGACGCAAATCTAAAATGGGTTGGTCTGAAGTAGCTAGGTGTGGTTTGGACGTAACGTGCAATAAACCAATCAGGGCGTCATCTCACATTCCCTTTAAGAGCAGGCGCGCTTGTTCCACGGTGGATTGCTATTATGACGGCGGATTTGCCTGGCGCACGGGTTCACAGCCGAGGAGACGTTCTCGTCAGGGCTGGAGCGGGAGCTGTCCGGGATGCAGCGAAGTAATAAATGCCCGTCTTGATCGGGTGGCGATGTTGCTGCGGCCTCTCGGGCGCATCTCCTCAAGTCTGGAGAGGATTGCTGCAGCCATGGAGCGTGGGCCTCCAAACGCACCACCTGATCCTGTTGTGCCCCTTCCACCTCCCCCCCACTCCAGTAATTATGGCATGGCATACTATGGTCGCGTGCACCCGCCTGATGAGTCTGGTGGGTCGCGACTCCGAAAGGTTGAGAACCACTGCTTTAAGCTATAGCTTCCTCACAGACATAGACAGGCTCAGGATACCATGTCTTAGAAAATACAGACTGAACCAAAGTGTAAGAAGTTTTTTTAAGTGTGATGTCACGGTGATTCGGTCTATAGTCTCTAAAGGTAATCATGTTTTTTTGATGTATACTTAAATTAAAGAGTGGAATATAATGTCTTACTCTCTTCTTGACTAGTATGACAGAGCACTGCAGTGGGACGCCCATCATCTTGTGAGGATTCCATGTTACAGACCAGGCTCTGGAAAAAAAAAATCATTTAAGATTTAACAATGCCACACTGACTGACTGACTGACATTGGCAACTTTAGACCCTGGTTCTAACAATGCAAAAACAGCATCTGGCCAGGGCCTTAAATAAGGGAGTTTTTTATTTGTCTCTTATATAATAAAAGATGACACACCAGCACCCAGAAGTAGCCTATGCAAAATGACACACACACACACACACACACACACACACACACACACACACACACACACACACACACACACACACACACACACACACACACACACACACACACACACACACACAGTAACTCACATAGTTTGTGATGAGCTGCAATATGATGGATGTTGTGGAAAACAACAAGGCAAGGACTTATAGAAAAGAAACCAGGTCAGGTGGCTGGTGTGTGTTATATAACAGAGGGATTTCTATACAGTTGGACAAACCAGTTGATGTTGGCAAATAGTGTCAGTTGTCATCATAATTTGCTTTATTTTTCAAGCTCAAGTCACAAAGAGTTAGGCTGATATATTCTTTGTAGTGGTGTCCCACGGGAATCCCGAGAGAAAACAAAGACACGCCAGGTGAAGTGGTTAGGTTATGTGTTGACGGACTTACCGTTCAATGCCCTGTAGTTTCATCCTGTGCCTGTCTGACATCAGCAGGCCTCCCCCCCACGCTGCCTGGAGAGAAAGGAGTCAAATTCTCATAAAACATACCGATTAATTTAAAGGTGCTGTAGGTGGGATTGTGAAGATGCAGGACTTAGCCAAAAAATGTAAACATCGACAACTTCTCAGTCCTCCCCCCTTTCAGGTAAAGCCCAAAACGGACTCCTAAGCCCCTCCCCCAACAAGGGAGAATGAATGTGTGTGCATGAGCAGTGATTGAGCCTGGCATTGGTGCCAGAGGAGCCGGATTTGTTTTTAACGACCTGCTTCATGTAGTTCTACTGAAACATAGGGTCAGTTTTAGCAAATATGACAGAAAGTCCTACACATTCTGGCTGTGTCAGCGAACTTGTGTGACGCTGGTTACGTGATCCAATCAGGTGTTTGTTATGGAACCCACGCAACTTCTAGGCAAGACCTGCCCTTCAACAGCATTCACCTGAACTCTAACCCTCTGAGTTTTCTTTAGATGTTTTTGCCGCTTTTTCCGACATTTGTCGCCTTTTGACGTTTTTGTCTCTTTTATTGTTTTGTTTTTTTCATTTTTTTGTTTTTGTGCTTTTTTTTCAATACATGCAGACATGTCCCAGGACCTCCTCAGTGCACTACCTTAACTGACTTTAGACTTCAGATTTGTATAGTACTGTATAGGGATTATCTTAAATAGCACAACATTATAGTGCATTGTTTTGTGGTGTAGTGTATTATGTAGCAATCATCACTACAGTATAGAACCTATGTGACACCTATGTATTTAATATGTGATATTTATATGAATACTGCTTTGGCAACATGTTTTTTGTAGAGAGAGAGAGAGAGAGAGAGAGAGAGAGAGAGAGAGAGAGAGAGAGAGAGAGAGAGAGAGAGAGAGACACAGAGAGAGAGAGAGAGAGAGAGAGAGAGACATGTCAACTTACATCAACATGCATCCACAGTGCGTGTTTATGGCAGATGTCAGCAATGGCATTGAGAGGATCAAAGGCTCCGTACACGGTGGTGCCTGCTGTCACATTCACATAGAACGGAACCAATCCCTGGAGAGAAAGAGAGAACTGAGGTTGGCCTCATCATAAATATGTACTGTACTGTCTGCTCCCGCTCTCCATCAATTGTGACTTAGTCTCTCATTGCTAGACCCTCCTCCACAGCGCTGCGGAGGAGGGTCTGGCTTGTCCACACAGCATTCCGGGATGGGAAAACGTGCTCTGGTTTATTGGCATTTCTTTAAACCAATCATAATCGTCTTGGGCGGTGCTAAGCACCATACGGAGCCCATAGCTGCAAAATAGCCTCTGGAAGGAACTTGTTTTGGTGGAACATGTGTACGTTCAAAAGTAGTTTTAGTCGTGCAACAGAAATCTCAGATTGGACAGATAGTCTAGCTAGCTGTCTGGATTTACCCTGCAGAGATCTGAGGAGCAGTTAACCAGAGTCCTCACAAATCCACCGGAGGTTAGAACGCCAACACAGAGAAAGAGGAAGGTGACGGACATCCGGCCGAAAAGAGTGACATCCAGCAGAATTTCCGGCGGCACCAGAGCAGTCCCGGAAGTGGAACGTCAGGGATACAAACTAATTGTGACTGTATCATGTACAACAAATCTCAATTCAATTTAGGGACGGGGTTTTGCCAACAAACCAGAAATTTAAAGTATGTCTTAATACTGTGAGATAGGGGACATTTTGAACAAATGTAGTATTTTCTCATATAAACTGTACATATACTGAAATATTTATTTTCCTTTCAGTCATACCTTTTCTTTAGCTGTAACAATGCAAGCCTCCAGTTCAGCTGGAATCATTTTCCCTCTTAAATGACCAGAAGTAGAGAAAGGTTCAGTAAACAGCAACTGACTGTGGTCCTTAATTCATGTAGTGTACATAAGCCATATTGATTTGACAAAGCCCTAACACCAGCCTGCTCTCTACAGGCACTCTAAAAGGAATAATTCTCTATATTTAAACATAAAAAACATTAAAACGCTATGCAGTAAACATGCAGCCCAATATACTGTACAGGATGTTTACTAGCCCACAAGGTCACATTTTCCCATAACATAGATATTCACAGGTGAGCAAACATTTCTTTTGTTGTAAATCACATTGACTATTATCAAACACTTGTGTACTTTGTGAGTGTACCCACCTTTCATCACATTTCACCATGACCACATTGTCACTGCCCATCCCCAGCACAGCTGCAGATTTCTTCACTGAATAGTGACTCTGAATGGGTGGAAATACAATTCATCTCCATTTGTCTCAATTCAAAGAAAATCCAAACAGGTACACCCTTCATCCAGCTGACAGCAGTGGCTGCATTGTATGGTTCCAAGAAGAAGTTCCCAGGTACACATACAGTAAGTGTGAGAGCTCTGCTTATATCTCCAGAGATTGAGCTGTGTGTGTTCAAAAAGGTGATACCCTGCTATGACTGTCTTTTATTTGGAGATAATAGCTCGGTGCTATGAGCTCTCTGAAGGCCTAACTCAATGAGATGTCTGTAGGAGATTGTTTCCATCAGTTGGTTACTTATAGCCTTCAGTGTATCAGATTCACAGCTGACCCTTACATCAAGGAATGAAATACCCTTGTGGCTATGCTACAGAAAATAAGTAATGGACTCTAGACAATTATTCACATATGTGATGGAATTCATTTAGTTCCTTTGTGCTTCCATTACATAGAAGAAATAGCATGAATGAATCAAAAATAATTACATATTTTTAATAATCAACCTACGGTAAGGGTCATTGTTGTTTACAAATTTGAACTCAAATTTGTCCCTTGAACAGATTTTCATAATTGCAACTAAAAGGCCTGCCTATGGCATTGCTAAAATCCTTTACACAAAAGAAACATTAACTCAAACTTAGTATAAATCTGGGTTAATGTTGCTCAAACTCCACAGAACATCAGTGGGAGGTTAGTGCAATAGTCAGTGTCTGAGGTGTGATTACATGTTCCGAAGTGAAGAGGGCCAGCTGAGGCAGAAGTCCCATCCCTCTGGTCTTCACCTCTGGGTAGAAGTGATATCTGGCCACCAGGATGCTGTACAGGTTGGATATTGTGCCTCCTTCAGAAAATAGAATGGACAGTTTATTAACAAGTATGTCACCCTCTTTATTTGTGCTGTGCCTCTGTTCATTTGTCTCAGTTCCATGCTATATCCTAAATATATAAGCATACGTATATATCAGTTTACACTATAAACTGTATGATGAAGTATTTCTGACTTTGATATTGATACTGTACAGTTTTGGAAGATGTATGTATGTAATATAGTGTGAATGAATGCAACAATTTCTTTTTGAGTTGCAGATAAGTTGCAGGAGTGCACTCATGTTTTTTTTAATCCTCTGTGTCCTCCTTGGTTACAAGCAGCTGTAAAGGGGGCGTGGGGGCTTGAATCATATGGACTCGCAGACAGTATTGTTGTCATTACTTATAATTCGTCATGGGGGCGACAGAAACTACGCACTATAACTTTAAAGAAATGCCAATAAATCAGTTATCCTCCCATCCTGGAATGCGGAGGAAGGTCTGGCAATGTAGGACTAGGGTGTGGGTGATGTGCTGGCGCGGGTGAGAACCCAGCCAGCTGAGTTCTGTACATACTGGAGCCTGTCTCCAGTTCTCCATTGTAATAGTAGTAGTAATAGTACTCCAGAAGGGAGGTGATGAAGGCATGGTGAGGGTCTCTGCCACAGAGTCCCTCCGGACTGATGACCGTCATTTTGAGATGTTTTTGAGATAGTAGGAAGTAGATTTAATGATGGATTTGATGTGTGACTGAAATGAGAGGGGGGAGTCCAGAACAACGGCCACAACTTCCGGTGACGGGCAGCCGTCAACATCGAGGAAAAGACCTCCAACCTTCGACGCAGCGCATTGCTGTTTAAATTGAACAGGTTGGATGACATCAATGATTTTATGTTGTGCAGGCAATTGACAAAGGACTGTAGGGGAAGCTGGGTGTCGTTGGCATAGCCGCGAAAGCTAAACCTGGCCGGTTGGCACATGACCGGATTAATGGGGAGCATGTAGATGGTAAGGAAGAGGGGACCGAGAACTGTTAGTGTAGCACATATCTAAGCATGCAATGAAAGTCAATAAAATACCTCCACAGCTGTACTATGAGACTGTGCACACCTCAATTTACACACTGAGAATAATGGTTATTGTATTGTATTGTATTGTAGTGACTATATGTAACTAAAAGCTAAAAGGCAACGTGAAAGACGACTGGCGAAACACGAGTCAATCTCGGTCGGGCTTTAAAAGATGGAGACAATTACGGGATTGTGCGTGATTCAAAACCCACCCGAATTGGCCCTCAAATATGTAATATGTTCATTCACAAAATAACGTTACAGTGTGCGATGTGGTTACTACATTAAATTACGTCCCCCTTCCACTCAGCGCCAGTTTTTATTCCTTTTATAGTCCGTGTTTGCCTACTATTTTCTTTTCCCTTGTCTGCCTATAATGTTACTTGTGTAAAGCGTCCTTGGGTTTCATGAAATGCGCTATATTATTTTAAGTTATTATTACATCGCTTGCTACAACAAACTCTTAATGCTTAGGCTCATGACACAGTGACAGCGATACCCGGTTTAGCTCACGATGCATCCAAAGTAGGCAAAGATACCGTATGCAACACTTGAAATGCAACAATGCATCTGTAACTTATTCTCTTATTGTAGCCTAAATTAATTATTTTCTGTCTGAGCAAAACATTCATCGCAATACGACCTCCTGGTCGGTAACGCTAACTCATTAATACAGTGGGTAATACAGCACCGTAAAGAAAAGAGCTTTACGACAGCAGGTGTGGTAAAAACACAACGGCTTTTTTAGAGATGTTCAGTATCACTTTTAACCGTTTTTATCCAATTAACTGTTCATCCATCCACCCATTTCTGCCGTACCTTTCTTGCATGTATTACCTGGACAGAAGAATCCGTCTCCCTCATCATCAGACCATCCCACAATGCTTTGCATCTTCCTCAGCAGAAACTCTTCCATGAGGATGAAAACAGGAGACACTTCATATGTAAACCTGGTAAAGAAATGTATATCATAAAGACAAATAATTCACATTATAACTTCTAGCAAACATCTCATGTTTATCTTTCTGAACTGCAGCGATATCATTAACCCTTATGCCCCCCTCGGGCATTTTTGTGTAAATAAACTGACATTTAAAGGGTTAAAATCCTGAAAAGGATTGAATGTTTGGTAGTTTTGAACAAGTTTGTTGTTGGTTGTTTAAGAGACTTATGTGGGGAAAAAAGCAGAAAGAAATATTGATGTATGATGATATAATAGCATTTCTTTTGTGTACATTTTTGCCATGAAGGTGTCCAGAGGGTAGGACATTTGAGGAGGGCACAAGGGTTAAAGAAATGAATTTCTATTAAAAAAAACTTTATACATATTTAACAGCCGAGTTGGCATCCGATATATTGTTTTGTTTAATCATAAACTGTTACTGAATTCAGTTTGTTCTGTGTAGGCCAGGGTGTCTGCGCTAGCCCCTCTTCCCCCGCCACGCTGCTGTTTAGTCTCGACTGACGGCGCAGTATCGCCGTGCTTGGCGTTTCCCGTTAAACGTCAACGGGTTATTTGTATGAGTTCACTCCAGGCGTTGAACGCCGCCACGTGCCTTTCTGCGCCACATTTGCAATTGGCCGGTGTTTTTCTGGCATCTGTTGCCCAACTGGGTGCCCTACAGGGCTGCATTAGATTGAGTGATTGCTTCGGTGAATTGACACGGGCGACAGCTTTGCCTTTCTTTGGCCTGCCTGTGTTTATTAATAGTATGTGTGTAGAGATGGGGATCTATGTTCATGAGTTTGTTTGTTAAATTAGGATTAAGTGATTTTTGGTTAATTTCCACTTCTTTTTGTTTAGTTCTGTTGAAAAGACTTTCATCTCTGTTGAAACTTTAAGGTTTATTTGTTGTTAATCTTTGGTTATTTCTGTTTGGCTCTAAGCAGCTATTAGTCACTTTCGGCTGCCTAGATTTGCCCTAGATTGAAGTTGTTTTCCATTTATTTTTGGTCTATTGATTTGTTTCCCCCAAAATAGTGTGGAGAGAGAGAGAGAGAGAGAGAGAGAGAGAGAGAGAGAGAGAGAGAGAGAGAGAGAGAGAGAGAGAGACACAGACAGACAGACAGACAGACAGACAGACAGACAGATAGATAGATAGATAGATAGATAGATAGATAGATAGATAGATAGATAGATAGATAGATAGTTGCTGAGTGGCGGTGTCCCCGGTGGTGGTGTCCTCTTCCTGTGTGCTGTGTTCTTCCCCCTTGGTTTATTTTGAGTTTGCACTCAAAATACTTTTCAGTGGAAAGATGGTACAAGATGTAGATCTACAGTGCCTCAGGCAGCACGAACTAAAGAAAGGACTCATCTGCTCAACTTGAACATGTTTTAACTTGAGTAAACATTTTTGATCTCGACTTGAATCACTCAACCACATTACTATACATTGCCTGTGAAATGTATTGGAGTAGAAGTAAACATAAAAGGGAAATACTCTTAAGAATATGTACCTCTAAATTGTCCTTAAGGACAGTACTTCAGTAGACTACTTCATTACTTTACACCACTGATGATGAGATCTTACATGTTAGTGTTGGCTGTAGAGGTTAACCACTCTCCTGCTATACCAATCACATCCAGACCTGAAGACAGCTGGTTGAAGAAACGTGGATGGCCTGGAAAAACAAAAGTCAGAGGTCATAGGCCAAGCAAGTAATTAGTTAAGAGAGATAGTGTGGGTGTACGAGGGGCGCGGCTGCACAGGGCCTCACGCCACCTAGAGAGGTGTCACATCTGTAGTTATTTCTTTAATAAATGCGTTATGCAGTTGTAAATTAAAGTGTTAATTTCACTTTACAGAATCAACTGTCCGATCCTGGGTTAAGGCTCTTCACTCACACACACACACACACACACACACTCTGTGGCATCTGTGTGGAGACAAGCATTCCACAGTTGAATACCGAACATGCTGCAGGTTCCTATGCATGCAAGGGCCTGTTTGAGGGAATGGAGAACACACACACAACACAAACACAACACACACACACACACACACACACACACACACACACACACACACACACACACACACACACACACACACACACACACACCTGTACTGACGCCATATTTGAGTGTGTCTCTACAGTCCACGAGTATCTGCTCCAGAGTTTCCGGTTGGTCCGGCAGGTCCAGACTGAAGCCATCCAGTCCCTCCTTCAGCTGGTGAGGATGGTGGAAGTCCAGTATCTAAAACACAGGGAGCAGCATTTTATATCATGCAATTTCCTGTGTCTCATATTTAATTTTGTACATAAACATAAACATTCATTACACATTTTTCCAATATAGCCTCTTCAAAATCATCCAAACTACTTGTATATTGGCTGTATCCCAATAAAACAAGTCACTACACTACAGCGTGCTAAAGCCCTATCTGCTGGCAGCAGTAAAAAGTGTGGTTTTAGGGATACTAACTTAAAAAATAATATAACTCTGGATTAATGCATGACCTAAATAATTGCTGCTATTATCAGTAATTTACAATTGAAGGTCCCCTAATACTGTATCTGAAGTCTCTTTTATATAGACCTTAGTGGTCCCCTAATACTGTATCTGAAGTCTCTTTTATATAGACCTTAGTGGTCCCCTAATACTGTATCTGAAGTCTCTTTTATATAGACCTTAGTGGTCCCCTAATACTGTATCTAAAGTCTCTTTTATATAGACCTCAGTGGTCCCCTAATACTGTATCTGAAGTCTCTTTTATATAGACCTTAGTGGTCCCCTAATACTGTATCTGAAGTCTCTTTTATATAGACCTTAGTGGTCCCCTAATACTGTATCTGAAGTCTCTTTTATATAGACCTTAGTGGTCCCCTAATACTGTATCTGAAGTCTCTTTTATATAGACCTTAGTGGTCCCCTAATACTGTATCTGAAGTCTCTTTTATATAGACCTTAGTGGTCCCCTAATACTGTATCTGAAGTCTCTTTTATATAGACCTTAGTGGTCCCCTAATACTGTATCTGAAGTCTCTTTTATATAGACCTTAGTGGTCCCCTAATACTGTATCTAAAGTCTCTTTTATATAGACCTCAGTGGTCCCCTAATACTGTATCTGAAGTCTCTTTTATATAGACCTTAGTGGTCCCTAATACTGTATCTGAAGTCTCTTTTATATAGGCCTCAGTGGTCCCCTAATACTGTATCTGAAGTCTCTTTTATATAGACCTTAGTGGTCCCCTAATACTGTATCTGAAGTCTCTTTTATATAGGCCTTAGTGGTCCCCTAATACTGTATCTGAAGTCTCTTTTATATAGACCTTAGTGGTCCCCTAATACTGTATCTGAAGTCTCTTTTATATAGACCTTAGTGGTCCCCTAATACTGTATCTGAAGTCTCTTTTATATAGGCCTTAGTGGTCCCCTAATACTGTATCTGAAGTCTCTTTTATATAGACCTTAGTGGTCCCCTAATACTGTATCTGAAGTCTCTTTTATATAGACCTTAGTGGTCCCCTAATACTGTATCTAAAGTCTCTTTTATATAGACCTTAGTGGTCCCTAATACTGTATCTGAAGTCTCTTTTATATAGACCTCAGTGGTCCCCTAATACTGTATCTGAAGTCTCTTTTATATAGACCTTAGTGGTCCCCTAATACTGTATCTGAAGTCTCTTTTATATAGGCCTTAGTGGTCCCCTAATACTGTATCTGAAGTCTCTTTTATATAGACCTTAGTGGTCCCCTAATACTGTATCTGAAGTCTCTTTTATATAGACCTTAGTGGTCCCCTAATACTGTATCTGAAGTCTCTTTTATATAGACCTCAGTGGTCCCCTAATACTGTATCTGAAGTATCTTTTATATAGACCTTAGTGGTCCCCTAATACTGTATCTAAAGTCTCTTTTATATAGACCTTAGTGGTCCCCTAATACTGTATCTAAAGTCTCTTTTATATAGACCTTAGTGGTCCCCTAATACTGGATCTGAAGTCTCTTTCCCCAAATTCAGCCTTGGTGCAGGATTACAGCCACTAGAGCCAGTCCCACAATGAGCTTTCCTCAGAACGTACCATTTCTATGTCTGTAGCTTTAAATTCTATTGAGGGGGAGAGAGGGGGGGGGGGGGGGGGCAAGGTGGACGGTGGGGGTGTGGCTTTGACCAACTGCCATGCTTCGCTCGTTTGCAGCCATGATGTCTCTCTCTCTTTCTCATGGACGGGCCAAATTCTCTGGGCGGGCAAAGCAGAGAAAGGGGAGGTAACCTTTCCTCTTATGACATCATAAAGGGAAGATTCCAGATCGGCCCATCTGAGCTTTCATTTTCTCAAAGGCAGAGCAGGATACCCAGGGCTCGGTTTACACCTATCACCATTTCTAGCCACTGGGGACCATAGGCCGGCTGGGGGAACTCATATTAATGCTAAAAAACCTCATAAAGTGAAATTTTCATGCCATGGGACCTTTAAGTTCCACCAGTGAGGGGAAACAACACTACACATGCCCAAAGCCTCTGGCAATGAAAGCAGACTACCAAGTAGTCGAGTTTATTGCCTGCTGGCTAATAGCCAAGTACTGTTGTACAACAAGTGTATGGTCATTGCTGGTAGAAGTTAGTATTTTCTTTTTTTCTGTAAAGAAAACTCTGGTCACAAATGACCAAAGTGAAATTTGATTGTTGTTCTTTATTGTTGTGTTAGCATTTTTTTTTATACTCCAGTGTTAGATTTCCCCTCTGACAGAGATGTTATCCTCTGTTTCCTGCCCAGGTACTACAGATGAAAATTAGCTTAGAACTACTTCTGGTACTGCTAAGGAGCTGTGCATTATCCCTGTCAAATAAATAAATAAAAACAATGAACTGATATGAATTATCTTCTACAGCACACAAAAGTCTGCCTTTTGAAGAAAAACTTAAGATTAAACACCTTGGAGCCCACCAGCCACAGGATATTGTTAAAAACCAAACTACTAATACAAATAAATGAAGTTAGTTAACTAATATGGGAGCAGGGCCATGCCTCATCCACGCCTCAATCACCTGACAAGCTTACTTATAGCCGTCAACCCATTCTGTACCGAACGTGCTTCGCATGCTTACATCAATCTAAAAGTAAGACTTGTTTTTTTGTTTTGTTTTTTACCAGCGCAAGAAAGAGGCAGCCATGACATGTATGTTTGCAAACGTGAATCTTGCCTGGACAATGGACTTCTTTATTGCATGAGTTCAATGAAAGAGCAAAGATCATTGAGCAGAGTGGGGAGATACCGAACAAACAAGAATCAAACAAGTGACTGCATGTCATGATACTCCCATATAGAGCAGGTGTAGATGACATTATTTACAGAATTTCAACACAGCAATCCTACAAGTAACAATTGAGTACCTTGGAGCTCCTCTGGCTTGACTTGCTGATATAACTCAACAGGATGTTAAGCAGCTCCTGCAGAAATCCTCTGGTAATCTCCTCACCACCTGAAGCTGGGAGTAGGTCTACACGCACGCACACACACACGCACATACACACACACACACACACACACACACACACACACACAATGGCTAACTATGGCAGGAAATTAGCATTTTACAAACACATACTGCTGAGACAGAGAAAGTGGAATGCCATTTTATTCAGAATTAAATAAATGAAAGAATACATAAATAAATGAGTAAATAAATAAATATGCCTTTGAAATACATCATGACATAAATAAATGAGGCAATAAATACATAAACAATTAAGTAAATTTAATTATTCCGTGGACTTTTATTTCCTAATGCCACATTTATTTATTTCCCTCTCTATTTATTTCCAGTTCTTATATGCAAATCAGGGAGCGTGGTTATCTCTCACATTCAGAACCAGGTGAATGGGACTTCTTTGGCAGACCAACAACAGGACAATTTAAACAATTTTCGGCATCTTATTCATCACTAAATTTACTTCTGAGAACATTTTAGGCAAGAAATGAACTGTTTAGATTTCGAATATAGGCAGTCTTGCAAAAATCGCTGCAGAATTGACAATTTGCTTCAAAGTTTTCGGAGTTGAGAGGCTCCATATAGTGACGCAACAGCCAGCTAGCGCCTGCCGGGGCCGCTAGCTCGCCGCTCAGACAGTCACGCTCGGAGAACCCGCCGTAAGCTGGAGGTCTCTCAGACCGGTCTCGTAAATAAGAGGTCCCCCGCACGCACGCATACACGCACACGCACACGCACACACACACACACACACACACGGTGTGGCTGAGCATTGAGGGCCTTCTGTTTTATTTAGATTACATTGACTCCCTGTATCTCCAGTGGCCAGTTTGCTATCTACCTCTTTGCATGATAAACACTGCCGCCGTGTACTTTCATGCGTTACATAGATAAAAGGCTTTACATAGGTAAAAGGCTTTTTACTTTTAAAAAGGTTTAGGTTTAATGCTCAGTTTACCTATATAAGGTGTGCTTATATAGAAAACTATTTCCTTTCTGCAATGCATAAATTAAGTCACCGATGCACTAAAGGACAGCGCAACACTAAAAGAGGTGCAAGCATTGCTGAGTGAGCCTGCTGCAGGAAATTAAATCCAAGCTTAACAGCTAGCTATATACTCCCAGAGGAGTTGTTGTTCATGCCACACTGAGGGTTGCATGCATACACAAACATACACAAACACACACACACACACACACACACACACACACACACACACACACACACACACACACAGCGCAGCAGGCGGGGGAGAGAGAGAATTCCCATTCACCTTTTCTCACTTCACCTTCAACGGAAACGTTCAGTTTAATGTGAATTAGAGCAGTTGTTTGCCTGCTCACTTAACGCCTCAGCTAATGTCATGTCAACCTGCAGTGGGTGCACAGCACCGCGAGCTGTGGTGCTTTGTCAGGTCAGCTAGCTGGTGGTCTAGTTACCCCAGAATAGGTGACTGTGCGCTGGGTAAAGAGCACCGCAAACTGCCGGTCATGTTGCACTCTCACTTCGCCAGCCTTTTTTTGCCCACGGTCTGTTCTGAATGTGAGAGATAACCACGCCCCCTGATTTGCATATAAGAACTGGAAATAGAGGGGGAAATAAATAAATGTGGATTTATGAAATAAAAGTACCATGAAATAATTAAATTTATTTAATTATGTATTTATTGCCTCATTTATTTCATGATGTATTTCAAAGGCATATGTATTTATTTA
Source organism: Gymnocephalus cernua (assembly GCA_023631565.1). Classification (NCBI taxonomy): domain Eukaryota; kingdom Metazoa; phylum Chordata; class Actinopteri; order Perciformes; family Percidae; genus Gymnocephalus; species Gymnocephalus cernua. The sequence continues at coordinate 33,980,973 of CM042436.1, forward strand.
TTCATGTATTCGTGTATTTATGTATTTATGTATTTATGTACTTATTCATTTATTTATGTATTTATTCATTTATTTAACTCTGAATAAAACGGCATTCCATAAGAAAGTAGCATTTCACCATTAGGTTTTAAGTCACTGGGGTGTTGTCACCCTGTCTTCTAGACATTAAGGTCATATACTGTAATCCTAAAAACAATTTTTCAGCAATGTAATACCACCCTGATTACAGTTTATATATCAATATAATGAGGGAACATTAATAAATGTATCTGGTAAGTTGCAAAATGTCAAAAAAAGGTCAAATAAATAAATATGTGATTATGACAGTCCAGCCATGTGATCTAAATGTCTAGTTAGCTTGAGCTTAAGACAGTTTCACATTTTGTTGTATGATATAATTAAATTATCAGCAGAAAAAAAAAACTTTTACAATTGAAAGATTTATTAAAAGTAGTTTTCTTTAAGTAGTTTGTACTTGGTACTACTTTTATAAAAAAAAAAAACATAGTGCCACATGTAACAATATTTTCCAGCTTACTTCTTGTGACAACGAACTTATTTTAGGCATCAACCCCAAACTAGAAATTGAAAACCCACTGGAGGCGCATTTAGTTTGGTTTACAGTCACTCTTTTTTTTTTTAAAGTCTAAAATTTAAATGAATTTTTTTCTCAGAATTCTGACTTTAATCTAAGAGCTCAATACATTTTTTCACATGTGGCACTAATCCTCTTCCGTAATAAATTAAGGATGCAAAAGAAAAAGTGTGTAAAGCAAGTACAAGTAGAAGTTTGCAGGTTTAAAACCAGATTTCAAAAAAGGCACAAGTGAGTTGATGTTAATGTTGTTCACCCCTAACATAGCCAAAGAACATCAATGATGGAAGCGTCCAGTCCCCTCAGACTGTCAGGAGGACCAAACCTGGCGTGACTCTGGACAGCCGGAGCTCTCACCTTTGCCGTAGATGCTGCTGAAGTCGGCAGGAGTCGGTCCTCTGTCTCTGACTGCTGCTGAGTTCTCCTGCTGGTTGTCCATCCCCCCTGATTTGTTAATGATTCTTTCTGAAAGCACAAAATATGTTATTCATGTTTGTCAGTAAATGTGCTGCTGATGTCTTAGCTAAGTCTGTGGGAACATGCATATCTGCTCTGAGTAAAATGCTATCTCCTATGCCCTTGGTGACAGAAGCCTCAGTTTAAAGTGTTTATAGTGTTTTTAGACACTCATCTCATCTTACTCTGCAACTGAGAAATGTTCTAGTTGATATTGTCAGTGCATTTTACTGAAGACCGAGAACAATAAGGTAAAATAGTGTGACATATAACATTAGTTTGAATGGCAACCTAACGTAGAAACCAGCGCAGACATCATCTTACGGCAGGCTTCACGTGTGATTCATGAAACGTTCGTATCACACCAATCAGAGCGTAAGAATGGTTATACATTGATAAATCCAGCGGCCGGAAATGGTCGTAATTTAAATATCACGGCCAATATATTCTCGGTTTTGAGGCCTCGCCCCTACAATTTACGACATGGCGAGACGTAATCCGGCTAAGAGGTGGAGACTTATCCCTGATATCTCAGGTTCATTTGCACTAACGTGTGGAGTATATTACAGGCTGTAGAAAGAATGCAGAATGAAAAGAGATCAAAGTAATATACAGGCTTATATTGCAATCTCTTACGCCTACATGGTGTACCTATATTTAAATAAATATAGTCTATAAGTCTTTTATTTTACTCGTTTTTTTCATGAGTCAGAGCCAGGCAACTCTGTGAGGTCATTTCCTCGTCGTACACACGTTTCATAAATGAGGGCCATTGTGTGGAAAGTTACAGAGAGCAGTTCAATATCTATTTGACTGACATCATGTCACCAGTTGTTTGTGGCACGCCCACTCAGACTCTCTTAGTAATAAGATGTTTGTTTTCTGGGTGGAGGCAGCCATTTCTTGGGAAAGTGAGTAAGAGAGCTAGGTTTTTTTTGGCAAGAACAGCTTCTTATTTAAATGATAAAATCAGTTCCTACGATCTGGGAAAAACAGATTTATTAGAAAACGTTGGTCAGAGTTCTTGCAGTCTGCCCCAGCACCAACCAACTCAAAATCATCACCTTTTAAGGTATTATTTTAGGTATAAACTGTGACTTACTCTGTGTAACAATTATTTCATCATAGCTGCCATAATCTTGGGAAACTATGCAAAAGGAAAGGACTGATTACTCCTTCATGAAGAGATGTCCTGACATGCACCTCTCACATAGTGATTAGCATATTGTGCTCTTTAAGTTTAGCTCACATTGTGGCGTGTCACCAGCTATATATATATATATATATATATATATATATATAGTTGACTCACAAACACTTTACTTTGCATTATATAGTGTCATCAAACCACTCTTACCTGGCAGCTGTAAGAATTCCATATCGACACAAATTACAATTTGTTCTTCAAAGATGTTTCCGAGCAATTTAGTTCAGTCCCACTGTTACTATTCTTTTAAAACAGTTGAGATATCCCAAAAATCATATTTCATTGAATCCTCTTTCGCTAGAAATACTATGTGCTACTATGTGGATAAATTGGTCTGCCTGAGAGTTGCTTAGAAGTCTGTGATAGTAATCCAACCTGAGGCACACAGACAGTGTGGTGCCAGTCTGCTGCATTTAAAGAGCAGCAGGTGAAGGGAGGTGTGGTCTGCAGCCAGCTGCTGTTTGGCTGTCGCTGAAAGCAAGGAAAACCTGCATGATGCTATTGTTATGCGACATTGTGCCATGTAGGGCTATGAGTTTTTCTTCATTTGATCACAGTGTTCAGGGTATGCCCGCCCAAATAACAAAAACACAAATTTTTCACTTTTCTTTCGACATTGTTTGGTTTTATTTGGCTAGGCTTTGAGATATACCTCCCTGTAGAACTCTGATAGTAGGAGTTGCTGGTGGAGACTACAGAGAGTATCATCACATTGTATTTCAATAAGCTCCAACTGCACATCCCCCTGTACTTCTTCCACATCAACAGAGAAAGCGTTTAACAACAGGTTCATGTCCTTCTTAATGGCAGCCAACTCTTGAAAGTCTGTGATCAGTGATGTGAGTCACCCATTTCCCCATTTTCACGGAAATGTGGGCAGTTGGGAAACAAGATCATTTCACACAGTTGGATAGTTAGCAGTATTGCTGCTACTTGCCACTCAAAAAGTTGAAGCTCATAATCAAAAAATGTAATGTGTGCATAGGCCTACATTTGAGACACAAGCTTGCAAGCTTTTGTCAATGTGAGCTCAACTAAAAAAGTGAGGTCTGCCAACCACTCAAATTTGCTTAGTTCAACAAGGCTGTGACCTTTATCCTTCAAAAAATACTCCACACAATTTCTACCACAGGAGCTTGACTTTGGCTGTGACTGGTAAAGCGTTTTTGGATTCGAAGTGTGAAAGCAATCTAAACATATGGTGATAAATCCACCTAGCGTTCACAAAAGGAACTGCATGTAAAAATTGTCAGGGGACAAATAGGTCTATCATTTTAATTTAAAGCTATTGAGAATGAGGACATACTTCACGATTTGGGAGGGGTCTGAGCCCGTCCACCATTTTGGTGTACCTACACTATCGGTTGCCAGGGGCAACATTGTACGTGCGAGCGACACAGAGACGGACCTGGAAAGACCTCGAGGAATTATTATTATCACGGCGTTTAAACGGAGAAATCACAAGAAAATTAAGAAATGGAGAAAAAGGCAGCAAAAGAAAAGGGACCTTACAGGAGAAACTTACTACCAGCACCAAGCAGAGGAATTTAGAGAAGCTGGCTGATATCAACCACGTCGACCCATACGAGCTGCCTGCAGCAGAATGGAACAGAGACCTGGACTCTTCACCACCTTGTACCTACATGGAGATTGTTAATTACTTGGTTTTTGGCATCAGTTATTACACTATGCAATAATTCAAAAGCATGAAATCCTTGGAAAGCTACGAGACTTTCTGCTGCGGCTGGGTGCAAGACTTGATCATCTACAAGCTCCCAAACACAAAAAACACATTGTACTTGCAAAGGTATGTTGCTTCACCTTTTGTATGTATGTTGAGTTTTAAAGGTGGGGGTTGTAATGTTGTAGGTTTGTGTGTTGTGGACTTTGAAGTGGACAGACCAGTTATGCTAAGGTCGTAAACGGCGTGAGTGCAGAGGGTGTAGTTATAATGTGATCCAGGCAAGGCTGCAGACAAATAGAAATTTGAAGTGTATAACTTGAAATAAAATGTGACCTTTGTCATATATGTTTTCTTACTCTTTCTCTAATTTATGAACCTCTTTTATTTAACAGGGCATGCATTCACGGCGGCTCTGCAAGCCTCCTCTCACACCACGGGTCATCCTCACACCATCTGGACAAGTGTGTTCAGCCCACTGCGCATGCATGGCTGGTGTTGCTGAGTCATGCACCCATGTTGGAGCCCTGCTCTTTATGGTTGATGCCTGTGTCCGGTTGAAGGAAAAGGCCTCAGTCACTGATGAACCAGCCTACTGGATACTGCCAAGCAGCATCGACAAAGTCCATCCAGAGGTTGGCCACACCTCGGTCTCACCAGCCACATTGATGGTGAGACCCACACCAGTCCTGCATTGAGAACACGTGTAGCCAAAACAACAAAAAAAACACCCCCACAAACATTGGAAGAGCTGGAAACATTCTACAGGGATCTCCATAACACAGGCACAATATCAGCCATTTTGAGTGTGCTACCACAGTACTGTGAGGAATTTAGAGGCCCTATTCTGCCCATCATAAGTTTACAGACTCTGGCAAATGTTCATGGCACTAGCCATGATAGGAGTGACCTGTCAGCGTTGCAGAAGCACTGCCAGGCCATACGTATCATCGCTGATGTGTCAGAGGAACAGGCAGTGCAGATTGAGAGAAGGACGCGGGGACAGCACACCTCGTCACTTTGGTTTGCAGCACGGGCAGGCAGAATCACGGCCTCCTCAATGCATAGTGTTTATGCAACAGACATCAGCTCACCAGCTCTCTCCACCATAAAGAGGGTTTGTTACCCTACGCGCGGGCCAGTAACAGCAGCCACTAGTTGGGGTATCAAACATGAGGAGACAGCGAGGCAGGCATACATCACCCAAACAAAAAAACAGCACATAAATCAACAAGTGCAAAGTTGTGGGTTTTTTGTCAACCCGGCCTTCCCCCAAGTAGAGCATCACCAGATGCCATTGTGAGTTGCACCTGTTGTGGGAAAGGCTGCATTGAAGTGAAATGCAATGCAAAGTACAGGAGGACTGCACAATCCTTGAGACATGTTCATCAGATGATCACAACTTCTGCCTGCATGTGGTTGATGGTCAGGTGCACCTCAAGAAGAACCACCAGTACTACAGCCAGGTCCAGACCCAACTTTTTGTGACAGACAGTGCGTCTTGTGACTTTGTAGTGTGGACACAGACGGCCTGTGTGATTGTACGCATAACTGCATACACTTTATTTTGGAACACACAGCTTCAGAAGGCACAGGAGTTCTTCCTGAAGGTGTCTGTCCCTGAACTCGTGGTGCAATATTACACAATACCACCTACAACTACGTAAACACATTTAAATATATTTTAAGAGAACTTACCCGAATGAAAATGCAGAGAACACACTCATCGACGGGGGGATGTGGTTGAAAGTAATGTCCTTTCTTCTAATTGCAGCCACCCAAGTAATCCGACGTCTCATTGTCACATTGGAGACATGCTCTCCTTCATGCTGTTTCCATGTAGGGATACAAAAAAACTGTGACACGTGGTTCCTACGGTTTCCACAAAAATCGTGTGAGGAACTGAAGCAGTTTTTTACACAGCAGTGTGTTCCAGGCATTCTAAAATAGTTAATTATCTTGAATCTAGACTAGCTAAAAACAGAAGAACCTCCTCTGCTACCAACACAAACAATGAACATGAGCAGGTCAAAATGGCGGAAGGGGGATCTCTAGGTGGGGCGCTGTGTCGTGACGACATCTCCTCATTCTCAATAGTGCGTAGTTTTTGTTGCCACCATGAGGAATTCTAAGTAATGAAAACACCACTGTTCCATCCACGTCAAGCCTTCCGTAATCACACAATGTGACCTTGTTATTTGTACACGCTGTGACTATACAAATCACAACATGTAAATAGGAACATGTTGGCGTCATTTTGTCACTTACTCGGAGCAGTAGGCTAGTTGGAGCCAGTTACCTCCAGGATCTGTGCTAAGCTAGGCTAGATGGAGCCGGTTACCTCCAGGATCTGTGCTAGGCTAAGCTACTGGAGCCGTCAGACAGAGTTACGACACGCACGGAGATGAGAAGGGTGTGTATGGACTTGTCTAACTGTCAGGGTTACGGTGAATAAGCTAATGTCCCAATAAGTTGGCGTGTTCCTTTAAATACTTGGTAAAACACAAAACGCAATACTCACACCACCTCTGAACCTAATGTGACTATACAAGACAAACCTGTTAAATGCTAGATTAACATCAGTTTTTAAACTCAACCCTGGCACACTTCTTCACACACACATCTCAACAAGACACACAAATCTGGTCTGGCAGCCGCCCTGGGCTGCAGTCAATCAGGCCATTTAAGCAGGAGGCGGACCTCATTCAGAAAAGGCAGAGGTGGCACGCCACACCAATCAGCGTCCTCCTGGAACTGGGCGGGTCTTCCCTTGTCCATCCAATCCTCAGCACAGTGTCACTGCCCAATGTGAGTCGAGTGCCGATTTAAGTCGTGCATGCGTCACTTTGCGACGAGTAGCCTACAAGATGCTAACAGCGTTTTGAGCTAACGTTAGCAATCAAACAACTATAGGTAGTTAAAACGTTTTTGAAATTATTTCCATCTTCGGTTACTGTATGTAAAGAGAAAAGTTTATTATTTTATGGATTTCACAAATTTTGTTTCAACGTTATGCCGTAAACCGTTTAAATCTAAGCATGCGCAACTTAAATCGGCACTCGACTCACATCGGGCAGTGACAACGGAATGGCACCGCCTCCTTTGCATCTCACAAATACAACACTCAGTTAAATACACACGAGGGTGCCGACGGCAGCCGTAACATGATTATACATCCCTTAGTACATTCATGTAGATTTTGTATTTTATTTAGTATGTTTTCTTTTATTGTCCATTCTGTCCATGCTATTTCTTCAACAGGTTTAACCAGCCCTTGTCCCCCCCACCCCCACCGCAGCCAACGCTCCTTCTTCCCTCTACACACCTCCCCCCTAACACAACACCCCCCTCCTCCTCACCGCAGCCATCTCTCCTTCTTCCCTCTACACACCTCCCCCCTAACACCACAACACCCCCCTCCTCCTTACCGCAGCCATCTCTCCTTCTTCCCTCTACACACCTCCCCCGTGACATGACAACACCCCCCTCTTCCTCCCCCACCTCAACACAATCTCTGCCTCACATCACCACAGACCAAGTCAGAGGACAGCTGAGGAAGCTACGGCCCAGGAAAGCAGCAGGCCCGGATAAAGTGTGTCCGAGACTTTTGAAGACCTGCGCTGCAGAACTGGGGGAACCACTACAACAGATCTTCAACCTTAGCCTGCAGCTAGGGAGAGTGCCCACCCTCTGGAAGACATCCTGCATCGTCCCGGTTCCCAAGAAGAACAGGCCCAGCGAGCTGAACGACTTCTGACCGGTGGCACTCACTTCACACCTGATGAAGACGTTGGAGCGGCTCTTCCTCAGCCTCCTCAGACCCCAGGTACAACATGCCCAGGACTGCCTGCAGTTTGCGTACCAGCCAGATGTTGGGGTGGAGGATGCCATCCTCTACATGCTACACCGAGTCCACTCCCATCTGGATAAGGGAAGTGGCACAGTGAGGATTCTCTTCTTGGACTTCTCCAGTGCCTTTAACACCATCCAGCCCCCTATACTTCAGGACAAACTGAACAGGATGGGAGTGGACTCCCATCTGGTGGACTGAATTAAAGATTACCTCACCGACAGGCCACAGTACGTCAGGCTGAAGGACACCACGTCTGACACTGTGGTCAGCAGCACTGGAGCCCCCCAGGGCACAGTGCTGGCCCCTCTTCTCTTCACCCTGTACACCTCAGACTTCTGTTACAACTCGGAGCTGTGTCACATACAGAAGTATGCTGATGACACAGCCAATCGTTGGGTGTATCAGGGGTGACAGAGAGGAGGAGTATTGGAGTCTGGTGGGAGACTTTGCTCTCTGGTGTCACACTAACTGCCTACAGCTCAACACCTCTAAGACGAAGGAGCTGGTCATTGACTTTGGGAAGTCCAGACCAAGACCGCGACCAGTCCTGCTAGAGGGAGCTGAGGTGGAGGCTGTGCAAACTTACAAATACCTCGGGCTGTGGCTGGACAATAAACTGGACTGGACGACACACACCAGCCACCTGTACAGGAAGACACAAAGCAGGTTGTACTTCCTGAGGAGACTGCGGTCGTTCAACATCTGCAGCAAACTGCTGCGGATGTTTTACCAGTCTGTGGTTACCAGTGTTCTTTTATACACTGTGGTGTGCTGGTGGGTCAGGTGGGCCGGCTCTGTGGTCGGCATGAAGCTGGACTCGCTGGTGGCGGTGGCAGAGAGTAGGACACTGGACAAACTGCTGGACATTATTGACAATGCCAGCCACCCCCTGCACACCGTCATCAGCAACCAGAGGAGCCTGTTCAGTGGAAGGCTGCTACTTCCCAAGTGTAGGACCAACAGACTCAAAAACTCCTTTGTCCCGCATGCCATCACCCTCTACAACTCTTCACTCGGGGGGGAGTAGGAAATAGGGAAAAGAGGGCAGAACAAAAAATAACAAAAAGAAGAAAATTGAAGGGATTTCATTTGCGCGAATTTGCACTCAATTGCTAATAGCTAAGAGCCCATTGTGTACTGTTTTATTGTATATCTTCTATTTCTTGGGCTAAGAGTTTTTTATTATTATTATTAATATTATTACTTTTATTTACTGTCTACTGTTTCTTGTTTACTTACTATATGTATCTAAGAGTTTATTGTTTGTATCTTTTACTCTTTTTTTCAATACTGTACTTAAGTGTCTTTTTTGTAAAATGCTGCAATTTGCTGCTGGAAAGCCAATTTCATCCCAATAGGATCAATAAAGAGAAGTCTAAGTCTAAGTCTATTCATGTGGATTTGATTTGATCCTGTTTGGGATGTGTGTGTATGTTGTGTGTGATGTCTGTAAACTACTGGGACCTTGAATTTCCCCTTGGGGATCAATAAAGTATCTATCTATCTATCTATCTATCTGTCTATCTGTCTGTCTGTCTGTCTGTCTGTCTGTCTGTCTATCTATTTTATACTTTCTTTCTTGGGCCCCCTCTTCTTCTTCCACACCAGGACTTCTATCTTCACACTACACCCGCTAGGGTGGGGGCCACTGTATTATGTCTCGACCTCATTTGTTATTATTACTCAATGTACTTTGCTCGAGGCCACTGTGACCCTAACTATCTTATATTTAGGCTACCGCTTAAGCTAACGCACCACCGTCTCTATGACAGCACACAACTCTGTGCAATAAGCATACACCAATGGAGGGAAAATTCCGCTGTGCGTCGGGTGCAAAACAAGAATGATACATGCGTCGGTGTACAAAGTCAATTGCACTGGGTGCAAGATAGGGCCCTTGGTCTCTTATGGAAACCTTTTACATTCTTATTATATTTATCTGCAACTAGTAAGAACATTGTTTTACAATAGAGTTGTGTAAAGCTGTTAGTGTTAATTAGCTTCGTATCAACCCTTTTGGCAATGGCTTAAATGTAACGGACGTTCATTAATATAAAAAAAGTTACGCACTCAAGCTTTAACAATAAGAGGAGCCAAATCAATTAGGGTATCTGGCTGCATACGGCTGACATTTGAATACACAAAAGGATATGGCTTGTGTAATTCTATATTTTTCTCATTGTCAACAAATCCCATGAAAATCACCAAACCAACCGTGTGTGCAGTGTTGGGAAAGTTCACTTTCTACATGAACTAGTTCACAGATTTTAAAATGAACTAGTTCAATTCATAGTTCATACTTCAAAATTATGAACTAAGTTCACAGTTCCACAGTTCTTTTTTTTCATATGTTGCTGCAAGCTATTATTTTTCAAAAGTATTGCCACAGCCCATATAGAACCACAGACAGCAATTATTTTATCAGTTTTAATACTGAAACTATGCGTCAGATTTCATCTTCATATCCAATTTTGAATCCTTATCCAACCAGGGTTTACATTAGCATTGAGGGGACAGCATTTCCCCATTGCTGCTTTAACATGCAGAAACTGGGCAGCAGGTTAATAACTACTGCCCATCCTCACAGCGCCCAGGGCATCACACACACACACACACACACACACACACACACACACACACACACACACACACACACACACACACACACACACACACACACACACACACACACACACACACACACTGGAGTCACAGCTGCGGCTGGGAGATGACAACGGACAACTGTACGCAGTTAATGGGATTTGGGTCGCGGATCTGTCTTGACTGTCTTGATTTTTGATTTGCTTGCACATACCTTGAAAGGCTAGCTGGGTGCTTCAGTTCAATGTGCCGTTTCACGTCTGCTCTGGATGTGACTGAAATGCGGATTTTCTTTTTGAAAGCCGGCGGGCAAAGTTTGCACAGAAATGTAAGATTTTTCCCATCCTCAACGACCTTGTCATACAACTCGTCTAAATGATCACACGACGCCTCCTTGCTGCTGTCGCTCCATGCTGCTTTTTGTTTTGATGACGCATGCGGCGGTGCGACACTGGTGTTGCCAGATTGGGTGATTTTTCGTTTTTTTCCGCTACATATTAATACCAGAATGAACGAGTTCACAGTAACGTTCATCAGGCAGTAACACAGTAGGCTACGTTTAGTTCACCTTCGCCCAAAATATGAACGAGTTCATGAGCACCGTGTGTGATAGTCTGTCCTTCATTTTCTTAATTTCAGCATCGGATTAATCCACACGTGGCGCTCTAGTGACAATTTGGGGCAGCAGGATGGTGTATGGTACTGAGTCAAAATAAACTAGTGTGTATAGGCTAGTTAACGAAAATGTCACCCAGTGTAACAGAGTGGCTCACTGATGTATCAGATTTGCACACACAATACAATGCATATATAGGCTATATTGCTCTGCACATGGGATTTTCTTTTGACTAAAAGCCAAATGTAAAATAACATGCATCAGTGATTTTCTAACTGTGTGTCAATCACTGCTCATGCACACGCATTCATTCTCCCTTGTGGGGGGAGGGGCTTAGGAAACCGTTTTGGCCTTTAGCAGAAAGGGGGGGAGGGCCTGAGAAGTTGTGGACGTTAATGTTTTGGCTAAGTCCTGGATCTTTGCAATACCTACGGTACCTTTAGGGCAAGTCAAAAACAAGACTTATGAGTTGTAACAGAAGGAGAAAAAGGCATGTCATGTTATGCTGTAAATATTTGTGCATTTGTGTCTTTCATCAGCTTCAGAGGAAACCAATGCAACTAAATAGTCAAGATCACAATGAGGGGATTAATTAAGTCAATAATAATAGCTGGTTTTGAAAGCATCCTGGACAGATGATGAGACAATGGGACCCTGGGTACTGATACAGAGTGTTTGAACAATACTCAGTCAAGGCATCTTTTTCATCGACATTTGCAGGTTGACCGTAACTGAAAAGTGCTGTGCCATCTTAGATAAGAGTAGCACTGAGTAGCTGTAAAAATAAAAATAAAATAAAGAGGCTACTATAAGGCTACTCAGGTGCTGTAACTACAGTAAGTACACTTTCCAATTCCTTAGATCCCTCTATTATTTTATTGTGTTACTTATAATAGACCACTCCACTACATTTCAGAGGAAAATATGATATTATAGTTTTTACCCCACTGCATCTATTTGACAGTTTAATTCTTTCTAAACAAAAATTGTAAACACAAAACAAGATCAGCTTATAAAATACGATACATTTTTATAACTAACCAGTAAGCATTATGTAAAGTGGTCACAGTAGATTTAGCTACACACTTCTGCTACACATATGAAACATGTTCTTCTTATGCATTGATGCAGTAGTAGTGATCATCCAAAACCTGAATGTGACAGTAATGCAACATCGTATAGGCCAGCTGTCGTAAAACCGCACAGAAGAAAAAGCAGAAGCGGGTGGCGAAATGGAAATTACCTCACGAATCCCACTCATGGATGTATTAAAAGAACAACAGTACTGTGGCCATAGTGGTCGATTGGTTGGGCATTTGACCTGGAGTGGTTAGAATCATAGACAGAATTGTGTGTGTGTGTGTGTGTGTGTGTGTGTGTGTGTGTGTGTGTGTGTGTGTGTGTGTGTGTGTGTGTGTGTGTGTGTGTGTGTGTGTGTGTGTGTGTGTGTGTGTGTGTGTGTGTGTTAGAATCATAGACATATAAGAAAGGTAAGAATAGCCCATTGGACCTCAACAAATGGGGTTACGTTACCTTGCGTAAGCATGGACGCCTGGCCAATGAATGCTATTGAAGGGCGGGACTTGGCGTGGCCATAGTGGGATGCTGGTGCTGGGCGGAGCTCTAATGAGGAAGAGGAACACAACAACATAACTTAGCTAGCTAGCTAGGTAGTCAGAATCATCAAAGTAATAATCGTAGAAATGAATTTCATCCAACCTACGTGTAGTCCGTAGGTGCCTGAGGTAATACTCGTTTCTTGGGTTGATATAGCTAGCTTGTTTTACAGGCGCTGCGATGGCGTTAGCCTTTTAGCTTAGCTTATGCTATTACATTTATTGAGCTGAACATGTTACTATGTTAATTAGAAGGGTTAGCTAATGTGTAACGGTAGCTGCTGTGTACAAGCTGTCCAAATAAAACTACGCTAACGTTAGCAAGTTAACCGCTAGCTTAGCTAGCTGTCATTACATTTTCACAAATACTAGCTAACGTTACTCGATGCTAACGTTAACCTAATTTTACATAGTGCAACGTTCAGGGTCCATAATTAACTTATTTGTCCACCAGCTAAATGGCTATAGTGAATGTTTAAATTGTACCAGCCACTCAATAGATTACCATTGTTTTTTGGCTGGTGAGTGAAGAAAATCTACCAGCCACTTGCATATTTTACAGGCATTTGGCTGGTAAATGGTGCTAATTTCGGGCCCTGGCAACGTTAGCCATTTAATAATGTTTGACAACCAAATAGCTCTATGACATTTTAAGAGAGGCGGTGCCACAGCTGTGCTTTTATGGTCTCGGTCACACGTTCGTGTCCCATGTTAACCGTGGAGAAAGGAGTGCCATGTGTATCTGTTAGGAAGTACTGTTAGAAATCCTCTTTATCTTCAGCAACAGATGTGAGATGTGTTCCACCTGAGAAATGTTGCTATTTATATATTCATTTATACATCCATTTGCTGAACAGCGAAACTGTTAGTTGGCTTAGACAACACTGCAAACCAGGGGTCTTCAACGTGTTTTAACCGAAGGACCCCAAAACTGAGAGAGAGAGAGAGAGAGAGAGAGAGAGAGAGAAAGAGAGAGAGAGAGAGAGGGATCAGGCACCCCCCTACTACATATTGTATGAAATTAAGTTGCGTTTTACAGTAAACTGTGCCTACAATAACGTGTAGGGCGGCCTCAAGCCTTTATACATACATTTTTAGTGCATAGAATACTAAGCTATTAAAATGTGTTGGCATGATTTTGTAAATCATGTTTTAATGTTAAAAATACATTTGGCACAGTGAATCCTTAGGATGAACTGGATCTGTGGATGGTTATCTTAGTGACTATCTTACCTATAGGCCAGTAAACCTATCATCAATATGTTGTTGTGGTTTTTCACAAAGAGGCTGATTTATATATGCTAATAATATGTTGGAATTATGTTAAGATATTTGATTTTTTGAAAAAACCTGCTGTAACTCTGTTGAAGATCTCTGCTTTAAACCACTGAAATGCTGAATATAATAATCAACTATTGACCTGAATGTACTTTTTTTTTATAGAATGGGTCTTTAAAGAGCCCCAATATGGATTGCTGTGCCACATTGTCTCTAGATAACAACCAATCGTTGACCTTTTTATGCATGCAGTTGCAGTGTGATAGCGAAACACTGAAACTCTTACTGAATATTTTGTATTCGCTTTAAGAAACATTTAGCCATATCACATTTTTTTTATCTATTGGGGTGACAGTCAGAATTCGAGAAAATACAAGCAATCTTAAAGAGTTATACTGTAATCTCTTACACCAAACACTAGCAGTATGTGATTGATGTTGTCTGTATCTTTCAGCTGAAGAGTGTTTACATGAAGCCTTTGGATACGACTGGTACTATATACTACTGAGCAACACTATGGAGGAGACGAGTCGGGAGGCCGTTGCCACGGCGGTGCAGCGTGTGGCAGGGATGCTGCAGCGATCGGACCAGCTGGACAAAGTGGAGCAGTACAGAAGAAGAGAAGCTCGCAAAAAGGCCTCTGTGGAAGCCAGGCTGAAGGTGCTGTGTTAAATGACAGTGCAGTGTAGTTCAGTATACACTCCTTCATTTTACACATTTAGCTATTCATTCACTGTTCTTTTCAGCAACAACCGTTTTTGTCGGTGAAATGTCAAAAAAGAGTGAAAAATCACAAGTTCCCTTAAAATGTCAACAGCCTAAAATACAGAGATAATCAGTCAAACGTATAGGGAAGGTTGGTATTTTTGTCTTGATAAATCATCAGTAATTACTAAAAAAAAAAATGACATTTGGATGGAAATAATGTTTATATTAGGGATCCCTCACTTGTAAACCTCTGGTGCATACTTCTTTTTAAACTTTTTATTATTTTTACTTGATAACAGATAAGTAATAATGCTGAAATGTATTTAATAGTGACCAAGCATACAGTATGCTGTTGTACTGTACACATACTCAGTATGAAAGCACAATTCATCACTTACCACATTATTATTAATTGACACAAAGCACAATAATACGTAACTTGTGTAACTAATAGTAATATCTGTCTCTTGATTGCCCCCTGATGTCCTCAGGCAGCCATCCAGTCCCAGCTGGATGGCGTTCGCACTGGACTAACCCAGCTGCACAGTGCTCTGCTGGATGTCAAAGACATCCAGGGCTCACTGGCTGATGTGAGTAAAGACTGGAGGCAGAGCATCAACACCATAGAGAACCTGAAGGACGTCAAGGATGCTGTAGTTCAACACAGTCAGCTGGCCTCAGCTGTGGAAAACCTTAAAAACATTTTCTCTGGTAAGCTTAGTTCAGCCCGACCTAAATGATGTCAACGATTGTGTGCCCCATCGCAGACCATATACTGTCACTAAAGAAACAGCCCGGGCGCTTTAGACAGGTTCGAGACAACAACAACAGGGTTTTTCCTGGCTCAGAATGGGACTTTTATGGGGGAGGGGGGGGGACTACTCACGGCAGTAAGCATGATCGGTCCGCGTACAGTAAAGGCAATGAGACTGTTAACTTATTTGACAGAAATCTTTGCATTTTCCTGTTATTTCTGACAATTTGATAAACAAAAATGTATATTATGCTTGAGTAAATAAAACCCCAATTAACAAAACCGGTTAAAAATAATAATACTGATATTTAAATAAATCACAGAGAGAATCTGGTACAGCCTGACTCTGGTGATAAAACTGAGATCAGCGCTCATATACAAGTTTATGTTCTGCTTGTTCAGTGCGTGTTTGGAAAATTGCTCTTAAATACATTTAGAGAGGATTTAAATTGCTTTTTTTTATTCTCAATTCTTGTCATTTTGGTGCTGGTGATTTTTCTTTGGGGCTGGCTAAAACCTCACAGAGAACTTCTCTCCTGTTTTATCTTGCTCTTAGTACTCTGTGTGTCTTTGTCACTTTGCTGTGTGTACAGTACCAGAGATTGTGGCAGACACGCAGCAGCTGATAGAGCAGGGAGAGCTGCTGCAGGCCCACAGGAAGCTGATGGAGCTGGAGTGTTCACGGGATGACCTCATGTATGAGCAGTACCGTATGGACAGCAAGAACACAAGCGACATGAACCTCATCTCCATATACTTTGAAGATGTAAGTTTAAGTGATTGAGTTGTTGAGTGTTGTAACAAAACTGTGAAAAGTCCGAACATCATACATGTCATCATCATTAGGGATGCACCAAACTGATCCTATTCTCTCCCCAGACACCGATTCTGATATCTAAACTCGGGGTATTGTCCAAGAGAAAAAACTGGTCTGATACCAGAGCTGTAAAAACAAAAATGTAATTTGAAATATCTAGTCAGTTTGTGAGAATTTTAAATACCAAATGTACAGCAGAGAGAACCAGACCTTTATTTGGAACAAGCTCATATAAGATGCAGACCTCTGTTGTTAATTTCCCCCGTTCCCTGTGATTATAACAATTCAAGACCTCCTCCATGTGTACCTGTTGTGTGTTGTTACTTTGATAAAGTATAATCCATATACATACGTACATTTTACACAGCACTTAAAGGTGCTCTAAGCGATGTCACACGTTTTTTAGGCTACAACATTTTTTGTCACATACAGCAAACATCTCCTCACTATCTGCTAGCTGCCTGTCCCCTGAACACACTGTAAAAAAACGCTGTCTCTGTAGACAGCCTTCACAAACGCCAACAAAAACAAACTACGCCAACCTGCACCACAAAACATAACAAACAGTGTTCCAGCCAATAACCGACAAGAAGGATTTGGTTGAGCCATCCCCGCAGCAGCGTTACGAGCATGCACAGACATGTTAATGCTAAACACATTGTTCGTTGCAGTATTCTCCGAAACACCAGATGGCGAGCAAACAAAATAAGCAAGAAGTAGTAGAGAAGAAGAGAACAGAAGTTAAGGAAAGCAGGCTGCCTGGCAACAGTAGTAAACACTTTCATTGTAAACCCCGACATACCACGAAACATTATATTATCTACTCTAATCATTAACGTGACTGTCGTTTATCTAAAAAAATGACTGTCTACCTGTAACACTGTTAAGAACACTCTTTCCAAAAGCGCAGCGCACGCGGTGGGCTCATAGTTACAAAAATTCAGTGTTGCACAACCACGCGCTATGACAACTTGCGGAGCCTTTGCGCCGGAAACGGCAGCCGTGGTGACGTCAATTTATGGCAGTAGTACTCAACTTTATTGATGTCTGGTTGTAAGTTTGTGAGCTTATTTTACCTCTCTGGTGGACAATACAGTTGTATTCTATCTTAGACATTTTTAGTGACTATGTTACCACATAAGTCAAAGCTTTAAGACGGTTTTCAATCTCCTTGTGTTCCCTTCCAGGTTCAGGGCTTGTCAGATGAACTGGCCAAGCAGTTATGGATGATACTGCAGAGGTCCATGTTGACAGTTCGCCGTGACCCTACCATGTTGGTGTCATCGGTTCGCATCATTGAGCGGGAGGAGAAGATTGATCGGCGTATGGTCGACCGTAAGAAGCAGACTGGGTTCATCCCCCCTGGACGACCAAAACGGTGGAAGGACAAGATGTTTCAGGTAAGAGAAATTATGAAAGTTATAAAGAATATTACAATTAGATTACAGTTGATTATCTCTTTGTACTCTTTGGGGTTGCCCCATGGTTGTGTACTATCTTGCCCCTAGTTTGAGTACCCTTGTTTTCTTCATCCTACTCCTCATCCTCCTCTTCTTTGTTGATTCTTCTTCCCTTTCCAACTCTTCTTCCCTTTTTATTTTCCTTTACTCTTCTTCATCAGCTCTTCTCCCGCTTTTCCTTTTATCTTCTTGTTCTTCATCTCACTTTTCATCTGAATCTTCTTCCGATTATTCCTGCTGTCACACACAGACTTCTCCTGCCCAAATGGCTGCTATCCGATTGTTTTTGCAAGTATTTTTTGTTTTTCTGTTCTTTTTTTCTCTTTCCCTTTCTACTCCATTTTACATAGCAGTCAGCTCTAGTCTAAAATGATCTATACCCAAATATGGAGACCATATGGAGGTTGCTGATTCAAAGTAATGTTTACCATCCTGAACGAGATGCCTTGGTCTCTCTGTCCTTTGTGGACTGCATTTTGGTGTCAACACTTAGATGCTGAAATATATGTAAATGTTGTGAAAGTATGGAACATTATAGGATTCACGGTGAAATTAGTTTTGATTTGCTTGCAGAATAGACGTGGTGTAGACATTTTAGTTGTTTACCTCAGGAAGAGGTAGTCTTCTGGCCAACTGTACAGATGCAGTCCCTAAACGATGACTTTGATCCGTTTCTGTTGCAGGTGTTGGAGGGTACAGTCGGCACCCGCATTGAGGGCACCCAGGCAGTGACAAAAGAGGCCGATAAAATGTGGCTGGTTCGTCTTTTAGAAATAACCAGGAAATATGTTCTGGATGACCTCATCGTTGTCAAGAACCTCATGGTGCAGTGCTTCCCCCAGCACTACAACACTTTCAACAGGTAACAGACGCAAAATGAATCTGTTTGTCTTTCAGCACAGAACCGGTCCTAACTGTCCTTACACCTCCAAGCACTTGAAAGCCCCATTCTCACAATTGTGTCACCAGAACAATGTAATAAATTGAACCATGAATTTAGTGAACTGTTGCCCTCTCAACTGACGAAAAGCTTCAAGTCAAAGTATTCAGTTGTGCTTTTATTTCCCTATTTATTTAACATATCCAGGTTAAGTGTTTGCTTATGTGTTTTAGGTTTTTTGGCCTCTACCACTGTGCTGTGTCCTCTCGTGTCAAAGAACTGGCCGCTGAGGATTTAGAGGCTAATGAGATCGTATCCCTGCTAACCTGGGTCCTCAATACATATAAGAGGTAACACACACACATACACGCGCACGCACGCACATGCACAAATGCACACTTTCACAAGCTCTGTCTGAACGTAGCAGTGCAGACTGTGTACAGTTTATCTGTCGGTGTCTTGCCGTGTGTTGCTTGCTGGTTAAAGTGGGTTAGCTTAGCTATGGAGCTAGCAGAGCTTTATCTGTCGCACATAGTACAGCCATTAAAGACAAATTCCTCCATTGATGAATGAATCTGATTATTTTTATATATGTATCTAACATTTATTGCAGCTGTGGCATTCTTAACTTCAAAATCTCAGAGCAGACAGTCTGACAGACAATCTTAGACAGTCCAATGGTATTACAAACAGGTAGTTCAACACTTGGTTAAAACTTTTTTTACATCATTACTACCAGTCTATCTGACTTCACCGCAGTAATTCAGCCCCATTAAGATGCTGTTATTAGTTTGATTACCTGGTGCATCTACAATCTAAACCACAGTCTGCTCTTTATGTGCTTGCAAAAGTTTGTTTAGATGCAACATGTTTTGATTATTATTGACGTGTCATGCCACTAAGTGGCCCATCCCACACAGAATTAAATGACACCAATACAACAGTAAATAATTCAACAGCTTCTGGTCCAATGTCTACACACAACATTCTCCACTTTGCACAAAACAAAGAACAAATAAAACATACCACAGCAGCCACAACACAACAGTTCAAGCCATAAATTGTCTAACTCGAGCCAAACACCTCACACACAAAACAAAACCACAGACAACAAGTTATTATGTCCACCCGCAGGAAATGTTTGTTATCGCAGGCTCAAAGATTTCGTGAGGCACCTGCAGATGGAACTGAGTTTTAGTTATAGCATCTGTGTATGTGTGCCGGTCTATGTTTCAGTGTGGAGATGATGGGCCACCCAGAGCTGTTTTCAGAGTGTGACATCAACCAGCTGGAGCCTCTGCTGCCTCAAGATGTGGTGGACGACCTGCTCAGCAAATATGTCAAGACTTTTACAGTAGGCAGACACCACACACATTAACAGGAATGCTAATGGATGTCCCATTCAGGTCTTTAGTCTGTACAATACTCTTTATACACATTATTCATTCCTTCATTTCATTTGGGCCTGCTGTTTGAATCCACACATAATCACATTGTGAGTGCTACACTGCAAATAGACCTGCTCCTTGGACATCTAATCACAGTAACTTAATTACAAAAAAACAGCTTGCCTTTTAAATAAAGTATGTCTTATTCTTTTCTTCTTCTTGTGCTACCTCCCTGTATGTCACCTTTTGCAAGTGTCAAACACACATTCACTTCATAAAAATGGCAATGTGTCATAATTAAAAAATGTTAACCAGTTTAAAGTGACACAAAAACGATGTTACAAAGCATCTTTTTTTTGTTGAAGTGTGGATCCAGACTCTCTGTTTGACTGTCCATATCTTCAGTCTAATATAACAGGCTGGCTGAGGAAGGCCCTGGAAACGGACAAGAAGGACTGGCAGAAAGAAACCGAGCCTGAGGCTGACCAAGACGGATACTACCAGACCTCACTGCCCGCCATAGTCTTTCAGGTAATACACACACACACACACACACACACACACACACACACACACACACACACACACACACACACACACACACACACACACACACACACACACACACACACAATGACAAGATATGACAAGATTTACACAATGAATCAACAGATTCTCAGTGGGCTGGAAATGCAGGTTCAGGAGGGACACTCAACGGCGTTCAGATACTTTTCCTAAAAGTGTTCAGCCATTGTATAATTTATATTATTATATATTGAAAAAAGTGAAGGGTTATGAAAACTTCTGGAAGCCACTGTATATTTGATTCCTGGTGCTTGTAATGAAAACATCCCATCTCGCTCATTCTCTGTTTCTTCACTCTTCATCAGATGTTTGAGCAGAATCTGCAAGTTGCTGCGCAGATTGACAACAATTTCAAAGAGCAAGTTCTGAAGCTCTGCCTGAAACAGATGAACACTTTCCTTATCAGGTAAAAAAAAATTCATACTGTTTTACTTCTTTCTGATGTCATTAAGGTCTGAATGAAGAATTATGTCAGATTCTTTCTGAATTGAAGGTCTAATGAAACATGTTTGAAACAACATATAATTAAAACCTGGGTCATTTTTAACTTTCCATCATTGTGTGCTCTTATAATTTTGGATGTCAGAACTCATGTGTTCTGTTTGCTGTTAGCCTTTTAATATTGGATCTATGCAAACTCTGATCAGGAGAACAGACTACTGCAATAATGTTAACAATTACTGTGTGATTCTAACAGATGTGTGTGTTCTTTTGTGTAGGTACAGAGAGGAGGCGATGATCTACAAAGAGGAGCACATGAGAGACAGACAGATGCCTCAGTGTTATGTACAGTACATGATAGCCATCATTAACAACTGCCAGACATTCAAGTAAGATTACATTTTATAGATGAACTAGTGTTTGCACTTTAAGTAAAATATAACTGTGGTCATAATGTGGTAATGCCAAGTTGTGTGGGGGGGGGGGACGCAGGCTGTCCAACTTCAGGCTCCAAGTTAGCTACTTGTCTTTAAGCTAAGCTAGGAAATCCAGATGAGAACTTACCACTGCATGTGATTGGAGCAATAGGAGGAATCCAGTAGCACAACAGACTGTTAAGTACAGTCAGACAGGGATGCTCGAAAAGATGGAAAAGATGGGAATGGAGAGTTGGAATAGCCTGTCAACCACAGAGTTAATTCAGTTCAGTTCAATTTTATTTATAGTATCAAATCATAACAAGAGTTATCTCAAGACACTTTGCAGATAGAGTAGGTCTGACCGCACTCTATAATTTACAAAGACCCAACAATTCCAGTAATTCCCCAAGAGCAAGCATTTAGTGCAACAGTGGCGAGGAAAACTTCCTTTTAGGGAGAAACCTGGGACAGACCCAGACTCTTGGTAGGCGGTGTTTGACGGTGCCTGTTGGGGGTGTGATGAACAGTGGCAATAACAGTCACAATAAAGATAATGGAACAATGAGCAGAAATAGTAGTTGATGGTGTAGCAGGGCTTTACATGGTGTAGTAGTAGTTAGAGGGCAACAAGTTGCACTCTGAGCATAACGTTACATGCATATATATCTATATGTTACACAATGTATTAATGTGATTATCTCATAATGTCTTTATATATTTGATGTTGAACTCTTTGGGGTTCCATATTGTAATGTTATCCCACGTGTTCCTCAGAGAGTCCATTAACAGTCTGAAGAGGAAGTACTCGCAGTCCTCCGAGCCCACTGACAGTGATGCTGCCATAGAGAAGACGCTCAATGAGGTGGCCAAGGAGGGATGTCAGTTCCTACTGGATGAAGTCTTCCTAGACCTCGAAGTAAGAAGAGCTCTTATTGGACTGATCCATATTTATTGGATATTTAAAGGGTGCTGGTTGTATTTTTAGTAGGGATTTTAATAATTAACCGTTTAACCGACAAGAAGAGTTTTATTAGTTAAACAGTTAAAAACAACATTATGGAAACAATATATATAATTTAAAACCGTTTGTTGCATGGTAAAAATAGGCTAAACAATCTATTTCTTAACTGCTAGTTTACTTTCTATCGCAAAGTTTGCGCTAGATGTTAGGGAAAAAAAATCATTAGCATCCCTAATTTGTAGCAAAGAATTAGTTTTTTTTATTTTAAGTACCGTACTGGTCTGAATATAAGACAGTAGGGTTGTGCAGAATTTTTTATTCATATTCGAATCGTGATTCAAGCTCTATCGATTCATAGAATTTTCTTTTTTTTTATTGTATGTCTGCTGCAATCACTAGATAGATACGTACAGACAGACAGACACTTACTTACTTACTTACTTACTTACTTACTTAATTGATCCCCAAGGGGAAATTCAAGGTCCCAGTAGCTTACAGACATCACACACAACATACACATACATCAAAAATAACAAATCCACATGAATAATAAGGACAATTAAAGATACTAAATAAACTATATATATATATATATATATATATATATATATATATATATATATATATATATATATATATATATATATATATATATATATATATATATATACACACACACACACACACACACTGATTTACATATATATACAACTGATTTACAAAATGCTCCAATGCATTTAATTGCTTTGATTTTGCATTGACCAGCATCACCTGAATGAGCTGCTGACTAGGAAGTGGCTGACGGGCTCTCATGCTGTGGACACCATCTGTGTGACAGTGGAGGACTACTTCAATGACTTCAACAAGATCAAGAAGCCCTTCAATCAGGTAGGATGGGAGCAGAACACTTTACTCTTAGCAGGGTATCTTCAAAAAGTTCATAAATAATTCATGTATAGAAATGTGTCATATATTAGGGCTGTCCCAAAGAGGGGCCCGCTGCCTTTGCGTTGCTCAGCGCTTCTCATTTTTCCGCTTTATGCATCTCGCAGCAAAATAATAGTTAAGCTAAGGATGGTGATTTGGTCGTTGCCTAGGAGAAAAAAAAGTAATAAAAAAAGACACTACTGCAAAACTGAAAGCTCTGTATGATCAGGGCTTAACTGTGCTGTGCATTGAGAAATCCATGGCGCTGTCCGTGGTGCTGAAAGAGCAGGCGGATTTGTAATTGAGACTTTTTTTCTCTCAGTCCTGCCCTTCTGTCACTTCTGTATTGGATCTTTTATAATGTCTAAACTATATAACTGTTAAAAATACAGAACCAAAAGAGTGGGGCAGTTTGCTCGTCGAGAGGGAACGAAGCAAACCGGGTCTGTCCCCCCCCTGTTAAAAAATGTACAAATCGCCTACTGCAAAAAGTGCATTTTGTATAGAGATTATTAATATGATTTTATAATATGTTGGCTGTGGTGTGTGCAGGAGATGACGAGCGAAGCCCTGCGCAGGGTGGTGGTGGAGTACATTAAAGCAGTGATGCAGAAGAGGATCACCTTTAAAAACGCTGATGAGAGGAGAGAGGGAGCTGAGAGGATGATCAAAGAGGCTGATCAGTTCAAGTTCCTCTTCAGGAAACTGGCTGCCGTGAGTTCACATATAATGGTTTCACGATACTGCAACATTATTCACTTTATGCCAAGCATTACAGTTGTAACTAACAATTAAGCGCTGTGTTGAGTTGAACAAATCCGTCAAACAATAGCAATGCTGTCAAAACACTTTCTGCTACACAGTGTGGCTGAATAGATCCAGTGTACACACTTCTTGGCCAGTGTAGACATGATGCAACAGTTGGCGTGGTAATGACAGGAAAGCCCTAAAAGGTTGGAGGGGCGTGCCTAATCTTGGTGGATTGTTGGGTGCAGGGTGAAGACACAGACCAGCTTTGTGGTGCCATTGCTGCCATCGCTGAAGTCTTCAAGCTGACTGACCCCACGCTGCTGTTCCTGGAGGTCACCACTCTGGTGTCCAAATACCCTGACATCAGGTATACACAGTGGAGTATGGTCTGGCTACACCGCTTATTTATTCTGGGATAGGGGGGTAATAAACACTCTGGCTTGTTTGTATTTCTTCAAACCAATCACAACCGTCCTGGGCAGCACTAAGCCCCGGATGCAGTGACGATGCCCTTGCAAAATGGATAGCAGAGATAGCGGGAGGGGAGGGATGCCAGGTTTTGTACCAGCACTGTACATTCGTGGAGCCAGACTACACAGGCACAGGCACAGGCACAGGCACAGGCACAGGCACACACACACACACACACACACACACACACACACACACACACACACACACACACACACACACACACACACACACACACACACACACACACACACACACACACACACACACACACGCGCACACACACACACACACAGAGGACGATATTCAACACATCAAGCCTACAGTGCATACACCTTTTTTAACATTTAACATTGAATCATGTTATAATAAAGATTTTTATTAACATTGATCAGCAGAAAAAAAGTAAAGCATATTTGTGTAGGATGTGAACATCTGACCCAGCTACTCAAGATTATCCACGGACCTGATTGTGAGCGGTTTCATGTAGGAACTATTTTCTTTCTACCGAACTACACCCCAACCGACCATATCACCGCGCAGAATGAAAGATGCTAATGGACGAAAGGCTCATGCTTGTGACAGCTGTATTGTTAGCCTCTCGTCCATCAGTATGCTTCCTTCTGCACGATGATGCAGTTGGTGGTTGTAGTTCCGTAGAAAGAAAATAGTTTCAACTCACAACCAGGTTTGTGGATTATCTTGAGTAGCCTGCGTCATGATTTCTGGAAAGAGACATTGCTGTTGAGTTTTTCAAATGAACAAAAAAAAAAGCTGAATGCCATCTAGTTCCATTATATTGGAGAGAAGGCCGACATTTCTACGGCTGATATCTCCAACACTACTAGCTAGATTTGGGTTGGGTACCGAAACCCGGTGCTTATACGGCACCGGTGCCTTAACAACCGGTATCTACCGGACCGATTAGTAACGCAGATTTCGGTGCCTCATTTCGGTGCTACTGAAATGCCAGCGCTGCCCTCTGATGCTCTGAAACGTACATTAGAGGCAACAGAAGCATCGCTGTATGTGACGCTAGTTAACATAATACACCTGGCAGCAGGTAACGTTAGCCTACCGTCAGCTAGCAGCTGGATTAAACACGGTTAAAATGCTGACAGCTAACGTTAAACGGTGTAAAAGTTTGTCTGTATTTCACTGTAGAGGATTCCGACACCGAGACGTAACAGTCTGCAGCTGCCGGAAAAACAACACAGACTGTGCGTTCACTTAAAACTCGCCTCGCCAGCCTCGTGGTGCATTCAAAGTTATTGTAAAATACCCTTTTTCCATCTAGTGGTTGTTTTTGTCGTTTATCAGCAATTTACTGGTGAAATAAGTTATTGTTAGAAGGTATTATTATTAATATATCATTTCATTTTGACCATATGGCCTTGGCAATAAACAAGCCCTTATTTAATGCCGCCGACTGTCGTTTTGTGATCCATTTTTCTTTTTAAAATATATACATATTTTTTCAAAATCTTTTTTAAGTATCGTTTTCGCACCGTTATCAGAAAAAAACCCAAACGATTCCCAACCCTAATCTAGATTGATAGTTCTACAAGTAAGAGGTAAAATAGTGTCCCTTTAAACATTAATCCTAAGGTTTTTGGTCCCTCCTGCTCTCCGTAGGGAGGAACACATCCAGGCGTTACTGGCAGTGCGTGGCGACGCCAGCAGGGACATGCGCCAGATGATCATAGGGACTCTCAGCGAGAACAAAGTGTCCTACTCTGGTGTCACACAGCCCATCTTCAAAGACATCACCGTGCCCACCATGACCATGACGACCATGACCTCCATGGCAACTGCAAAGCTGCTCAAATAAAGCCAGTAACCCTAACACTATTTCCACCTTCAGCACCTTCAGACACGATAACATAAGCAAACTTCTTTTTCCAGACACTGTTATTTTTAATTGTTTAACGGAGCTCGCCGTGTTCTCTGTCCCTACCCTTATTTTGCTGTTTTAATTGTCACCCTGATCATGTCTGCTTCAACAAAATAATAAAATCACAGTTGTAAGAAAGTGTGGTACGACTACTAATTAGAGGTTGAAGAATTACAGGGTGCCTCTTCTTTTCTTCCTCCGCTTCCTTCTTTCACAACTTAATCACACACACTACATTAGTGAACAAAAGGACAAAAAAGCCAGGAGGAAACATTACAAAAGAACTCTAAACAGGCCCTTATATTATAGGGTCCTGATTTCAAATGAGAAAATATCATGAAGTAAATGGAGTACAACTGGAAGTATGTTACTATACAGGAAATAGGTCAAACACATAATGAATAAAGAAATACATAATGAAGTAATGCTATGTAATGTTGGATTGAAGGTCTTTAGTTAATGAAATTGAACTAAAAACTTGTCTTAGCTGATATTCCTAACCGAGATGAAGGTTCAAAAATATCACTAGATGCTCTCCTGTTCAGCTCAGATAAATCATTTACAGAATTTAGATTTTTTTTAAACCGATTTAATTCGCAAAAACACAATTCTGCACTTCTAATTTAGTCCTCGAATTCATATACATGAAAACATCACTATCGAAGTAGGCTCCAAACAACGCATCAAGTTTATCAGGACAGCACAATATTATACATATTTAACTGTGGATTTTAATCGTATTATTTTTGTATTAAATCGACACGACGAATTGTCATCAAAACAGTTTGCGGTCATTTCAACAAGAATATGCAGATAGGAGAAGAATGTGCTATCTGTCATAAAATATGTACTAAAACGATGAAAGGCAGTAATGTGCATGCTGTACCTTCAATAAACAAGAACATGGTGAAGAAAATTATGGCAAGAAATTAAAGTGCAGATTTAGTGCATGTTTTTTACTGACAAATGAAAAGATACAATTACAGAGAATACAGGTTCTGCAGTTTCGGTTCTTAGCCATAGAGTTGAGAAAACTTTTTAAATTGTTTTTGTTAATTTCTGATTGTCTGTGTTTTTTTATGGTCTTAACATTGTTTTCTTTTGTCTTACAACACTGTTGATTGTTCGAGATAAATAAAATAAAGAAAGAAAGAAAGAAAGAACTTCAAATGTGTATAAAACAGTTGAGATGTAACAATATTGAAGGCTTAAAAATGAATTGAACAAATAAGCAACCCAACAAAGTTCTAGTCTGTATGTGAGTCTTGTGTCAGGTGAGTCCAGTGATCATCAAGATTTACGATTTGAAATAGTGGCAATTGATTTTAAATACAATAAAGTACTGACGTCACATCCATTTGGGTTCCTGTTCATATGGGTAAGTTAAAATAAATAAATAAATAGGTAAGTCAATGAGAGTTTTAAAAAAAAAACTTTCAACATCACATGACAAGGAAAAATCGGCAAACCGGGCAATGTAGTAGTTAACCCCCTCTGTATTTTTCATAAATATAGAGAATTGGTTTTTTGCACTGATTGAAACATAAATAATACTGTACTAAATACTGCATACAGGATTATCACATAATACTGTAAACTTGAGCATTATATATTGTAATTATACTGTAAATTTGTGATTTTTATACTGTAAATTTGTGTTTTTTTATACTGTAAATGTGTCCGTATAATATATGTTGTTTGTACATCTGGATCCTGTAACGAAAATATTTTCCCCTGGGATTATTAATAAAGTATTTCTGATTCTGATCTTCCTCCAGCAGGTGGCAGTGATGCACCACTAAAGGATGCAAGCTGCCGTTCAACGCCAAAGAAGAAGAAGACGATGAAGCCAGAAACAGGACGTTGCGTCTAATCTGAGAAGAACCTGCAGGCTGCTGAACATGAATAAACCTGTTTAGCTTCTGACACGACCTTAATAACAGAGTGTCTATCAGTCCCACATATCTGCTGGGACCACGGACAGCTGGACTTGAATTGGGTAAGAGTATTTGACAGCACAGCTGACGTTAATGTGGCTACTGGTGTCCACTGCTCAGCAGAGCTAAGATAACGCTGCAACCAGCTTACGTTAGGCGAGCAGCTAACCGCGGCTACCGCCATAAACAAAACAATTCGTTTCAGTGAAAAAAAATACTCTTCATTTGGATTTCTCACGTACTATATCTTCCCCGGTAATGCTGCCGTTCCTGGCTCGTTTATTTGTGTCAGGTTGCAGGATGCATTCAGGGTCAAAGAGAGATAAACAAGCTAATGTGGCTCATAAAGCTGAACCGATGTTACACCGAAATACCGGGATGTAAATGAACTGTATGGTCGCGAGGGCTGGGCCATATGGAGAAAATCAAATATCACGATATGTTTGACCAAATACCTCGATATCGCAACGATATTGTAGTGTTGCCTATTGGTGCTTTCACAAAATATTTACATAATGAGATTTTTTCATCAGTAATGTGGATATAATGACTAAGAGGGGAAAAGGTAAATAATAGCCTAGAAGTTACATCAGTCTGGTAAGTTCAGAAAATTACGTAAATTTACTGTAATGCAGCCTTTAAAACCAGGAAAAAACACTTATGCCATAACATGATATTACGATATCCAAAATCTGAGACGATATCTAGTTTTATATCACGATATCGATATAATATCGATATATTGCCCAGCAAGGTTTTACACGGTTGGCGTTATAGTCTTCACGTTACATGTCTTGGCTGTTTGACCTGAACGTTATATTGTGTAGCGATGAATTGGGACACATACATAGTTCAGTTGTTATTCATAAGTATTGAGGGTAGGGCTGGGCAATATATCAATATATCGATATTGATATCGTGATATGAGACTAGATATCGTCTTAGATTTTGAAGAATCGTAATATTGTTACATGGTAAGTTTTGTCTTTTCCTGGTTTCAAAGGCTGCATTACAGTAAAGTGATGTCATTTTCTTAACCTACCAGACAGTTCTAGCTGTTCTATTATTGAGGGTCATGCCCAGCAGCCCTACCATTGATTATTGGTAACATGGTTATTGGTATCTAGTAAATAATCCAAACCAGAAAATGATTTATTGCAAAGTATCACAATTTGACATGGTTGTTGGTGCATACATTAACCCATTAAACATTAATATGAAATAAGCAAACAATAAATACAGAAACAAATATGTACGTATGTTTAACATTAACAAAGAAGACCCTGTATGGATTAGTATCAATGTCAATATAATATCAATATGGAGCATCCATAATACAGAGAATGAAGGTTATTGGAGAAGAATTTCCAGAAGAAAATGCATGTGGTTGGTGTAAGCAATAGCATTGTGGCATCACTCTGCTGCCAATGTTTGAAATGATTCACATTATCATGTAAAATCTATTTTCCTACGATTTAGGACTGCAGAACTATTTATATTGTATGATTATTTATGTTGTATTGTTTTCAACTGTGGCAGAGTAATTTCCTTAATTTTCACACGGAGTTGCTTGCCTCATTGTCTCCATTATTGATTGCAGACCGAAGTAGGCTAATTGAAATCACTATCCATGTGCAGTATTGGATGTATTGGCTCTAAAATACTTTAAACGTCAACGCTTAAATGCATCAAACTTCACATGCACCATAAAATCCTTTATGCATGAAAAACCCTAATTAGAGTTTAGAGCTGCAAAGATTAATCAATTTGAGTCAATTAATCGCTAACTGTTTTGATAACCGGTTAATGGTCATTTCAAGTCATGTTTTTAAGAAAGAACAGTTCAAATTCTCTGATTCCAGCTTCTTAAATGTGAATATTTTCTAGTTTCTTCTCTCCTCTGTGACAATAAACTGAATATCTTTGAGTTGTGGACAAATCAAGACATTTAGGGACGTCTGATTGGTCTTTGGGAAACGCTGATTGAAAATGTTTCACGATTTTCTGATATTTTATATAAACCAAACGACTAATCAATTAATTGAGACAATCAACAGATTAATCGACAATGAAAAATAATCGTTAGTTGCATCCTTAATAGAGTTCATACTGTATACAATGACTGACACATGAATACAATGTATGTATATGGGATTGTATATTGTTTTATAACTATTTTATCATAATAATAAAGTAATAGAAATAAAAAACATCATAGCACGTATCTACAAAGAATTCCATAGGATGTTAGGACTTCGGCTAGCTAGGTCATCAAAATGCCTAATTTGGTTCTTGATTGTCCTCATTGTCTATTTTCGTAGGAGTGTAACCTCCTTCCTTTTCGCTGCTTCTGTAGACCAGTTCAGACTGACTCAGTGTACCAAAGGCTCTGTGATATACCAGTAGCTACAAAGGACCCTTTGTTAAACACACAACCATGCGCATGCACATTCAAACTAATCTATCTTAGAAGAGAATGTCAGTCTTTGGTTGAACTGTTCACAAAGTTCACAGACACAGGCAACCTGTGATAAGGGGGCACAAGTAGACACTGTTTAGCTATAAAAAAATAACAAAAAAAATACAGGCCAAGAGTCAAAACTGTTGCTTTACTTCGCAACGTTCGTGTGTAATCATACATTTTCAATTTTGTAATTTAATAGTAGGGCTGGTTGCACTTTATGTTTGAAGCCAGCATCACTTATTAATATTAACAAGTTATAATGTATTACACTAGGGTGGGCACCTCTTAGTTCATTAGTCGACCAATTGGTGGTTTTGGTCTTAGTCGACTATGATTTATTTAGTCGATTATTATTTTTTTATCCTTTTTCATGCTGAATGACTTATATCGAAGAAACTTATCAGCACGTCTGTTGTAAAAAAGTTTTAAAGTGGTGCTTTTGCATGATTGTTTGTGAAGAAACACAGTTTTTACAGATCTGTCAATAAATTAACTAATCGAGTAGTCGCCAAACCCATGAGTGTTAAAGCTATAGTGGTGCGTAGTTTCTGTCGCCCCCCATGAGGAATTCTAAGTAATGACGACAAAACGTCACCACCGGACGCCACAATCTTCTGAACATAGTCATACTGAGAAATACAGAGAGAGTTTTTTTCTTAACTAATTTGGCTGGTGGACAAAGAAGTTAATTTCGAACCCTGGTCTCACACACACACACACACACACACACACACACACACACACTGTGAAATTGTGAACGTCATATGGTCCCATTTGATTTGACACAGTTTGATGTTGTTCTGCTGTTAAATCCAGGACTCTAACCAGAGTGGCTCATAGTGAAGACAGTCACATCGGTGTCATGTTGGCGTTTGGCTGACAGCTCTTTTTCTTCTTTCAGGTTCATCCCGGTTAACTGAAGTTTCTCCCTTCATCCACTCATCATGGTGGACTACTACCAGGTTTTAGGAGTACGGAGAGATTCGACTGCAGATGAAATAAAGAAAGCGTGAGTTGGTTAAGTTCAAAATGTTATATTTAAGCTACAATGTTCTAAAACACTTGAGCAGACATCTGCACAGCGATGCTATCATCTTGTGGTCCTGGCTGGCAGCTCTACAGCTAATGAGTGACTCACTATAGGCTGGTTACCTTTCTATGGAGCTCCATCAACAACACACAGTAAAGTCAGAACGAGTTATTGATTTGAATAGTTAGGACGTGTCCATATAGCGTTTTTCTCTGGCAGAAAAGCACTGGGGTGCGCTTCATCCCAGCTGGTTATCAAAAAAAAAATTCTGTATCTGGCCGATCTGCCCCCAAAAATGGGCTTTTCAGGCTGCGGTTTTGGCTTTTAACTGGAGTTTTGAGCCAAAAGCAATCACCACGCACACACGTGTTTTTTAGCTCCAGTAGAAGAACTAATCTCTGTTTAAACTAACGCGTCCAAACCGCATATCTCATCAACAATCTCGTATAATGGGCATGCATGTGCCGGGGTATGCAGGAGGAGCAGCTTGTCGCTGGTAGTTGCCATGGTAAAGTTAGTAGCTTACTCTCAGAGAACGAGACGTTATGACCCAATCAGGCGGCGAAACGTTGGCGTCAGTGTTGGTGTTGCCAAAGGTCTCCGTTTGCGGCCGTTTAGACTGAAACACAACCCGCAGATTCCAAACCAAAACGGGGTCAGACGTGATTTCAAATCAATTCCCCCCCCCCACCATTAGTTATCGCATTGTGCGTAGTTTCCTCATATCGTGCAGCCCTAGCGAGGTGTAAACGAGGCATGGGCCGGTATGAGAATCTGACGGTATGATAACCTTCAGCAAAAGGACTCATGGTATTGCGGTATTGCAAATTACAACTTTAAAATGTATTATTTAAAAAAAAAAACTTTTAACTACCTAATTTTAATTAACCAAAAATAACATGGATGGATGATTCCATACAACGTGCTTTGTGAGTACAACAAAACTTTCATTGAATTTTGGGTGTTTTTATTACATTTTTTAACATTTGAAATTTAAAAAACAATGTTTTGGAACAGTCTCCTCGCTGAATGTTGACCCTTCTGTGATTATCCTTCCTTTAATATTAGTTTAAATAATTCATAATTTCCGCTTCTTTAACTCAAGAATGAGGTATATTTTCCTATAAATGAGGTTTTTAAATATCTGTCCGAACCCGGCCGGTCTGTCAGGTCCCGTCGGGCTCGGGGTCGGGTATCCATCCTCGATTTTGAAAACGATTAGTCGTTCAGCCCTAATAACCACAGTATTTTAATTGTTTCCAGTCGAGTTATTGAGCGGCCGTCCTCTTCCTTCTGTCCTCGTGTAGCTACAGAAAGCTGGCCTTGAGGTGGCACCCTGATAAAAACCCAGAGAACAAGGAGGAAGCTGAGAAGAAGTTCAAGGAGCTGTCCGAGGCGTATGAAGTCCTGTCAGATGGTTTGTATCCCAACTCTCTGTACAAGTCTGCACACAAACCCCAGAAACCAGTGAATCACTGCACTGTAGTTAATGGAGTGAGGTATATACCAGTAGCCCCCAAACTCTGGAATCCAGAGTTGCCCCTTCATATTAGACACCAGACTGTGTACCTTTGGAGACAGAGCCTCTAGTGTTGCAGACCCCTCCCTCTGGAACACCCTCCCTGCAGATATCTGAAATGCTACATGACAAAAAAACCTCCTAAAACACCACCTGTTCACCACAGCCTACAACCTCCGTTAGCTTAGCATCAGTCACTCTGTAAAGTGTCCTTGAAAGGTGCTATATAAATAAAAGTTATTATTATATTAGGCTGTCCCCTACACCACCTATTTTCAAATCCTGTCTTAAAACATATGTTTATTCTCAGGTTTTTAACACACTAGAATAGTTGTCTTTCTATATTCTTGTCATTTGTTGTTTTTGTGTTCACGGTGTTCTTTCTATGTATTTGTTCTCTCTAATTGTACAGCACTTTTGGTCAACTGTTGTTGATTTTTAAATGTGCTTTGTAAATAAATTTGGATTTGGAATACAGATTTTTCACTTTCCTCTTCCAGCCAACAAGAGGAGCACATATGATCGCTATGGCAAAGAGGGACTGACAGGGAGCAACGGAGGACGGGGTAAGAAAGATAAGCTCAAAAGTGTGTGTGTGTGTGTGTGTGTGTGTGTGTGTGTGTGTGCGCGCTGGTTTTAGTTTGAACTTGAGAGAACATATATATATATATATATATATATATATATATATATATATATATATATATATATATATATATATATATATATATATATATATATATATATATATATATATATATCTCAAGTATGACACTAAATGATGGCTCGTACCTATTTCACTACAGCAGAAAAGTTTGCAGGGTGTTTTACTGGGAAGATCCAGTTATGATGTAATTATAGTTGTTGCTTGTTCCTCAATATTTTATCCAAACCACAGCTTTGCCATGTTTTCCTTTTTGTCGGGTTGTCGGCGGGGTTTGTTGATCGTTACCACGCACAAAATACAGCTCTTAATTCAGACATAACCTGTTTGTAAAATGGTTAACTTTTCTTTTTGTGAGGCAGTAACTCTGTTTGTGGGGATTTGTTGAATGCAGGCTTTTAAATATGATTATAGTGACTAGTAATACAGCTTGAGATGCATGCTAAAGACGTGAGGTGTGGTTCCAATGACCAGTGGAGACGGTGTGTGTCAGTCGCAGCAGAGTTGGCTGCTGGGTAATTCAACAGAAGCACAGTTTGATGTTGAATGGGACAGATGGAGACGGCTGGAATTGTGCTGTTATTTGGTTTTTGTCCGTGTTTACACTATTTTCATTGACATTTCAGGAGGCCATTTCCACAACGGAAATCATTTCCATGAACCATTCACATTCCGCAACCCAGACGACGTCTTCAGGGAATTCTTCGGAGGCAGAGACCCGTTTGCAGACTTTTTTGGTAAGTCGCACTATTTCAGTGTGAAGAAGTTGGTACGTCGTTATGTCTGCCGCTGCTTTAGTTGAGTTTTTACCCAAATGCAAACCCAAATTTGAAAGAGTTCAGCCTGAATCAGAATCTTTCTCATCTCCTGCACCAGTTTTAATATACCTTTTTACTCATATCTCTCTTGTTTTCTGTCCTGTTCTCTCAGGTGCAGATCCATTTAGTGATGATCCATTTTTCGGCAGTGGCCGGCGGCACCAAAATCGAGCAAATCGCAGCCGGACAGGCAGCCCGTTTTTCGGGGGCTTTGTCGGTTTTCCTCCCTTTGGTGCTGGCTTCTCACCTTTTGACCCAGGTAAGACATCAGCAATGAATAAATAAACCAAACATCACACAGTGTCACCAGTTTAAATGAGTCTCTCTCTCTCTCTCTCTCTCTCGCTCTCTCTCGCTGTCTCTGTCTCTGTCTCTGTCTCTGTCTCTCTCTCTCTCTCTGTCTCTGTCTCTCTCTGTCTCTCTCTCTCTCTCTCTCTCTCTCTCTGTCCTGTTTATCGCAGGCTTCGGTACTTTTGGCTCTATGAGCCCCATGGGTCATATGGGTCACATGGGTCACATGACAACCATGGGCAGTCTGGGAGGTGGAGGCTTCACCTCTTTTTCCTCCACCTCGTTTGGGGGAGGAGGAGGAGGAGGAGGAGGAGGTGGTGGAGGAGGCATGGGCAACTTCCGCTCTGTGTCCACCTCCACCAAGATCATCAACGGCAGGAAGATCACCACTAAAAGGTACATACTGACTTCTGACTGGCTACACCACACATACATTCTGGGATAGAAGAAAAAATGCTCTGGGTTGTTTGCATTTCTTTAAACCAATCACAATCGGGAAGGAACTTGTTTTGGTGGAACATTTGCGAACTGAAAAAAAGCAAAAGCCACATACAATATTAAATGAAGCTAACTTTTCACACAATACAGTAACGTGAGCTATTTAAATTAGCTGGATGCATGGTTAAATGTAGTGTATCGCCGTGTGTACTTCATCCACAGCAATCCCACTAATCAGCCCTAAAACGTCCCAGTTAGAGAGTCCTGAAATGTTGGCATTTGCAGGATGGCTCTCCATCTATCGTTGCCAGCGAATGTTTCTGGTTCCTTAAGGATTAAGAACTGACCAGCAGTAATTGTTTTGTCTGTGTCTTTATCCTGCCCAGCTCCAGTAACCGGTGGGCAAACATGCCACCACGTCACTGTTAGACAGTAAATGCCGTAAACATATTCTTTGTAAATCTTTACAATCATTCACTGAAAGAAGCAAGCAGGCCTGCCATGTTGCGTGTAGCTTTCTGCTGTTGTTTCCCGTAGCAAAGGGATTTTGAGAACAGTAGCACAGGTGGCAGAAGGGGAGAGGCAAAGGCTCACATCCAGGTACTTCCATTGCACCAGACTACATACTGACTAACTTGGATTATCCCAGTGACTGGTATCTGCCTATCTGCTATCTAGCACCCAGCGCAGCACAAAGCCTGATGCAAGTGTCTCTGCTAGTTTAAGACCAACACAGTTGTCAGTTTCCCGTCCAGCGCCCGCGTCATTTAAAAAAAGCAAATGCACCTGCGCCCATCTGTGCGCCCATGGGCATGCTGGTCTTACAGGGAGGTGTGTTCAGGTGCATTCTGGGCATGCTGGTCTTACAGGGAGGTGTGTTCAGGTGCATTCTGGGCATGCTGGTCTTACAGGGAGGTGTGTTCAGGTGCATTCTGGGCGTATTGCTATCTTGAGGCAGCAGGAAGTGATCGCGCCAGTGACCAACAAAAAGTCAACTAAAGTCAATAACGCAGCATTTCATTGTTATTTTAACAGCACATTAGTAAAATGCTCCGAGGCGCTTGCACAGCTATGCTTGTTCCACACACAGGGACGTGCAGCAGCACACAAACATGCAGAAGATTAAAAATAAAAAATATTACAATGTGAAATAGTATTATATGATCACGCACGAGCAGATACGTTCTCTCCTTCCTGCTCAGCAGATCCTCCATCATAACAGCAATGCTCCAAGGTCCAAACACGCCTGGCTTTTAAAGGGAATGGGAGACGACTCTCTGATTGGTTGATTGCATATTACGCCCAAAACACACCTATGATTAATGAAGACACTAAGTACAACCCTTCTGAACCATGAGCCCGGCGCAAGGACACTTTTTTTCCGCCGTCAAACTAGCAAAAGTGGATTTGTACACTGGTTCCTTAACCTAAATGCACCTGCGCCAGGCGCTTCACGCCGTGCGATTAGATCGTTAAAATAGGGCCCTGACACTAGTGGATTGCGTTGTGGCTTTTAGACTTTTGCACTTTCTCTACACATTGCAGCAGTATGCATGGGATGGTTTTATTTATTCTATGCTTCCCCACACATCACTGTCAATTGAAAATCCAAGTTTAGTAAAGATGGCACTACCTGCACTAATAGACAGAGATTTACAGTTGCCCTCCGTTAGAAAACCTCAAATCCATCCAGTGTTGCTGAAATACTAACCAAACTGGAAACACATGTAAAAATCAATAAAAAGCAGCTTTGCTCAGTAAGTTACAGTACATCTTCTGTTCCTTCATTTAAATAATATGTTTTACTGTTTTATAAGCATTTTGTAATACATCAAGTAAGTTTCAGTGAAACCTCTTTTTTCAGCCTTTCACAGATTAAAAGTGAAGTGAGAACAGCTGGTGTCTACACTCATTCAGAGCATTAGGTTTTGGGGTTTTAAGAATCTCCTGAGCTGGATAAGCTGCAAAACAACTGAATGCCTTTTTTTGCATCAAAGCTCAGATGAAAATCAAACATTAGACTAAAGATTGGACAAGGTTTTTACTAATAGCGGTGATGGTGTAGAAGTAGTGTTGAACTAGGTCAGACATGTAACACTTCTGTAACACTTCCAACGCAGCTCGTGTCTGAATTAAAGGCTGTCACGTTAAGGTATGTAACCTCCAACAGGTTGCATTGTCATCCATTATGTACAAAGAAAATAAAATGTTAAAAATCTGTTTAATGAACCAGGAAACACATGAAGCAATTTGAAGTAGTTGAAGGCATTCTTCCCATGTTGCACGGTGGCTGAGAGCTCAGTACACCTCAGCTTACTGTAAGAATACACAGGCAAAGCACCAATTTGACAGCACATTTGTTGCAATTAGAAAAAAAAACTAAAACATTCACAAATTTGACAACACGTGGCGCAAAGAAACTCGCTACAAATACAGAAAAAGTACAAGTTGAGACAAACACTGCAAGCCATACACAACACAACGCAAGTTTTCAGGAGAAATCAAACACTTAATGAAACACTAGTAATCAGTAAAAGACTCACTGCGGCTGTCGTCAGACGGTCCGGAGTCTTCCATTCAGTTTGTACGCTCGCTCGACGCAGCCTGTGTGTAGCCGGCGTGCCACACTAGCAGCCAGGCGAACATTATAAGGTGTGTTACTAAGGGACGTAAAGTAACGCAAAGTACCGCAAAGTGATGCGCGTCTGTCACGGAAGTAAAGGCTGGAAAAACGAAAACAATAATTGTGAAATATAAAGTCAACTTGTGCTACATTGGGGGTTAAATAACTCAACAGGACGTCACATTTAAGTGAGACTCCCACCATCGCACAACCCTGCGGCCAATCTCTGTCTCTGGTCTGAATGGGCTTTAACACGGTCTAACTTCTAATATCAGAATCATGCAATCCCTAAAACAAAACAAACATCTGTAGCTAATTTTCTGTAATTGAGGATAGGTCGACTTCAGCCCCTGTGTTACACCGTCCATGTTTATGAGTGATAGCAGAAGTGCATATTGTAATACACGGTCACATTGATGAGGAAATATATTTGGGGATGGGTTCGTTAGATGAGCAAGAAGTGCCCAGCTGTTCTCCAGCTGTGACGGAACTCCCTCTGTGGACCAGATCACAAATATCACACAAGCATTGTGGCTCTTTCTGTAATTGTCTTGGCACGTTTGAATAAAAGCCATTACGGGACATTTGCTCAACAGAGGTCTTTGTCTGAATTAACAAATGGAAGAACTCATTTTTCTGTTTCTTTTTGGTTTGTGCCAGTAAAATCTAGTCTGTCGATGACGTTCCACTTCCCGGATTGTTCAGGTGCAACCGGAAGTACCGCCGGATGTCCCTCATTTCGTCCGGATGTCCGTCACCTTCCTCTTTCTTTTGTGTTGGCGTTCTAACCTCCGGCTGATTTGTGAGGACTCTGGTTAACTGCTCCTCAGATCTCTGCAGGGTAAATCCAGACAGCTAGCTAGACTATCTGTCCAATCTGAGTTTTCTGTTGCACGACTAAAACAACTTTTGAACGTACACATGTTCCACCAAAACAAGTTCCTCCCCGAGGCGGCACCGTGGCTCTGCCCGGTGCTTAGCTACAAGACGATTGTGATTGGATTAAAGAAACGCCAATAAACCGGAGCAGGTTTTTCCTCCCAGCCCGGGATGCTGTGTGGACTGGCAGTGCGAGACTAAGTAGTGTCTGCTTTGAAGTAGGGCTGCACAATTAATCGCAATTTTAACAAAATCCAATAAGGACTAGTGCAATATCCAAATCACAGTATTTGTTAAACACAAAATATGTATATCAGACCATTCTGAATGTGTTGTGGTGCTGCAGAGACGTCCAGCCTACACATCCTATCCTACAGAAAAAAAATCTTTGTTTGGTACAGATCCTCACACAAATCACACTATAATCATTTACATTTATTTAATTCTAATATTTTTTTAATGAAAATGAGAATAATGATACAAAAATGAGCATTCCCTCCAGTATTGTGAATCATTTTTGCAATATCAGTCAAAAATGATTAGATATTTTCCTCAGGTCGTAGTGTATGTTCCCTCTCCCCTCTTCCTCACCCTCTCTTCCTCTTCTCTCCTCCTCCAGAATCGTGGAGAACGGGCAGGAGCGGGTGGAGGTGGAGGAGGATGGGCAGCTGCGGTCACTAACCGTTAACGGTAAGGAGCAGCTGCTGCGACTGGAACACCGGTAAAGACCGAAGCTTCCTCTGCTGGAGAAGTCTTACCTCAGCACAGACATACCAACAAACTTGAGCTTGATACGGAACGAGAGAGAGAGAGAGAGAAAGAAAGAAAGCAACAAAACAATGTAATAATAGCGCTCTACTGTTGTTTGGATGTAAATACTTAGGTTGCGTTTATTTCCCCTTGTGTCCTCTCCCTGCTGACTGTCATTTGTTAACCAATGATTCAAATTCAATGATATTTGGATGCAGACTTTTCTATGCATTTTGTTAATGTATTTCTGAATTGGAGAATTGTCCTTATATTTTGGCTCAGGGTGGTGTTATTGTTTCAGTGTTTGGGACCACGGTATTGTTCTGATGTATATGACCACCCCCCCCCCCCCCCCCCCCACCTCCCCACCTTCCCTTCTTTCTCTATTCTGTATGCACTCCATACTGCTTGTCTAATCTCTTCTTAGTAATAATTCTTTTTTTATTGAAAAAAATAAAAAATACAATGCTGGTAGGATGAGTTATGCAATTTTATATGTTCTAATACCAATATGTTTATTGTTTATTTAATTATGCATGTACTCCTGTTGATGTTGAGTCTTAATGTTAAAGCTGCATTATGATGCACAACTAATGGAAGGCATTCTATAAATGATATATGGATATAGAAGGAATTTTGTGTACTTTGTAAACCAATAAATCTGAGTTTCATCCTGTTTTCAGGATGCAAAACTGTGGCTGGTCTCTGCTTAGCTTCCTCTGTTCAGGTAGTTCAACAGTTTATGATCACACCTATCATCAGTATGAGCATCATCATGGGTAATAACTGGCAATACTTACAATTAGATTTCACTTTTTATCAGATTTGTTAGAAATGTGTCTTGCATTCCTGTTTCAAAAACATACAGTAACAAAACAATATTACTGACATTTGTATTAAAGGTAAGGTAAAGGTACTTTATTGTCACATACACATACATGTAGCGAAACTCATTCTCTGCCTTTAACCCCTCCCTCAAGGGAGCAGTGGGCAGCCAATCACAGCGCCCGGGGACCAACTCCAGGTCTGAGCCAGAGCCTTGATCAAGGGCACTGACTGGAGAAACTAGTACGTGTTTATTGATGGTGGGGGAAACTGGAGCACCCGGAGGAAACCCACGTAATGCTAATATGTGCGTTGTTGCCGCGTTGTATTGCAATGACATTTGCAATACAAATGGCAAATACAAAGCAATGTGTCGCTGCTTCAGAGCAGAGTGAGAAAGGGCCGCACTTTTTCTCAACACTCTTCAACCGCGGCAGTGGCAACTTTTGCTGAGTTTTCTCCTCCATTTTCCTGTAGACTTGCAGTAAAAATGGCGGCAACAACGCGTATTGAGCTCAGGCTCATACACGGGAGGGGTAGAGTACGCACAGCGGGGCAAGGAGGCCTTTCATTGGTTCTTTCCAAGCGGACCGTGAGGCAGTGATTGGTGGGAATTTTTGCAGGATAACAGCAGCTACAGATGACAGCTCTTTTTCAGAGCTAAAGTTATTTAATGCTGTCGGGGTGTAAAGACCATTTCAAACAGTATATTAAAAAAAAAAAGTGTAAATTTGAAATAGTTACCAACCCTGTCTTTAAAAGAGGTGCATCGGCAGTGTGGTCAGACTTAGTGCCTAAACTACACAGGGTCTGCATTACATCACGAGTTGGTGTAACATTACCCCTGGCCTACTGAGAGCGCAGACTCTGATTTGACAGACGGAGGAACAAAATGTTTCCGTAAACTGTTCAGTCTAACCTGCGCGACTCTGAATATGACTCTCATATTTGTTTGCAAAAGCTGATATTTGTCAAATGAAATTTGGGAGGGTTTTGTTGTGATGCTAGCAGAGACATTAGTGCAGCATGCAGTTTGAAAACTTACTCCTGGCAGAAGCCATATTGCATTACACTGTTTACTGTATATAAGATTGGGAAAACAGCTTGGAGTTTGCTCCAAATGAGCTCAGTCTCCTGAGAAATATATATATATATATATATATATATATATATATATATATATATATATATATATATATATATAT
The DNA here is from genome assembly GCA_023631565.1 of Gymnocephalus cernua. NCBI lineage: Eukaryota > Metazoa > Chordata > Actinopteri > Perciformes > Percidae > Gymnocephalus > Gymnocephalus cernua. The sequence continues at coordinate 34,022,774 of CM042436.1, forward strand.
ATGTGTATATGTACTGTATATACAGTATATATGAAAAAGAAGAAGAAAATAAATTGTATATTTTTTTCTTTTATTCATCACCATGTGATCAGGACACTCCCTGTGAAGGTAATGTGGACTGAGCGGAGACACTGAGACAGACGCACCATGCTGAAAAGAAATGTCCCGTCTGACCTGGGGACAATTTGAGCTCCTCTGGGAAGAGCTGGTGAACTTAATAAGGGAGTATGATGTCTGGGCTTCTTCCTTCCTGTAACCCAGACTCTGATTAGTGTTGAAAAGTAGAAGGATGAATTGGTATACAAGGTGGTTGCTTGAGTTTCCATATTCCCCTCATTCCAAACCAACTGCACAAACGGTGATGCAGTAGCAACAGCAGACTGTTAGTCTCAGGGTACAATATGTACGTATACTTACAATAAATACAACTTTTCTCAGTTTTCACACACTTTGATCTTAAATGTACTGTAATTTCTAGTTAGTAGTTTAATTGTGGTTTGTTTGATGAGTATTTAATGATCATCTGCACATCTTTCTGGCTTCAGACAAAATTGGTGCACGCAGCAAACAAAAGCAACAATCTAACAAGCTTTGAATTGTGCCCGCAAGCAGTAGTTTTTGATGGAGAATGAGTTAAGTGACTTCGGCCTCTACTCCAAGTATGCTATGGGAAACATTTAATAAAGTCTATACAAGAGGCCAAATAAGTGGTTATCAATCATGGTAAAACAGATTGAGTTCAGAAACACAAAAGAGATTTAAAGCTCTGCTAGAAGTTGCTGGCACCGAAGCGCTGATAGAATCACCCTTCTTAGCAACCAAGTCCTAAAGACAGAAAATGTCACCAGATTAAAGTCTCTTATTTCAATAAAACATGTAGTTAGACTAATGCACATGTATCCATTTGTTATAGGAACTTTTATGTTTTGCTGTTGTTTGTTTGTTTGTTTGTTTATGTATAGTCTGAAGAGATGTGTTTTTAGCCTTTGGCGGAATGTGTGTAGGCTTTCGGCCATCCTGATATCGGTGGGGAGCTCGTTCCACCATTTGGGAGCCAGGACAGGGAACAGTCGGGATTTCGTTGAGTGATTAGTTCTCCCTGCTGTGAGGGAGCAGCAAGCAGTTTGGCTGATGCAGAGCGAAGTGGGCGGGTTGGGGTATATGGTTGGACCATGTCCTGGATGTAAGCTGGGGCTGATCCAGTCGTGGCCCTGTATGTAAGGATTATTTTTTTAATTACCTACTTCATGTAGTTCTACTGGAACATAGGGTCAGTTTCAGCTAATATGACAGAAAGTTAGTTTTATAAGTCTCACCTACTGCACCTTTAAAGTAGGCAAGTAATAAAAGGAAAAAAGCTTTTTTAAAGGCCCTGAACACCTACACAGGTGTTTTAAGGTAGACCTCTGAACCTGATTAGACCTCTTCCCAGGACTGTGTGGGTGCATATAGATTGATTGATTGTTTGATTGATTGATTGACATATTCCTGAGTCTCTTGTTAGCCGGTGTTCAGAAGCTATTTTGAGCCGGGAGTTTGGATCGACGGCTCAGGGGGAGAGGGGCGGAGTCTGGGTGGAGCTACATTGGGACGCGGAAGATACAACCGCACCGCTATGGCGCTGGAGCACTATAGAGCTATGACTATCATAGGCTCAGAAACCTGACAATCAGGGCAAGTGCACGAGGTCTAACTCTTCACACAGTGTATTCTGATAAAGGTTAGCAGTGAGCGGCTTGGCTCTGTCTATATACATGTCATAATATAAAGTTGGAAAAAAAACAACATAATTTAGGTGGTAATATCTATATGATTTTTGAGAGAAATCAGAAGTAAAGATGTATCAGTCAGTGCCATTCTCCCGAGAGCCAACAAAAGTTTGTTTAATAAAGAGAGCTGCGCAGCGAGCAGTTCAGCTGAAACAAGTGGAGCTGTCCTTGGTGCTGAACGCCTCAATCCAATTACCTCTCTCTCTCTCTCTCTCTCTCTCTCTCTCTCTCTCTCTCTCTCGCTCTCTCTCTCTCTCTATCTCTCATCCCCTTATTCTCTCTTCCTCAGGGACGATCCGATAGCTCTTCGGGCCAGCCGTTTCACACTTCTCTCTCTCTCTCTCCGTATCCGCGGTGTGTTTCCTCATGGCGCTCAGCTCTACAGACGCCTCGTTTCCCGGGACATTTCCTCTCTTGTACTAGTAGATTTTTGTTTCCTCTTGCCATAATGTGGATCTCCAGCGGTCTGAGTGCTCTCGGGAGGCTTCGTGAATCAGCGGCCGGAGGGCAGACGAAGCAGCTGGGATAACTATCTGTGTGCTATGGTGGGACCTCCTGGAAGGGGCAAGAGTTCGGCTTTTCACAAATATCAGCAGCAGTTTGCACAGAGGTGGGCTACACATGGAGATCGTTTTACTTTACAGACCCTTCATATGTATTTATAACACATGTATTTTAATAACAGTGGCAGGTTGATTGACAACGTTATTTGTAGGAAATGTAATAGAACAGACCTAGTCGTCATTTGTGTGAGTCCAGATCTACTTTCTATCCACCTTGTACTTTTTAAACTTGATGTGGCCCCAGGTGCGTAATCACGGGTTAAGCCTGTCTCCTTAATCCCTTGACAACGAATTGGACTCTCACACTATGGACTCTTATTCTGTTGTATGTAAAGGATTCAACTTGTCTCTGCATTTGGTCTGGTTTGATGAAGAAATGAGTGGGATAAAAAACAGTCAGTTATGTCATCTATTTATTCATGACTATTAAGTGAATCGTGGTTTAATAAACCCAAGATGTAATCAGAGCTTGACACATGACAATTCATTTCTGTGATGATCATGATGTCACAGAAATGAATTGTCATGAATTTCGGAAGGGAAGGACTAAATAAGACAGATTTTTAGTAGTGATGTAGCAGCTTGGTTGTGACGTAGCTGCGTGTCCTATGAGTGTCCCAGGAGAAGATAGGCAGTCTATAATTAACTAAGGCAGAGTTGAGCCAGGGGAGACGAAGCCTAATGCCACCACTGGGATTTGTGGAACTCCATTACACAATCAGATAAAGATCCCACAGTCAGAGGACTTCTAATGGCAACTTAAGCCGTCATAGTTAAACTGGGGAAAGGCTTCCAGGTAAAAGAAATAAAAGAAATCCAGTTTAGATTCTATTCCCTCTCAGAGTGGATTCCAATTGGTATTCATTACATAAGAAAACCTGTTCAAAGATAAGCAGTTTCATTATTCAGTGATTTAGAGGATTCTTTTTAATTAAAAATGCCAACGTTTCCTGAATGTTGATGAGTCTCCAGGGTTTGACAGGGCCACTGTACCACAATGCATCACTTCTTCAATATTTTCCATTTGCTCAAATTTATCATTTTCATTTGGTGTTGTGTGTCTGCTACTCACTGAACCAATCATATAACCCAAATGAAAATGACAAATTATATATATATATATATATATATATATAAGATCTCAAACTGTATTTTGTGTTTCAGCCAACTAGCCTACAGTTTAGATGAAATATTTGACACATTTATTGCAGACAGACATCTGAATAGTGACTCTGAAGTGGAATACGAAAACGTGACATCCATAATCCATATAACAAGTCCTCTCTCTGAACATGCAGGCTGTGAACTCATGACATGGATCATGATATTTTAGTAGATAAGTGGATTTGACCTGTCTGGTGCCACCCACACCCTCGTGCTCTGCCCCTGTATCCCGTGGGCATGGACAGATTAACCTGCAAGGGTTAGCTGCTAGGTCCCTATTGACTCCGCCCTCCCTCCCTCCCTCCCTCCCTCCCTCCCTCCCTCCCTTCCTCCCTCCCTCCCTCTCTCTCTCTCTCTCTCTCTCTCTCTCCACATTGTCTACTGTAGCAGCAGAACAGTGAGTGACATCAGGGCCCCATCCTGTAGAGTAGAGCAGGGGTCTTCAACGTTTTTTAGGCCAAAGACCCCTACGTGTATAAGGTGTAGGGTGGCCTAAAGCCTATAAACACACCTTTTCATGGTACCCTACAATACTAAGCTATTCAAATAATAATTATTTACATATTCATATATCATCATGTTCTAATGCCAAACCTACATGTGGAAGGCACATCATAAGCTTACCTGTATCTGTGGATGGCTACCATAGTGTCTACCTTACCTACAGGCCAGTAAGCCTGTCATCAATGTTGTTGAGGTTGTTGTTTTTTACAAATAGGCCGATTTATCTTTGCTAATAATATGTTGGATTCATGTTAATGTATATTTTTAGACATATTTAAATTTTTGAGGAAGACATAACAACAAAAATGTGGTGGCAATGACTCTAAGGACCCCCTAGGGGTCGCGGACCCCCTTTTGAAGACCTCTGCTGTAGAGGTTTACAAATCAAGTTCAAGACCCTTTCATTTTTGTGCATATGTTGCATGTTCCTAATATAGTGAATGTATACCAGCCCATTGCATTGGATAGAGAGGGTGGATACTGATTGTAGGTTTTGATCTCAAGACCTCCAGCTTCTCATGTCCAAGTGTCCCTGAGCAAGACAACCACAGATTTAGTTTTTTCGGAAGAAATATAAGTCGTTTTAGGCAAGATTTGTTCCTCGGGGGCCCCGTAGCAAGCTAATCCAGCCATGATGACACAGGGATGTTTCTTTTTTACTGTGGTTGTCTTACTCGGTATCTTTAACCCTTGTATTGTCTTCCCGTCCACCGTGCACCTGTTGTACTGCCCAGGTCAAATATCACCCGGTCTGGTTTGCCTGTTTATAACGCACAAAGTATAAACTATCACCCACTTCTGTGTTACACCTTCTTAGACAACTTCATTCCAACTTATTACAACTATTTTTACATTTTTATTTGATAAGTATGGTCAATAAACCTCATTTATATAAATGTATACCTATTTTCTTTAGTTAAAAAAAGCTGAAATTATGAACTGTTTTGACTAATAACATCAGAGGAACGTATGTTGATGGATAATCACAGGCTGGTATACAGAATGTCGAAGTTTGGTCAGGATACTGTTTTGAAATCATATACATTTTTTTTAATGGCAGCACATAACACCTGTTGTCTTCGCGGGTCAAAATTTAACTGGTTTTATTTGCCTGTTTAGAAAGGATAAAGTATAAATTGTCACCCAATTCTGTGTAACACCTTCTTATTACAACTAGTTTTACACTTTCTTTTTGGAATTCATGTTCAATAAACCTTATTTACATGAATGTAGACCTAATTTCTGAGTAAAATAAGCAGAAATTATGAATTATTTTCGCTATAGTTGATATGAGAGGAAGGTTGATGGACGATCACAGGCTGGTACATGTCAACGTTTAGTCAGGATAATGTTTTGAAACCATATGTTATTTCTATATTGATAGTTGTACATCTTGTGGTCAGTGAGGAGGCTGTAGAGGTCATTTAGGAGAATTATATATCATTTACACTACTCTGCTCAGACTTGTATAATGTATGGTGTCTTGTTTTCCAGCCATGGATGTAACGAGGAGTTCAGTGGTCTGAACACAGCCAGGTGAGCTCGGTGGACCACCATCTTCATCTCATTGAGCAAAACAAGCTTCAGACACTCTCTCTCTCAAACACACACACACACACACACACACTCGCCACAACAATCTGTTTGAGGTAACCCACTCCCACAGTAAGACAGCAGCACACATAGAGCAAACATGACAGACAGAGTGGTCTTCAGCACACCCAAAGTCAACAACCCGCGGCCTGCCGCAGTTCCTGGGCTCGCAGGGCCTATGCTCCCCCCTGAGCCCATCGACATCATCCGCATTAAGGCCCGCTCCCGGCGAGTCAGGCTCAATGTTGGAGGTCTCACACATGAAGTCCTGTGGAGAACACTGGACAGGCTGCCCAGAACCCGTCTGGGGCGGCTAAGAGACTGCAACACCCACGAGTCGCTGCTGGAGATCTGCGACGACTACAGCCTCAACGAGAACGAGTACTTCTTCGACCGGCACCCGATGGCCTTCTCTTCCATCCTCAACTTCTACAGAACGGGGAAGCTGCACATGATGGAGGAGATGTGCGCCCTGTCCTTCGGCCAGGAGCTGGACTACTGGGGGATCGACGAGATCTACCTGGAGTCGTGCTGCCAGGCGCGGTACCACCAGAAGAAGGAGCAGATGAACGAGGAGCTGCGGAGGGAGGCGGATACGCTGAGGGAGAACGAGGGGGAGGAGGAGGAACACGGCTGCTGTCCCGACAAGAGGCAGAAGCTCTGGGATCTGCTGGAGAAACCCAGCTCATCTGTGGCTGCAAAGGTAACAACAGCTGCACACACACCTTTTTTCCATTGCTAGGCAACAGCCTGGCACCTTGTTTACTTCCTGTCAGTTGATATCATTCACATCCACTGCAACAGGAGGGGCCATTTAGAATGTTTATGTTTACATCTGTGAAAAGGTCTGTACACATGTAATGCTGGTAAAGGGAAATTACACTCTAAAATAGAGTCTGGTTTTATTAAGGATAATAAAATGCCCATGGTCTACACTAGATTGATTTTCTTTCTCTGTAACATGACGCTCCAGATGGATTGTTACACAGAACCATCTGAGAAGCCGTCATTGGAAACTGTTGGAAACTGTTTGGGCGGGCACAAAAAGGGCGGGCACAAAAATAACTGGCAGGTGATTGGATGAACCATCTGTCTATCACATCCGCCATTGTTGTTTTGGACAAACAGTCGTGGCCGTCACACACACATCCAAACAGTGGTGGAATGTAACTAAATGCATTTAGTCCAGTACTGTACTTGAGTACAAATTTGAGGTACTTGTACTTTACTTGAGTCTTTGTGCATTGAGAGGAGCTCCTTGTGCAGTGACAGCCTACTGATTCTACACGTGAAGATCAGTTAGTCACACAGAAGTGGAACGTCGTGGCTATAGAGTTAGTCATAGTCGTATTCAGCTTGTGAAACAAGTTGTAAAGCTTTGTCAAGTCTGAGAAAATTAACCCTGATGATGTCATCAGGGTCATCTGACCTTGGGGGTGTGGAGTTCATGTAAAAGACGTGGGTATTTAGCAGTTAGGAAGGGTCTAATGAGAAGATACTTTTGAGTTGCCTTATTGATGATACATATATTGATGTCTTTGAAGCTTGATCCATAACAGCGACGTAATGTCAAGATATCTCTGCCTCTGCTGCACAGATGTTTAACCATTCTTGTTTAAAGCATTTATTTCCATTATTTTGATCGTAGAAAGGAGACACAGAAAAAGGGGTGACATAGAACAAAAGCGAGACCCCTCAACTCGACTCAAACCAACAACTATGAAAATACTGTTATATGTAACGTGTTATCAAGACGGGACTGTTTTAATCTGTCAATTGTGAATCCCTTTATTGAAGTGCAATACTTAATCACTGGCGTACCCAGTTAAAGAGACTGACAGAACTGAGCTTATAGAAACAATATTTAGTTATGTTCACTTGTAAAGGTCGATTTCAGAAGTTGTCACAAACACAGGATGTTATGCTCCAAGTATTCTGTCATCTGCACGGTTCTCTTTAATGAATCAGCTGTGTAAGGGCAGGAAACTGGCTCCAAATTCTCAAAGTAATTCTTAGTAGCATGCATTTGGTCCTACTTTGATGCTTAACATTGTAACTTAGGAAGTGACTCCTGTCTGTGTCTGAGCTGCACTGCTGTTCCAACATGTTAGTTCCTTGCAAGTGGGAAATGTTGCATGCATGATAATAATGTTTTGATTTCAACCAATAAGTTGTTCCAGGGGCGATTCTAGGATCAGACCTTTAGGGGGGCTCAGCCCCTAATGAGAATGTGACACAGATACAGTACCATGCAAAAGTGTTTCAAAATAGCTTCTGTACACGGTCTTGTACCTTTCCCTCTTCGCCGTTTTCAAAACGTTTTTTTTTTGCGCCAAATCAAATGTTTTATGCTCACAATTCATCTCGTAGCTGGTTGGCTTTGTTCCAGACTTAAAACCCTTTATATAAGCAATTTTCGAAACGTCAATGAAACAATTGAATGGGGAAAAACACTTCTGGAACCAGAGCCGTAAAAAAAGTGGGTGATCACTGTTGAGCTCTATAAGGGCCCCTTATAACTGGGATTGAACTAATTGCATGCCAAAGTTCCAGTGCAACACAAACTCAATTATTTCACACCACCAAGCAGGATTGAGTGTGTTTTTATGTGTCCAAGCCACAATGTAAAACTCTGAGGTAGTAGTGTTCAGTCTCAATCATTCCTGGACATGAGTCTGAGACGCCCCATGAAATCTGCAGATCCACGCAGCTGCAGCAGAGGCCATTAGGAAGCTATCAAGACTATAATCCCTCTTCACCTGCAAAGTACAGAGACACTGAGGAGGATGGGGGAGGATGGATTACTGTACTGTTGCGTATTCTCCTGCGTTCTGGCGTGTTAGCACTGTATAGGACTGTCCTATGGTCCTCGCTAGTGGAAGGGTAGTGGGGGGGGGGTTGCAAAAGACCAAACAAAATATGACACATTTTTAATTTTACCTCTAGCAATATTTATCAATGCAGATGATTTGGGTTTTATTTGTCTAGGGTTTGAGAAATCGGTCTGATATGTAGCTGATTGGCTAACAACATAGACGTAGATTTCGGGGAGGGTGGGTGCAGGGGATATGCCTCAATAGGAAGATATGTCCCCCTCAAAATATACGAAAGACAACACACTCCCCAAAAAGAGGCAAAATAACCGTTCAGGGGGCTGGAAACATGTACGGAAAACAACTGTGGCTGTGTCTCAAACCGCATACTTCGGTCAGTACACTGCTAATGGTCACTGACCACTTCCTGCCGTAGTGCCCACTTTCAATGGTTAGTATCGTCCCAAATGGAACACTTATGTTAAAGCACTTACCGGAAATGATGAGTGGTCGGCTCGGCTCGGCGCCTCTCAAAATCTTTTAAACTGACCTTAGTTGATCTGAAATGAAGACAGATTCAGCAACTGTACGGCTTATTTCTCCTTAAAATGTTTTCAGAAACACGTTTCGGTGAACTATTTTCGTAAAATAAGAGATCGTATCCCCCCCCCCCCCCCCCCCCCCATGTTAAAACTAAACCTAAGCCCTTGGTTAACAACAGTGGAAAGCTACAGTTACACCAGAAGCAATGTCCCTGTTAAACTGGATAATTTAAATGGAGTCTGGTGGGTTTGGCGATAGCGATTTTGGGGATGTTTCCTGTTAAACAAAAAGGATCTTACTCTTTAAACAAAAAGGACGACCTCCTTTCCATAATGTTGCCAGACATTTAGAATAATAATCTGAGCATGTCAGCAGTAAAACAAACACTTTTAGTGGACGTTAATTAAAGGTGTACAATTGCCCATTAACGTTACATTGCAGCTTGTTTTCGCCTAGAAAAAACACAGAATAAAACTAACTAAACTAAATTTAACTATCTTGTCGCCACTCATATATAAATATCTTTCTCACGACTGCTGTCAGGACTAGCCTTGCTTTCATCAAGAAGCTATAGTATGAAAATGTCTGATGGATCAATAGCAATCTGTTACACAGTTGAATCTGATCTTTATTGCACCACAATTTATTCATAAAGAACAGTTTGATAGAAGTGGAAAAGGTTGAGTTTGGAGATGCAGTCGATGACACAATAAATTGCACTGTTCCCACGCACAGCTTTATTTGGACATAGGAATGCGTGTGTGTGTGTGTGTGTGTGTTTGCGTGCATGCGTGTGTGCTTGGGTGTGTGTGTGTGTGTGTGTGTGTGTGTTCGTGCGTGTGTGTGTGTGTGTGTGTGTGTGTGTGTGTGTGTGTGTGTGTGTGTGTGTGTGTGTGTGTGTGTGCGTGCATGGGTGTGTGCTTGGGTGTGTGTGTGTGTGTGTGTGTGTGTGTGTGTGTGTGTGTGTTCGTGCGTGTGTGTGCATATCAAGGCAAAACAAACAAATTTCCTTTCCAGGATTGCTGCGGCATCTATTTAGTTTAGTTTCCATTTTTTGGGGACAGATTAAAGTATTCTGGTCAGGTTTCAGCATGTTATGTAGTCCACATGGTCCAATATTTGTTTTTGCATCTGATGAAAAAAAAAATTTCTGTATGAATAGGTAGCTTGTAGATTTCCAGTGAGATCAGCACTATGTGTTTGTGTACTACAAGCTGCATAGTGTCTGTCAAATGATTGCTTCCTCTAAGCTTTGTGCAGTATTACACACCGCAAGCTTAAAAAATCATTTGACAGTTTGTTTACCACAGTGAGCTTACTGTCCTTGTTTTATTGTCTGCAGCAGAGCAGGCAGACAGACAGGCAGCAGACAGACAGCTCCTTAAAACACTACCCAAGCATTAGTCAGCATTAGGCCGTAACTAATTTCTCATTATAATTTGAAAACAATACTGATGGTAAAGCATTAAGTATCACATTAAGTATCACTGTGTTCACTGGAATACATTTGAGTTTTTTTTCCTGTTTGTGAGTCAACAAAATAAGAAGAAGAGAGGAGATGAGTGTGATATGAGCTTTAATGGCTGATTCAACACAAATACGCAAAACATGGAAGTTTGAAATCTGTGTGACACATTAAGAGATATTATTTATTTGTGGCTACATTTGAATCATTTCAGTCAGAAAGAAGGAATGGAGCATTAGTTTTAGTTCCATCCATGATGCTTAAATTTTGCACATTAGGAAGAGGCTGCGCTGGCTGTTTTTAGCTACTACAAATTGTGTTGATTTTATTGTAGTCTCGCATTGCCAGACCTTCCTCCACAGTGCTGCGGAGGAGGGTCTGGCTAGTCCACACAGCATTCTGGGATGGGAGAAAAAAGTGCTCTGGTTTATTGGCATTTCTTTAAACCAATCACAATCGTCTTGAGCGGTGCTAGGGGCCGGACTCAATAACGGTGCCTCTGCTAAATAGCCTCGGGAAGGAACTTGTTTTGGTGGAACATGTGTACGTTCAAAAGTAGTTTTAGTCGTGCAACAGAAAACTCAGATTGGACAGATAGTCTAGCTAGCTGTCTGGATTTACCCTGCAGAGATCTGAGGAGCAGTTAACCAGAGTCCTCACAAATCAGCCGGAGGTTAGAACGCCAAGAAGGTGACAGACATCCGGAAAAAAATTAGGGCCTTTCGGTGGAATTTCCGGCAGCACCTAAACAATCCTGGAAATGAAACGCCACCGTTATAGACTCATTTTATTGTAACCATTTCAGTGAATGGAGAGGAAGTGCGTGGCCTTTTTGTTCTGCACTGAACTATGAATCATAGAAAACCACTGTATGGCCAACAGTAGCACCAGATCCTGGGTTAATATATACGGTTAAATATACGGCATGCACACGCAGTTTGTCTTTCACGATAAGAGTCCAGGTTACAGATTGTTCATCACTCTATAAATACAACACGCTGGCCATGTGAGCTCCATGTGACGAGGTTGGAACCGTGGTGTCAGCAGGAGGGAAGCTGCTTAGGCCGCTGTGCACTGACACCAGCCGTGTGTCACTCTGGAGCAGCAGCGATGCTGCTCAGCTCTTAACCAATAGGAGTGCCCCTTCCTGGTGACATGTACAGCTCAGTGCTACTGCTGATTAGAACAAAAGCATTACCTGGCCATTTGGAAAACATGGTGCAGCAGTTGTTCTGGAGCAAACACACACCCGCCATTGGTCTCACACACATACATCAGTTCAGAGTCCAGATGGACAAATATCCATGATAGTTTTGAATTTTATTGGATAACATGAGTATTACATGTTTTAGATTAGTTTCATACACTTCACATAATCTGTGTAATCTTCTTATTTTTGGCTCAGAATATATTTTTTTGACATGTTCTCTTTGCATCTTTTGAAGTGAGGCTCACACACACATACACACACACACACACACATATGCGCGCACACACACAAACACACACACACACACACACACACACACAATACAAATGTATTCAGTTTCACAATTGGTCAAAGCAATAATATAGACTATAACACATATATATTCTATTATCATTCACACAGTTTGTCCTAATATTCAAAATCTGAGTGAGTTTGGATGGAACCAACAGTGAGTTATGATGCGTCTGTAGCATGGTCACCTGTTCAAGGACACACATACGCACACACACACACACACACACACACACACACACACACACACACACACACACACACACACACACACACACACACACACACACACACACACACACACAGAATGACTTAGGAGTATGGCTTAATCTCCTTTGGGGCTTTTACCAGGACTGCTGGTGCTGCAAATAGACTAACTGTTGGCAGGTTGGATAGTCTGTCCTGTCCACTGTCTGACCTGCAGAAGGGAGGAAAGAGGGAGGAGGAGGGGGGGGGGGCAATTACAGTGAGAACTGTAATAACACTGTCCAATAACATTTTTATCTAATGACAATATTACTTTTTTACCAGTTCAAAAAAGGTCCAACTGTGCACTTACTGTCCCAGACTGCACAGTCTTGCAGTGATCAGCTGAGCAATTGAACCCATTTATTAAAAAATTAGGTTCAAACTGTGATGTTTCCAGAAAAAAGAAAACTGAAGTTTAGGATAGGAAATGATGTGCAACTTCCCATCTGATAAAACAAGGCAGCCCTGCCTCGACCAGTACAATCACTTATTATAAGCATCTGAGGCTTGTCAGCGCTCTGAAATTCAGGTTTGCCATAGGAGATGAAAATTAAGTTTTACTGGAGCGACAGTATTGTTTCAAATACTTTTCAAGATCATGTTTTAAACAACCTGGGCGATATTTTCATTGTTTCAGCCATCGTTTCTATTGATGGTTATTGATATTGATTAAGCTTCATTACTGAGAGTTGGGAACAGAGTGACTAAACACAGCTTTATAACAGAGTGCATCGGTTAGTCAGCAGTCAGGCTGGGGACCATTTCAACAATATTCATCTAAACCACTTACTCTATGTGTATGTTCAAATGAAAGGGAATATTAAAGTTATTACTGAGACTGTTGAGTCTGTCAAAAGAAGCCTACTTCCTGCTTTGGCTTTATGCTATTATTTTGTGCTTGGTGTGTTTGCTTATATTTCCATCTGCACATAAGCAGTTTATGTAATATGGTTAATTTGGGGGAATAATGGTGTGACTTTTGCCTTAGTAAACTCTTGACAATGCTGCGATTTGATGAGGCTGCAAATCTGGCATCAGATTCTGGAAATCTGGTAAAACAAAACATATTTTTGATATTACTTTTAGGATTATAGTTTTGTACATTCAGATTTTCAAAGAAATGTTGGCCTATGTACCTGATGTACAGTTGTTTAGTTTCCCTCATGTATAGCACAGTGAATCTGTCACATCGTAGTGCTGTACATGCAAGGACTGATCCGCAACAAGCTGTGCAGTGACAGAAAAATAACACGTAATGTGAAGGCAAGTTACCCCACATGGGCGCACGCCAGCCGTCAGAGTAAGCAGTGCTTCTTGGTCAAGTCAAGTTTATTTATATAGCACATTTCATATGACAGGCGTAAACTCAACGCGCTTCAAAATAAAAGCAAGCAAGAAGAAACAGGCCGGTAATAGGTCTATACCTACTTTAAACCTAACTTACTATAAGCTTGGGGGGGGAAAGAAAACATGTTTTACTGTTGATAAAAAAGACACTGTTGGAGCAGACCTTAGTTCATGTGGTAGATCATTCCAGAGAGTAGGACTAAATTCCTGAAGGCACCCTAAGCTGATTAAGAATTGATTTCTTGGTATAGTGAGGATACATTAAATTGATGATCTAAGGGATCTGACACGTATGTATTCACAGAGCACGTCAGCGACGCAGGAAGGAGCTAAGCCCTTCATAGTTGCATTGGCGTTGAGCTCTCTCTTTGTTGATTTACTAATTAGCAATCATTTCAACACTTGCATGACTTTTCAAATGCATTGTGAAACCCTGAGTGAAATTCCGGACACCATAAAAGTCAACAGTGAGTCATTGGTGGTGTATGTGCAGTGTCTCCATCAGCATTGTGCAGGGAGCATGTTTTCACAGACAGCAGCTACTCAGATGTCTTTAGTGCTTTCAGAGCGTAGCAGAATGATGTGCATTCACTAATGTACTATAGCTTTCCAATATTGAATGTCTTCATTCCAATGAGAATGATGTCTCGCTCCAGCAGGAGAGAGCGATCCAAAGTGGTTTGCTGTTGACTGTAAATCTTTTGTTGGCAAATGTCACTATGTCAGACTGTCAGTGGGAAGAAGCGCACCACAGCTTAAGCGTTGCCAGACTGTATGTTCTTTCTTTATTTGTCTTGAGTTTAGGAGCGACATCGGTGATATTTCCTGCAGCTGACTAATGTTAACATCTACCATAATCCATCTACAGCCATCCAGGCTGTGCAGAAGCATTATGGTGGATTACAAGAATGTTGTTTTTAATTATAGGAGAGTACTTACACTTGCAGCTACCTACACATCACGTGACATGGAGTTGGGAGGTTTAATTCTGCAGTGGAAGAGAATCCCAACAAAAGAGATCACGCTCTGCCCTGGGCACAAACATTATTCTGCACAAGTAAACAGAGATGTGGACTTGAGACTTGGTGACTTGGACTTGAGTCGACTTGAGTCGACTTGAGTCGACTTGAGTCACCTTATGACTTAATAATAATAATAATAAATTGAATTTATATAGCGCTTTTCATAGACTCAAAGTCGCTTTACAGGGAAATAAGTTTACTAAACTCAAAAGATAGTATATGCTACTGGCACTTAAAATATTTAAGTAAGTAGAACTTTTTAACAAATTATAAGTTTACAGTACTTATTCCAATTAATGAATTTGAGCTTTCATGTTTACAATGTGTAGTTGTCAGTTTAGTCTGAAATGCTGTCCACTGTAAAAAAAATTTATAAGGATTAATTTTCATTTCACTGAACTATTATGTATTTGTTAATATCTGGTGCTATACTCTTTAAAATGAACCTTCTAAGTCAATGTGTCAATAGCTGCTTTTCTACTGGTTGGATTGAGAATGAATGGATTCATCTTTCAGAACTTGGAAATCTCAGCAGTTATGGGGGGTTTTAACGCGTGTGCAAGCATTGTGTGTATAGCCTATATATTTTTTTGGTAAAGTAAAAATCTTGATTATTGCTCTGTGAAATATTTCACGAAAGATCACGAAAAAAAACCGTCTTTACACAGCAACAAAGAGTCATCAAATTACCTTAAACTAGCGGCTCCACAGCAGAGCAGCTTCCATTGTGCTCCAGTGTAGGTGGGCAGTAATCACCCTGCCTAGATGGCTAATAACATAGCATGTCTGGCTAATTTCAGCCCAGAGTGTCACACCGACCAGCCAAACGCTTCTCTTTGGAGTAATTACTATAATTCTGACTCTTCCGTGTCTCTGTCTCCATCTAAGACTGAATACCGTTCAGATCCTAATGATACACTGAGTTTGTCTTGTTAACCACTGACTCAGGTCTCTAAATGTTGCATGTAGCCTCCATTTCTCTCTGTAGCAATAAAACCAGTAAAATCAAAACCACTGAGGACAGCTCACATTTCCTGTCTGAAGTTTCCATCACACAGTTTGAGTCAGAGGGAATATAACGAGAGTAGCTCCTGGTTTTGCCACCTTCGGTTCAAATTTTCCAAATTTAATTTTGTACTATGCTCACCCTCATCACCAAGTTTATATATGAATGAAATGCGACCGTTTTACAACATTAACGACGTGTTTAAAACTGTGACCATTACGTTCTCTGGTTTAGTTATGAGGACGGTAAACGCTCCTGTGGGTCGTATTACAGGGTAGGAATAAACAGTCTATATCGTTGTATGGTTTGGAGGACTTGTTGGTAAGGTATTAGTCTCGCATTGCCAGATCTATCTCCACGGCGCTGTGGAGTAAGGTCTGGCTACACCACGGATACATTCTAGGAGAGGAGAAACAAAATGCTCTGCAAAAAAGTCTTGGGAAGGAACTTGTTTTCAGTGGAACATTTGCACCCCGCCACATACAATATTAAATTATGTTAACTGTTCACACAATACAGTAACGTGAGCTATTTAAATTAGCTTGATACATGGTTAAACCTCATTAGCTCTTACCAGTGTATCACCGTGTGTACTTCGTCCATAGCAATCCCACCAATCGGTCCCAAAACGTCCCAGTAAGTAAATTCCCTGAACATATTCTTTGTAAATCTTTACAATCATTCCCCGAAAGAACCAAGCAGGCCTGCCTTGTTGCACGATCCAAATGTTTTTTCAAACCTTGCCATAGCTAGCTCGAAGTCTGTTCCATAGAGAAGGGATTTTGAGAACGCAGAAACCCGTGCCTCCAACATCCGCTGCATCCAGTGAGCAGAAGAGGAGACTTGATTGATGCTATCGGGTGTTAAAAAAGTCAGTGTGTATCTTTAACATTGCATTGCATTGAAGGTCACTATAAATAGTCTGCTCCCAATGTTAATCACAGTGACTACAGAACATAATAAATTAGTCAATATGAGCACAACCTCAGTGTACCAGCGGATGAAAACAACATGACTGGTGGGAGCAGCAACTTTGTAGATGACCTGGGTTGCAGAAACAGCAGCTGCCCAACAGATCCTGTCCCTGTTGTTCCAGAAATACCTCCACATATCGATCAGGGCGTGGGTTTCTCTGCCCAGGCACGCACTGCATCCATTCTTTCATTTTATCTTGTGTTTTTTTTTTTCCTGTCCATTTCTCTGATTTCCTACTACTACAATTTGCTGTTGATATTTATGGCGTCCCCAGAGGGGGAATTGTAATGTTTTTGTTAGCAAGAGAGAGAGAAAGAAAGAGAGAGAGATAGAGAGACTAATAACAATTATAGGAATGGGCCATTATGGGACTTTATTACATGGATAACGAGACATAGAGATACAGATACTGTGTAGAGACTGTGTATAAGATCCCATGCAAAATATATATGTGTTGCTGAAGGTACAATAATTTTTAGGCTTCGAGTATATATAGATAAATATACACACCACACCACCCAGTGTGACATCAAAGACATCCAGTGCCTCAAACAAAATAGGCAAAACTAAATAATTAAATCCGATAATATCATCCTGTCTTCTAAAATGGTGAAGAGTTTCCTTTTCATAATTAGCCCATTTTATTTTTCATAAAAAAACATATTTTTCTTTAGGGGCAGAAAAACATTAGGATTCATCTTCTGGGGACCATAAATATATATTGCACATATTATCTGGGTATCCAGTCATTCAGTTGAGCCTGCCAAGGATCGGTGTTTAGTGGGGAAAGGTCACCAAAGTGATTAAGAAGCCCACAGTAGAGTTTGATCATAATCACGGAAAAGAGTGAGACGAAGGCCCAGAGCAGCACTAACATCGACTTTCCCCAACGTTTATCTCCATTAGACAAACTGTTTCACTAGGACTAAATGTGTTTCAGCTGAGTCCAGTTCATTTAACTCAAATTGTTACTGAGCAGTCGAATCTTAAATGTGGAGCCTTCATTAATTCTTACTCCACTGCACAGCTCCTAAAGCAGCTTGTGTGTTCCTGGTACTGTTTTAAATCTGCCCTGGGTGCCAAGGTCACAGCATTTGGCAGCCATTAAGCCATTAAGACGCTGCAGGGTGGACACACTTTGTCCACCCTGCGTTACACCTGCCCTCCACTTCCCTTTGTCCTGTCTCTCTGCAACTTTCTATCTGTCTTCTCTCACTCATTTTTTTCTCCCTGTTTCTCTGTTTGCCTCTTCATGCTTGCGTTGCAGTGTTGTCTAAGAAGTCAGTTTGTTTGTCAGAAACCAAGTCCCGCGGTCTGAATGAGGATTATGAAGCAGCAGAAATACTGTACACTGTGTAATGCTGTAATGCGCTGTGTCCTTTGACATGTCTCCGATAGGCCAGACGGTCCATCACCCGGAAACAGCTGAGACAATCTTTCCATCACGTGATTTCACAGGAACTCTCTATTGCGTCTTAGGGACAGTTGTCATAGTAGAATGGAAAAAGTGCAGATATAAAGATTAGTAAATTACCTGATCATTAGGTTTACCTGCACATCAGTCACACAGTATTTGCTGTCACTGCTACTCAATCCATCCCAGCAGCATCTAACCAAATAACTTGACTTTGAATATAATGTGATGAGTAAGTGGAGAACCAAAAGGGACAATATACATTTCTTTAAATGATTGGATCTTGGGTGGATAAATGGATCATCTAGAGACATAATAAAGAAGTACAATAATCATTTGGTACACATAATTATATTTTAAATGTTTCACTTTGTAGTGTTTATTTACTGATCATAATTACATACTGATGCATGTAATGCATGTATTTGCTTTCCATCCACTCTGAAGCGGGCCAGTCCAAAGTACAGAGGGTGCTTTATGCATGGAAAACGTCAGTGTTGACTCACACAGACACAAATAGTTTCTAGACAGCAGAAAATACATAGATGGTATTGTATATTATAATTATTCTTATTAATAGTAATCATTACTGGTTACTTGGGAGATTGAAATTTGACATAAAATATGAGACAACCCATACGGTATTGCTGTTACTTAGTACATCTATAGGTAATCGTCTTTTATCAGCTGATGCTATATCAAATAAACATATTATTATATAATCTCCTAACATGTCATCTTGTCAGGAAAAACAGCCTCATTTAAGGTTGATGCTCATTTTATTGCCTAAACTTGTTTCCACCTAGTTCAGGCTACATTTGTAACATTTGTAAGCACTCAATCGGACATTTTGCTATAATCAGGGAGCGTATGTTTGAATTTCCTGATACAATCCCTCTCAGTTGTAATCAACTCACCAGGTTTTCATAATGACTTACCATCGGCAATTATGTATCAGCACACAGTGAGCACGAGGCACCACAGTCTCTGTTCAGAACAGCATCTCTCACTGCTTCCTGTCCGTCATTTCAGTCTGTTTTGACATTTTCATTTTTTCCTGACCTTTTCGTATCATTTCATTTTGGTATAAAGCTTTTCTTAAGGGTTTCCAACTATTGATTGACTCTTCCGGTTGGGGGAGGAAAGAGTGAGTAAACACTTCTAACCTCTCTCTATCCTTTCTATAGATAGCAACACAATCCTATTACAATTATCCTGAAATGTCCTAGCAAGAGCTGCAGAGAGAAGACTCAGATCACACATGCTTCGGCTACCGCATTTGGCTAGGACATGCAGGTTTTTTTAGGTAGTGGTGCTGAATCCCCTTAGTCAATTTTCTATGTGAGCCATCCTGTGAGAACTAGGACTTCTATGGCTTTAAATTAGCCAGGAGCAGGAATAAATAGGGGCGAAAATGTTCATAAATCACCTGTGAAATTGAATATTTAGGGGCAAAAACTATAACTCACTCTGTCCGCATTTTACTCAGCAATTTGTAAAATATTCATGCTTAAATGTCTGCTGGCCCTGCAGGTGACCAATTCCTTCCAGTGCATTGTGGGAAGAAATTGACTAATCAGTTAAAAGAGTCTGTTTCAGCAGTCATCACACGAGAAACAGCAAGAGATGGAATACCGACCTCACAGAAAACTGAAGTTAAAAAAGTCTTATGTAAACTGACCAGCAGTCGTAGATTGTATTTTAAAGAGATATTCCAGGGATTTAGTATTGTACTTTCATTAAGTCAGGCGGGGCGGGGGGGTGGGGGACGACGACCTCACAAGAGACAGATAAAAAAAGGATGCAACAGACGACAAAAGACGAGATTTTCAATCAAATTCCAAAAATGCTGGTTCAGTTCCCAGGCTTCCTGGTTCCCATCTTACTTCCTTTCTTCCTTCCACTTCCTTTGTCTTTGTAACTGACTCGATGTCATTGTAAATGAGGGCGACCCCTCAATGGTCTATAACTAAAGATTGAATGTATGAATGAATGAATAATGCAACTTGATAGAATCTTTCATTAGACCCTTCCTGCCTGGTAAATGCCTACATCGTTCAATCTCCACACCTCCAGTTTGTCAGCTTGTACATTTGCAGCCTTC
Organism: Gymnocephalus cernua; assembly: GCA_023631565.1. Taxonomy (NCBI): domain Eukaryota; kingdom Metazoa; phylum Chordata; class Actinopteri; order Perciformes; family Percidae; genus Gymnocephalus; species Gymnocephalus cernua. Next base: position 34,042,806 of record CM042436.1, read on the forward strand.
AAGCCCAGGGTGAGATAACCTTGGTGACGTCATTAGGGATATTTTCTAGATATTTCTAGAGAAACAGAAAACATATCGTATCCTTACCTTACCTTACTCTTAGAAAAGAAACTTAGGAGTCTTAAAGTTAGAACTGACACAGCCCTTATTTTTTAGAAGTTTTTCCTAGCTTGGCCAATTAAGGTTTGCAGCCAATGTGCTCTTCATTAGATTCCATGTTATTGTCATATTTGTTCTATTTTGCAATCAGAGGTCACGAGTAGAAGACGGTTAGGGATGACTCATTATGCATAATATGATGCAGCGTTCAATTAATTCCATTTATTAATTAATTGAGCTGATCGATGTGGTATGAAAGCAGCCATGAAGGTTGAGGTTGGCCAGTATCCCTCAGTGAAAATGTAGCCTATGTTGCAGTGAATCTGCCCTTTCACTTCTCCATTAGTATCATTGACATTGACAGGGCCACTGAGTTCAGTAAGCTCTGCATGCAGTGACTGATACACACTAACAAAACCAAATTACATTTACCTGTAATAAAACTAGGCTGAAACGTTTTCTTTTTCAAATTATTATCAACGAACTTTGTCACAAAAACCCTTGTAAAAGCTTACATCTGGTTTTAGAAAAACTTAGTCTAAAAGACTTTTCGGTTCACCTAATTATAAAGATCAACCAGTAGACCAGAAGCACATCCTGGCAAATTTTATGGAAATTCACTGATTGGGCTAGTAGGTGTCACACAAATCAACCACTGGTTGAGGGGCTGTAGTTATGCACAGCAGGTTTGAGTTAAATGATAATGTCAGCAAGCTAACACGCTCACTATAACAATAGCAACATGCAGATAACTACAAAACATGGGCACCTAGCATATTAGCATGCTAATAATTGCTAATTAGCATTGTACACAGAGTACAGCTAAAGGCTGAGAATGATATTAGTTTTGGAGTTTTTTGGTCATAAACTAAAGTATAGGCACTAGATGAAGACTTATGGGATCCTACATCGGGTCCTTTCATTTCATCCTGTGGGGAACTGGAGCGTGTGAATCAAAATTGTATAGCAACCGATTCAATTGTGCTGACATTTTCCTTTGAACCAAAAGTGATGAAAAGTCAGGGGATCCCCAAAGTCATAAGTACCTATCCTCTAGGGAACCAGACAAACAATTTAACAGTTGTGGAGACATTCAATCCAAACCAAAGTGGTGGACAGGTCGGCCAACATTGCCGTCCCTAGAGCTGTTCATCTAGGGGGGCTAAAAACAATTATAGAACTAACTTTTTTGCATAGCACAGGGCTACTGGCACATTGGAACTGACAAAGGATTACAAGCTCTGCATCTTGTTATGTGTCTAAGTACAGACTTAGAGATATGTATGGAACTAAAAATATGCTTAGCTAATACAGTAACCCACAATCTTGTTTTTCTCTTGCAGTTTCTGGCTATGATCTCCATCCTATTCATCATCATTTCCACCATCTCGTTGTCCCTAAACACCCTGCCAGAGCTCCAGGTGGTAGATGAATTTGGCCAGTTCAATGATAACCCCAGCCTAGCCCATGTGGAAGCTGTTTGCATTGCCTGGTTCACCATGGAGTATGTGCTGCGCCTGCTCTCAGCACCCAACAAATGGGATTTCATCAAAGCACCACTGAACATTATTGATTTGCTGGCTATCCTGCCTTACTTTGTGACCCTCTGCCTAACTGAGTCTAACAAGAGCGTTCTGCAATTCCAAAACGTGCGCCGTGTGGTCCAGATCTTCCGAATTATGAGGATCCTGAGGATCCTGAAGCTAGCCAGGCACTCGACAGGACTCCAGTCATTGGGCTTCACTTTGCGAAGGAGCTATAATGAGTTGGGTCTACTGATCCTCTTTTTAGCCATGGGCATTATGATCTTCTCTAGCTTGGTGTTTTTCGCTGAGAAGGACGAGGACGCCACCAAATTCACCAGTATCCCTGCCTCCTTCTGGTGGGCTACCATTACTATGACCACTGTTGGTTATGGAGACATCTACCCACAAACCCTGCTGGGCAAGATTGTAGGAGGGCTCTGCTGCATAGCAGGTGTGTTGGTCATTGCCCTTCCCATCCCAATCATTGTCAACAACTTCTCTGAGTTCTACCGAGAGCAGAAGAGGCAGGAGAAGGCCATCAAGAGGAGGGAAGCTCTTGAGAGAGCAAAACGGAGTGGAAGCATTATTTCTATTAACCTAAAGGATGCTTTTGCACGCAATATGGAACTTACAGATGTGTTGGTGGAAAAAAAAGAGGACAGTAAGTGTCCTGTGGACAATCGCCCATCACCTAGCCGCTGGAGCTACCACAATAACTACTCCAATGCAGAGGTGAGTAGCCCAGTCAAGTCCCATTACAGGGAAGTGGCTCAGCTGGGGTCCCCTGAAAGAGTCAAGACTTCATCTGATAAAACTTGCCCTCAAAAACTAAGCGCAAAGCAACTGGAAGACGCTTACAATAAGACTGAAACCATCCAGGAGCAGCAGGAGAACATTACAGGGGAGCAGATGGAGATGAAAACTTTGTCTTCAACTCAAGCCCGACAAACTTCGTCTGAAGTAAACATTTCCAGGAAATTCTCTAATGTGGCTGAGGATTTTTCAGTGGAAAGAGGAGAAAGAAGCTCTCTGCTCCCAAGTGCTGAAGGGAGTCAAGCTGGAACTAGAAACCAGCGCATCCCCCCTCCCTTGGATCTAAGTCAGATCAGCAGCATGGAAGTGAGCAAGGGCCCTGACAGCATCCAGCCAATGGCCATCATTAAAGAGGGTTTGTATGAGTTTGTGTCTAGCCCCAAAGCAAGTGGGACTAGAGATATGGGTTTGGTGCCACAGAGCAAGGAAAGCGTTGGGGTGACTTATGACAGCAACTGCAGTTCCTTGCAAGATTATAGCAGCCCTATAAAGCCAAGAGCCCACAAGGTTGACTTCATTGGATCCCAAGATGACGTGCTAATGGTGGTGATGACACCTGTAGCAAAACAAGCCTCCGCTGGCTCAGCCAAACTTGCTCAACTGCTTTCCGACGACATGGTTTCCAGGTTCTCCCCCTCTTCTTGCTCCTTAACCCAGGAAGCTAAGTCTCCGCTGGCGATCGTGCAATCTCCGTGTCTGACCCAGCAACCTGTCAGTCCAAGCAACCCCCAGGGGGGAGGTGAGGGCTCAGCAGCCAGGAGATTAGAAGGTGAAGGACAGCTCGCAAGTTTAAGCCACCGGGGGACAAATCACATGGAAAGGTCTGCTGTCGGCTCAGGCAACAATGCTAGTCCACTGTCCAAAGCCAGCCCCCTTAACTGTACCCAAGAGTTGGCATTTATGGAAGGAGGGGAAGAAGGAGAAGGAAGAGAGGGAGCAGAACAGAGTGGGGAGAAACGAGAAAATCACATTGTTCTAGACAGAAGCGCGACACCACCCTGTGAAACGAGCATGTGAGCCCAAAGAGTAGAGAAAAGTTCACAAACAGGGACGCCAAATGGATGGGTTGAGTAAAGGTGGACGGGATGGATAACAGCAACTACCCAGAATAAACCGGAACAACTAGTACCTGGTGTGGGCTCTGCACCTGTTGACAAAGACAATGCAGAAACACACCAAATTGTTAACAACACTATCATAACAGTTGTTGTAGTTTTTCTGGAGCGACTTGTCAGATCCTACTAGACTTTTGGACTCTCATCTGATTTTTGACAAGTCCTGAAACAGACACCTCTGCAGTGTTGTCACATGGCTTTATTACATCAAGGGAAGTCAGAAGCACATGCACACACACATCTGAATACTATCTGAAAGACACTGTCTCACGCCAGTGTTATTGACTATTATTTGTAGACCAGACTGATATGCTGCAGAGCAAAACAGTGACAACTGATAAATCTTTAGGGCTCAGATGTGAACATAAACGAAGCCTTGTGTGAATGAGAATATTTACGACTGAGAGAGAGAGAGAGCGAGAGAGCGAGAGAGAGAGAGAGAGAGTTTTATTTACAGTCTCCTATTGCTTGCTATTTAGGCCTATTTCTTATGATGGACTAATAATACCAATAAAAGACAGAAGGTGGAAGGCAGTAATACTTTTTACAGTTGTCTAAGCTAATTTTATCTCTTACAAGACTTGAGTCTTCATTCTGAACCATGGGTCTTGCTTGCTCATCATTCTCTCAGTCTAGGTATTTCGTTACTGTAATTGTACCCAGATCAAACACAAGCACATGACACTCTTAGGACTTGTATCACTTCATTGGACACAAATAGCATCTGCTGTATCCTAAACACTGATATGTGTCTCCAGTTTCAGTTTTTTTTTGTTTTTAATTTTTGTCTCTCCTTTTTCTATAATACCTGAAACAGGGTCTTAAAGGTGAAAAGGGAATAGAATAGGGATGCAAAGTCTATTGTATTTATAGAACACTGTTTGCACACACTTCTAGAATAAAAAAGATCTGAAAAATAAATAAATAAATAAATAATGAAAACCACTTAGGAAACAGCACTATATACTCATAAAGAGACAGGTGAAATGGGCAGATATATAAGGACATAAAGGAAAATGCACAACAGTGGACAAATTCACTGATCGCTCATGTGTAGGTAATCTCACACGGGGCTCCTCCTTCAGTGTCAAGCATTTCTATGTGTCATAACAGGCCGATGTACATTTGGAACCTCCACATATGTCTGAGAAGTGTGACTTTCTTTTCCCATCCTTTATCAAAACATTGACCGGCCACTTGTTTAATGGTGTATTCAGGCGGTTGACGAAGAGCACCCAAACCCACAATCTGTTTTAGTCTCTGTGAGACTACTGTTTTATTAAAGGATAATTCCAGTTTACTACAACTTGGGTCTTGTTTTGTAGTTTTGATCTTCTTTTCTATCAGTAATAATAACACTGTGCTCACCAATTTAATAGCTGGGATCTAGCAACATGGTCACATCAATAAAAAGAAGACCAATGGGTCAAGAAACATGAGCAGTCCAACTATCAAACAGGTTGGAAACAAACATGTTAGTCAAACCTCCAACATCCATCACAGTTTACAGACCCACCACTATACTTAGGCCCTCAGTATGCTTCAAACAAAGTACCTGTCTGATTTGAATGGGAGAGGAGGCTACATCCAGCCATTTTTGTAACTTTTCCAAACCGCCGACCAGATATTGGCCATATTGGCCCCAGGTTTCGGTACTTAACCCTACCCTTTAATGCAGCTGTGTACGTGGTTAAGATATTTTGGATAAACTGTTGGGTTTGTTTCTGTCTGATCATCCGTCTGATCATTGTCTCCATGTTCTCAGACCTCAGCAATTAACTTTGGGAGTATGTTATCATAACCTATAGGAAAGATGGACAAAACTACCGAAATAAGACCAAGTGGTAATAAACAACTAAACTAGCATTTGAGGGAGGTGGTGCAGATACACCCCACTGAAGAAGGTGGCCCCTGAAGTCATGTGACTATACACACATGGCTTGTACTGCTTTTCCCAGCATATATTCATTCATGACTGGGGGGAGATAAAGAGAAAGAATGTGTCTGTGTGGCTTGTTTTGCATGGCTGCTGATTGTATTGTAAAGGTAGTATAAGAGTGCCCTCTAGAGGCATTCTTAAGGCACTTGAATGAAAGGACTTGTTGCCTCTTTAGCACACTGTGTAATCTTATTTAATGGACATATTTTTATTAGATCAGCTGAGCATTAATTTGAATGCATGCTGACACGTTTAAACGCACATTTAATTGTGTGCACAATGGATTACTCACACAGTGCAGTGGGTAAGTGTGGAGTGATGGGAGCAGTCACAATGCGAAACAAATTCTAACTGTGCTCCCAATGTATACTTACTCTTTCTAGATGACGACGTCATACTTTTGTTTGCAATTGAAACTAATTCATTACATTTTCTTAAGAGGAACTTGGAGCTGTGTTGTTGTTGTTGTTAACATCTCAGTATATTTAAAAATGGGTGCCTTTTCATAAATAGATAATTTATGAGAAGGTGAAAAAAAACCTGTACAATAAGGCCAGATTTGGTCATTTTTTTGTTTTTATTTTCTCTCATTTATCTCTGCTTAGTGGATATGTTGATATGCAAATCCTCAGGTTCTCAGGTTTTGCATACCTTTACAGCTATGTGTTCTCTAATCAACTCCAGTCAGTTTTCTAGTTTTCATGCAATATAGCTTACGGTTCTAACCTCACTGTGCCACAATGTCATTTTTTTTTCAGGAAATGAAACTTTTTGTGGAAAGCAGTGGCTTCAGTTGTGTTCAGTAGTGACTTAAGCTTGGATCAATTTTGGTGCAGCAGTACCGTATACTGTATATTTTCAATTGCAGCACTGTACTAAATGGACAGTGACATGTAATAGGTGTTGATTAACCACAACAAAGACGGTTGCCACCCATGCATGTGGAAAATGATCACAGTAAGGACACGTGACAGCCACATAATTTTCTGTACAGTAGCTTTAGAGATGCAGTGTGAGATAAAAACATGTCTCCTTTTTTATAGATCCTGTAAGTGGAAGTGTTGGGGAGCGCTCATTTCTAATTATTATATTCACACAATTAGCCTTGCCAGTCAAGGCTGTTGATTTGAGTGCTTTACTTAGCACAGCGTGATCTCACGGGAAATCCCTTTCTTATGATAATGGAGAATATTTTGACATTGTGAAGCACAATGCAGCTAAGCTTGAGAAATGTTACCATACAGCCCCTAACAAAAACATTGAAAATAACCAGAAAATAAGCTTTAAAACTTATTCCACATGGTCATGACATAGGCTACTTCCTACTACAGTAGCCCAGGCGTGCTCTGCTCAGATGAGAGTGACTTAGAGGTAGAGTACATCCCTGTTTCACCTCTGTCCTTTGTGGAAGGAATGCTCTACTCCAGAGCACGACATCTGTGGTACAGATAGTGTTGGTTTGTCACTGCTGCAGATCAGGGACCATATGAACACTGCTTTGGCTCGCCTATGGACAACCTCATCTCATCACACTGATCTGAAAATGTTCACAAATTTCCATTTGTATTTGTTGTTGTAATCATTTGGGGTTTTGTACAGTTAGATACACAGAACAAACTCAAAATAACCTGCTTCTTCATCTCTCCTGCCTGCTCAACCTTCTTTTATTGTTTCTTTAATGTTCCACTCTTCCATCCTCATCTACTTTGTTTGTTTAACAGTAGCCTCTTTTGATGATTAGTCAGTTTTATTATTTGTAAGTCAACATAATGATAGTGAAATGATAGGGACAAATAAATGTGTTCATGAGACCTACTTTTTTGTGTTTTGTGTTATGTGTATGCACAGACATGAGTAAAGTATGCCACTTTATTCTTCATACTTTATACTCCACTACCAGGGGCGTAGCCGTAATTTACGAAGTGAGGGGGCCAGATTGTTCAGGAGGAGGATTTTTATTGAAAAGATTAACTACCATTTGTCTCACCAAATTGCAGATTCCAAGTAGCCTACATTTCATTTATGATTGATGGAAACACCGACATTTGGAAGTAGTGTAAGGGGGTCCGGGGGCATGCCCCCCGTGAGATTTGTTTTCCCGTAATAGCCCAAATGTGGTGGCCTCTGGCACATTCTAATGCCACTATTGCATCATATACACTGATCTAAATGATTGCATTTAATGAACTTTTTTTTTCCCTATATTTTTTTATATATTGTTTTATTATTGCCTATATCTATGAGTCTTAGGGGTCCACAGCCCTGCTGTGTGAACGGCGGTATCAATCAACTGACACAACCTGAATAACGTGCACACTCGCCAACTTATGATGCGTTCAAATCAACTCAGAATTGTTGTAAGTGTGGGGGACAGAGGGCACCGACATGGAAAGTGGGCGAGACATGTCCCCCCCCCCGCGTACCCTGTGTCCGCTTCACCCTTGTGCATTACATTTATCTGACAGCTATAGTTGCTAGTTACTTTTATTTTACAAAGACAACCTATGATGAGTTAATAACTTGATACATTGTTAAAGATTAAAATACTACTACAACAGCATATAAAAGAGTTAATGTTAGGGGCTCCATAGTCAATATCCATGACCTTCCACTTCCGGGATTGCTCAGGTGCTGCCGGTAATTCTGCCCGGATGTCCGTTGCCTTCCACTTTCTTTGTGTTGGAATTTTAAACTCCAGTCTTTTATTGAGGACTCTGGTTAACTGCTCCTCAGATCTCTGCAGGGTAAATCCAGACAGCTAGCTAGACTATCTGTCCAATCTGAGTTTTCTGTTGCACGACTAAAACTACTTTTGAACGTACACGTGTTCCACCAAAACAAGTTCCTTCCTGAGGCTACTTTGCAGAGGCACCGTGGCTGTCCGGCGCTTAGCACCGCCCAAGACGATGCGATTGGTTTAAAGAAATGCCGATAAACCAGAGCACGTTTTTCTCCCATCCCAGAATGCTGTGTGGACTAGCCAGACACTCCTCCGCAGCGCTGTGGAGGAAGGTCTGGCAATGCGAGACTAGGGCCCCCATGACCTGCTGCTGCATCATTACAATGCTACTACTAATCTAATAATATATGATACTCCTGACTCACAGGTTACAGCTCTGCACGGTACTGTGGTGTCCAATCTACTCAAAGGAATTTGGTGTAATAAAGACATGGGCAATTAACCAATAAAAAGGTCATTGTGATTGAGTTGAAAACATCTTATGATCTCATTTATAACTTCGATTAAAAGGAATAACATAGGCCTATATATTTGTAATGGAACTTAAAAAAGACAATAAAAATGATATTCTTTAATTTAAAATATAGTCATAATCTGATATCAGGAAATAATATCCTCAACAGATAATATGTATACAATACTACAGATGTAGCTTTTAATGGGCGACTGTAAAATCACTGCGTGTCATACCTTCGCGTTTCAACCAGTGACTGTTAATAGCTTAATACATCAATAACAGGTAAATGTAGCTGATTTACAGCTAAAATGGATATAGCTTTATTTATATAATACGTCCGTTCAGAAAGAAATGGGTGACGTCACGCACACTGCGACACATGTTTTGCTCCAGCTCGAGGGGAGAGCTATACTGTCTATGGGGGGGGGGCACTGGTCGTTATTCACGTCCCCGGTAGACACATGATGTTACTGTAACACTGACCAGCTCACACTGCGTTGTGTAGAAGACCGCAGCTCGCCGTAGCTGGGTGTGAATGAGAGCAGCGTGCAGAAGGAGGGGACCGTAAGGAGCATCTCCGGGATTTCACCGTTGTATTCCTGCAGACCAGGTAGGTATAGGCGACAACCAACGCCAGCCTTTACCGACCGCTGACACACTGGGCACACCGCCGCAGACAGCCCGGATATCCTGTACCCTGTGGGCACAGCTGCGCGTGAGTCTCAGGTGGGAACGACGTGTCGTGTTTAGGCTAACGGTAAACCTCGGTTTGGTAGCTGCCGTTACATGTTCAGATGTCTAAGTTGACGTTAGCGTGTTCACAGTTTCAGAAGCACGTTAATGATAGTTTCGACGTGTCACTGGTCATTTAACCTGCTGCGCAGTAATAATGACATCCACACCTGCGTAGTGCAGCAGCGACTTCTGTAACGAGTCCAGCATTGCAGTGGTTTGACTGAGGTAAAATTCATTTTAAATGTCAAAATTAAAGGTAGCCTATAGTTGCAGTTTAGTGTCCCAAATTATTTTCCAAAAACTGAGTGTCCCAAATCATGAGAGTCTTATTTGAGACAGGTTGCCCTAACCATAACCATAACCATAACCCAAACACCTGTTAAACAGGTGGTTTAGCAGGTTCATAGGAACTGATCAAATTGCTGAATCACTATAACTGACTAGAGGGAGGAAGACCAAACTCTGGGGCATTCTCATTACTCCGATATCTGGATAACAGAATATATTATAAATGTATCTGACTTACTGTAGATGCATCCGTATGGTTTTTATCTAGGGCTGCATGGGGTTATTTTGATATTGCAATTGTGATATGATATCGGAGGGAATCATCATTTTTATATCAATATTCTTATTTTCATTGAAAAATATTAAAATAAAAAAATTCAATGATTATAGTGTGATTTGTGCGAGGATCTTTACCAAGCAAAGGATTTTTCTTTAGTCTGTAGGATAGGATGTGTAGGCCGGGACGTCTGCAGCACCACAAAAACTTCATTCAGGATGGTTTGGCACATATTTTGCCTTTAACAAATATTGCGTCCCCCGGGATTTGGATACTGTATTGTGATTTTGATAAAATTGCGATTAATTGTGCAGCCCTATTTATATCTCAAGTAATTACATGCTAATGTTTACTTGTGTGCGTGTAGAATGCCATCTCTGTCGGAGCAGCTGCAGGAGGTGCGGAGTCTGGCTGAAGTGTGTCTGTACTCTGGTGGTAAGGTGGTGGAGGTGCGGGTTGGGGTGATGGCTATGGCAAATCTGCCCTTACCGCCCTGCTCCAAATACTGCCACATCGCCGCCGAGACCATGGTCATAGAAAACAGCTTTGGCAGCAACAGGAAGGAGGTGAGAGAGAACAAGTGCACATACAATACCCCCACCTGGAAATACCTATATGACATCCATCCAGTGGCTTGTGGGACAAATGTTCCGTTCTCTGTGTTTCTTCTTCAGACCCTTGCATCTCTCCAGCGCTTGTCTACAGCATTGAACATCCTAGAAAAGTATGGCTGTAATTTGACAAACCCCAACAGGCCAAAGTACTGGAGAACTGTGAAACACAACAACCCAGTGTTCAGGGCCACCGTTGATGCTATTCAGGTAACAAAAAAACACATTATAGTAGAGTATTACAAGTGCTCTACAATATTGTCTGACAGACACTATTATAAATATCGTATAGAAAGTAGTTAGTAGAGATATGAGCATATTCATTGTTCATTTGGCACAGAGTAGTCATTGTTCAGATGGTGAGCAGCCTGAACAGGCCCTGATCTTGGCCTGATCCTGTTCCAAACCTTTCCCGAAAATGCTCAGAAACTTGTTCCGATCCTGTCCTTAACCTGTCCCATTCTTATCTTGACCCTGTCCTGATCTTGTCCCAAATCTCTCTTTATTCTGGTCCAAACTGCTACAATTGTCTCTCAGTTCTCAGTCCTTTTTACTCTCGATCCCAAGGAATGATTTCCCGTGCTGGCTGACAGAACTTCTATATGAAGGACTTGGGAGGGTTTAACTTAATACTCAACTGTTCAGGAAAGTAAACAAAAAAAAAAGTGGTGTGTTCACATTACATCCCGTTTGTTCTTTTTTCTCTCCCAGGGAGGACGAGCAGTGCTCTGTCTCTATGGTTACTCCAATCAGCTGCCAGATGGGCTCAGCTTCCCCGATGATGTCACAGATCCTGATGTGGGCCGAGTTGCTGCAGTAACACTCGAAGTGATGAGTCTGAGGATGGAACTAGAAATGCTTATTAAGGTGTGTGTGTGCGTGCGTGCGTGCGTGTGTGTGTGTGTGTGTGTGTGTGTGTGTGTGTGTGTGTGTGTGTGTGTGTGCGTGCGTGCGTGCGTGTAGTGCATTGTATATTTAGCTTGTCTTTAAATAAAAAGCTTTAATAATAACTTATTTAATTTGATCTCAGGATGCTCATCCCCACCCTGAGTTCTATGAGAGAATCCTTCCTACACTAAGACACAAGGTAGAGTCCATCATACTACCATCGTATCTGTCGTTTAAAGGATAGGTTCACCATTTGTTCTTAAAATAACTGTCAGGTGTCTATATGAACATTGTAAGCTTTTGTCCTGTTCATACTGGCCATTAAAATATCTCTTCATAATGTGATTCCAATGTAAGTCCTCGTGCAAAAATGTGTTGAAAAGTTCCAAAGTAAGTAGTCTTCTTAGTATAAAATTGCCTCTTAATGTTTTCCTGGACAGTGTTTCCTGTTGACCTGCAGTGAAGGGAGAAAGGGAATACTATACTAAAAAGGTTATAACTGTGTAAAATACTTACACAGTGGGCTGGCGAGGAGATCTTTGTCTGATAAAGCCAGTGCTTCTGGTATTAGTATTGCGTTACACTGAATAGAACCATGTCTTATTTTGAAGTTTATGATGACGTGGTGATGTAGTGTCAGCTTTTTCCCACTCTTCTCTCCTCTCAGGATGTGGGTCTCAACACTGACACTGTGGTCTGCCACTTCTCCTCCACTTCATGCCATTCAGACGGTCAGACCAAGTCTCTAGCCTTCCCCCTCCGCCATCACTCCTCCAGGGAGAACAGTCATGGCCAGTCCCTGTCCTCCAACCACCGAAGTCTCAGGTCCATTCAGGTCTTTCCCACTTCTTCAAAAAAGCACCCAGGTGAGGAGAGAAAGCTCTATTTTAATGCTGTGTTTACAGTGTGTGTCCATTTATCGACAGACCGCATGCAAGTACACACATGCACACACACACACACACACACACATCCCCCTTTCAAACAAGTAAAGTGATTTTTGCTTATTATTAGTTCTTTTTTTTATAAAAATGGATTGATTGATGGTGTATCACTTCCCCAGTGTTAATAGCAACTCCCTACTTAAGCTTGATTTATGGATCTGCGTTTAATCTATGCTGTACTACGTAGGTACGCGTAGATACGGACCCTACGCCGTAGCCTGACTTGCACCTCTCCAGAAATGTAACTTTATGTCACGGCGACGCAGACTGCAACGACTGTGATTGGTCGGCTTTGCTGGACTCTCTGTGAACAACATGAAATCAAGGAGAGGGTTAGCTTTTCCTGCTACAGCGCTTCGACCATGGTCAGACAGCACAGGGGAGACACTTTGCACTCGCTCCGAGGCTAATCCCCGTCGCTCTCTTACTCGCTGTACTACACACTGGCTCTACCACACACTCCCCACGCATACACACATATCGGCTCTGCAGTTCTCTTAAAGAGATATGCTAGAACTACGCAGACACACCAGCGCACAAGTTTAAATCCTCACAACCGTGTAGGCGGCTTATTTGGGCTATGGCGTAGGCTCAGCGTGGAGACTACATACTACTATAAAACAGCCTTAAGGGCACGGTGCTGCAGTGGTTAGCACTGTTGCCTCACAGCAAGAGGATGGGTTGTTGATGTTGTGATAATATAATTGTGAATTGGCACAGATTATAGTAGAAAATAATGGGACCGTAGTTGGTACAGTAAATTGTTATCTCTGTTCCAGAGAACTGCACTATCTGTGGAATATTCCGTATCTCTGCCCACTGCCTCACCTGCCTCCTGGGGCTCTGCTCAGAATGTGACAGACTCTACCACTCCTACCCTGAGAGGGCCAACCACCGTCGAACAGCTGTCTCATCATCCTCATCATCATCATCGTCATCGTCCAAAAACAGGAACAGTCAAGGGTCAGGCAATATAAAATGGCAATACTCTGATCCCACTGGCCCATAGCCAGTGCTGGTTCTGACTACTTGTCAGTCAATATCAAATAACAGTTTACTCCAGAAATTTAGTGACAGCATCACTGACCTGAGGAGTCACTTTCTTTGCTGCTCAGCTGTCCTCTTCCGCCATTTGTGGTTAGGTGCAGATCTGTTGTTGTTGTTGTTTCCCTGTCGGTTAAATAGATGTATAGATGTATCATTATGTTATATCATTGTCCAGCAAGTCAACCAATCAACTTCTGTAGTCGACAAACAGTCTGGGCTATGGTCAAAGTTAAAGCTGATCACAGCAAACTGTAGTGACAGTTTAGACATAGTAGAAATCAAAGTGTTAGAACCAAGTGCTAGAATGACTATGCTAAGTGTGTGAAAAAAATCTTGTATGGATGTACAGTATATTCAGTCGTTACAAATTGATACAGCAGTGTAACAGTCCCTCTTCCCATGTTTCAGGTCTTCCGCCTGGCGTTGCCTCCACTGCTCTAAAGTCAACTCCGTCCAGGAAGTGCTGTGTGAGGAGTGTGAGCGCCCTCGCCTGGAATTGATCAGCTCTAAAGTAGACGAATCTCAGCCTGCCACCGTCACTGGTCCGTGTTGTCTCTTGGTGCATCCCTCAGCTCCAGTATCCCTATCAGTCCAGTAGCCAGTCACACCTCCTTCATTCTACTACTTTATAGTTACCTCTGTGACATAGAAACTGAGATACGGCAGCTACCCTTCACCTATTACTCCTGCTGTCCCTTTGGAGAAAGTTGTTAGGCTTGTCGACTTGAAATAATTCATTATGTATTAATTGAAGTATGCATTGTAGTCAGTATATCATGATGATTTCAATGTTTGTAATTTAAATTGTGAAAGTAATACCTGATTATAATATTTAATGTGTATTGGTACCTTTTTTATTTTAGGCCCAACTACAGCCTCAACCATCAGTATGTATGTGAAAATTCGACAGGACTAACATTACTAGAGGACCTCATGTGATTTACAAATTACTCCTCATCACGTCTGTTTCATTCTTCGCATTCGTACGTGATAAGCAAAGTCTGTATTTCTACGGCGTAGGCTACATACTACTATAAATCAGCCTTAAGGGCAAATCAGTGGTTAGCACTGTTGCCTCACAGCAAGAGGGTGGGTTGTCTGTGTTTCATTCTGCGCATTTGCACGGGATAAGCAAAGTCTGTATTTCTGTCTGTATCTATAAAGTCTGTATCAGATTTACTGACATTATCCCCAGATATGATGTCAAAACGCTTCTTTTATAATTGCCAATACAACCCTGAATCACTGAGATGCTGATTTGCACGGTACTTATATTGTCACTCAATCTCTGTGTATATGGTTATATGCGATGGAATTCTTTGACAAAGTACAGACATGGCAGATTCGCACGGGATTTTGATCACAGACAACCTTCACCCGGAGGGTCCCCGGGTAGTACTAGTCCTGTGCGAATAGGGTTCCAGAGCCCTTCTGGGTTCAGGCTCTAGAGGGCTTCATCCCTTCACTCTCATGTAAGGCTTTTACTGTGAAACACCAGGAAGTATAAATCAAGAAGAAATGGCAAAGTAGACTCGATGGTAAATATACATTTTCTTCTGCTCTGTTTTGACTGCCTGTATATTTTCGTACCGATCGCACCCGTTGCTATTACAGGAGACTAGGCCATTATTTGAGTTTCAGCTTTCATTTTTAAATTTACACTTTGATCTTTAGTCTCTTTAACCCCCCTTTCATTGACAATGGCCTAAGCTTGTTTACTTCTCAGGAAAGCAAGAAATGGTCACCACAGCCATGGTACTTTTGGAATGGTACATTTACATTAAGTTGAGGACATGATTGCTACCGATAATAATGTGAATTGAATTAGCTGACGTGTGTGTGTGTGTGTGTGTGTGTGTGTGTGTGTGTGTGTGTGTGTGTGTGTGTGTGTGTGTTTTCTTAGACTGGCAGTGTAAGAGCTGTACCATGGTGAATGCAGCCAGCAGTATTCTGTGTGAAGTGTGTGAAAGACCTCGTTTGGCTACACGGCCTCCAGTGACACCGTCACACCCACCCATCACCCCCCCTAGACCACCGGCACCAGTACTGGGCATGCCCGGTGACCCTGACAGCCAGGTGTGTGTGTGTGTGTGTGTACTACTAACCCACATTTTCATGAAACTTGGTGGAACGGTGTAGCCAAGGAGGAACACATTCATTTTCGGATTGGATTGGATTCATGGGGCGGATACACAAATTACATTTACTTTGACAAGGCAAAGCAGCAAATACTGCCTCGCTGTGTGTGGGCTTGTGGAGGTGTTGTAGTTGTGACCGATTATTCGGTCAGTCACACACTTGGTTTTATATAATTTAGGTGACTTTATCTGTGACTAAGATTGATTATAGCTCAAGGTGTGCATTTAACGCAAACACAGATAATGCAGATAATGTTTTGACTCTTTCTCTCTCTCTCTCTGTCTCTATATCTCTCTGCCCAGTGGGTGTGTCAGTTCTGTACGTATCTGAACTACTCTCCGGCTGCAGTGTGTGAGATGTGTGACCTGGCTCGTCCAGAGCCCGCACCCCTGCCTGCGAAGCTCCGCCCTCCCTCCCCTGTCAGACGGGTCCCCGCCCTGCCAATCAAACCCAAAGAGCCCGCTCCTGAAGACCTGGATTCCTGGAGGCAGAGGCTCATGAAGGAAGAGGGACTGAAGCTGATTCATCTGATTAGAGCAAGTCACCTTCATCACCCCTGTCACTGTGTCACTACATTAAGGGAAATTTCACACCTATGTTTCGGTAGACTCGGTGCGATTCAGGGGTGAAGTCGCGACGTTGTTGCATTTTTAATTTGCTTCAGTTTGTGTTCAGACTGCACTTTGTCAAACGTATAAAACATTGTAAACAAATGTCAAACAGTCGCTTGATTATTGGACTTAATATCTGAGTGAGTCCGTAAATATTGTGCAAGGTGGAAATTGCAGGCTAGTAAATGCACTGTTTTTTGGTTCACTTCCTATATTTGGGTCGGATTGCGTTCTCACTTAAAGTCAACTAAACTTTAGTGCACTTGGAAGCGAAACGAGAACCACGTTTGGTCCGCACCAGGGTTCGGTAAAGGACCAAACTGCTCAGGTGTGAAAGCAACCTTAGTGTCTGTATTCTAGTGTGTCTCTCCGCTGTGTCTGTGTCAGGATGGGGAGAAGAAAGGAGTGAGTCCAGAGGAGGTGTACACAAGCATGAGGGTAGCAGGGGACAGCAGCATTCTACCGTGCAAGTGGCTCAAGACAGAGCTTCCTCTGCTGTTAGACCAGATCAGGACGTTGGTGGCAACATCTTCCCTTCAGTCTGTTTCTGACAAGACTGCAACAGAGCACACAGTCAGTATGCTTCTCTCAGTACAATCTAAGTCTGTTAAGTCCTGACATATCACATCCTTACTTGATGTTCCTCCGACTGTCACTGTCAAGCCCACTACAGACCAAGCCGAAAATCGGCCGTCCTACAGTCTGGCGAGGTCACTGACTCGAATCTGTGTGGTGTGTTCCGTGCCGTCGGCCTTCATTTTCGCCGATTTGTAGGGCATAGTCGGGAGGGCGGGCACTGCCGGCAACTGGGCTCAAATGACCAATCTGATTGGTGGAGTGCTAACCTGGAAACAGGGAGTCGAAATTAGCGTGACTAGAGTCTCTCCAAATCTGACGAAAATCTTTTAAACTGACCTTTGTCGATCTGAAATGAAGACAGATTCAGCAACTGCACGGCCTATTTCTCCTTAAAATGTTCCACACACGTTTCGGTGAACTATTTTAGTACAATTTGAGATCGTATTCTGAACGAGTCGCCATTAATGGCCGTTTGAAAAATCCAAAATCCGGATGCAGCAGCCAGACCCACGTGATGCGTTCGTCCAATCAGCCGCCGGTTTTCATTTTTGGGCGACAATATAGATTAGCGCCGCCTGCTGTTATGGAGGCGTATTACGTCTTGTCTCCTCGGTGTGTTCAGAGGCATAATTTTGACCATCTCGGGGGAGACTGATCAGTCCAACTGCCTTTTCTGCCGAGGGTCGGCCGTCTGGTCGGTCTGTAGTGGGCTTCGGTCGTGTTTTTCTGTTAGTGATTGACTTTCCTCTTACACAGAGCAGGTCATGTAAAGCTCCTGCTGAGGATGCTGGGAAAGAGGTGGGCCCTGCAGAAACTGAAAGTGGGGTCCAGTTGTCCAGAGTAGAGGCCAAGCAGGCGTGGCTGACAGCAGGGGGCGAAACCGAGAGAGCTGCCAGGCAAGCTCTGAGAGACAGACTCGCCAAGGTGACGCACACGAGATGCACAATGATATTCCATCCGTCTCCATTGTTTGTCTAGAGATTGTATCTTTTTTTTTTTATCTTCACCCTACCCTCTCAGGTAAAGGAGCTGTGTGCGCTGGGCTTCAGCGACGAGGCTCGCTGTCATGAGGTTCTGAGGCAGAGTGGTGGTGAGGTGAGAGGGGCCCTGGCCCTGCTGCAGCGACCCCTTCTGGAGCCCTTCCACAAGCACATTTGGAGTGACAAGCCCGAGCCTCCTGTAGACATCCATCACCCTGACAAACAGGTGTGAGCGGGCATATACTGTCTGGGCCTGGGTCCAGTCACAGCTCACAATGTTCAGCCATCTTACTTCTTGTTATTAGTCTGGTATTTTGGAAATTCATAACCTCTCTTCATTTGGTCATCCCGCCCCCTCATGTCATGGTTATCTTGTCATTTTAACAGCAATTTATAAGTTATTGGTATTACAATTTTAATAAATCATTTCATTTTGACCATATGGCCTTAGCAGTAAACAAACCCTTCTTCAATGTCACCAACTGTCGTATTGTGCTCTTCCTTTTTAAGTATCGGTTCAGGCACCATTTAGGCACTGGCAACGTTTTAAAAGTATCATTTTAGCACCAGTATCGAAAAAAATACCGATACCCAGCCCTATTTGCAAGTGACCATGGTATAACTGGTTACTGCCCTTCGAGGTGTCCACTGTCAGGAATCGTTGGGCATTAACCCTCACTGAATGCAGCTTGAAAGAGTCCACTTGTAGAGGATAAGGCTGGGCTAGCTGGTAGGATATGCAGGAGCGTAGCACTAAATTCTGGGCCCTGTAGAAAGGCATTTTCTGTGGGCCCCTCCCCGCATCCACAGCTGTTCATTCTAGCATCTTTTTGGGCTCTCCTCACATCAGGGCCCTGGGTACTCAGTCCCCTTTTTCCCCCCAGTCCGACGCCCCTAAGGATATGGGAAGTCTAACCATGTTGTATTCTTCAACATAATGTCTTTCTTCTCTACCAGCACATATGTCGGAGGTTACTAGCAGTGTACGATCTTCCCAGCTGGGGTCGCTGTGAGCTGGCACTGTCGCTGCTTCTGGAGCACAGCGCACCTTACTCCCTGGAAGATGTAGTGCAGGCTGTGCGAGAGTCCCACGACAGGGAGTTCATCAAGAGAGTGCTGGCTAAAGAGTGTCCCATCTGCCTCTCTGTTTTCCCTCACAGCAAGGTACTGTGAGACAGTGAATGTTTAGGCTTTGCAAGTGTCGAAGCATATCTTAAGTCCTTTTCCTGCTTTCTCGCCCTCTCTTCTCTCTCAGATGCAGTCTCTGACGTCGTGTCAGTGTTCTGTGTGTTGTGGTTGTTTCCAGCAGCACTTCACCATCGCTGTAAGGGACAAACACATAAGAGACATGGTGTGTCCAGTCTGCTGGGAGCCGGACATCAACGACCCTGAACACCTCAACAGCTACTTCTCCACCCTGGACATCCAGGTAGGAAAGCAGATGAACCAAGGAAGGAATGGGGGGGGGGGGGGGATAACATACTACATAACTAAGTTTAGTGGCGTAACGGCTACTCTCACCCTCAGTCAGTAGTCTGGATCTATGAAAGTACGTTTTCAGGATAATTGCTTGACATTTTGGTGCATGACTCGCACGCAGCATGTCCTTTACCTTCCTCTCTCCGTGTGTTGCCGTTGTCAAACTCCCTTCACTTCGGGAAACAACAGCAAACATTTGGATCGTGCAATAAAGCAGACCTGCTTGGTTCTTTCAGGGAATGATTGTAAAGATTTACAGCTAGATGTTTACAGCATTGACTCTCTAACTGGGACGGTTTGGGACCGATTGGCGGGATTGCTGTGGACGAAGTACACACGGCGATACACTGGTAGGAGCAAATTACGTTTAACCATGTGTCCAGGTAATTTAAATAATCGTGATATTTTGGCTCCACTTTTGTACAACAGGCGACAGTGGAGACGCGTCGCCCATCTTTATATACAGTCTGTGATCCAGAGACTCAGAAGACATTATACAACTGTTCTCACAGACTGAGTAGTACTAACTTTCATGTGTAAAATCAGTGGAACGTCCCTTTAAAAGATCATACCTGTGTTTTTGCACATCTCGGCTCATCTACTACAAATAACGTTTTACATTTCTATGCTGACTGGGTTCTTGCTACCTTTCAGGGATTGATTTCTAGCCTGTATTATTTCTCTGGTTGTATTATTGTATTATGTGCTTCAGCTGCGAGAGTGTCTGGAGCCAGAAGTCTATGAGCTGTTCCATAAGAAGCTGACGGAGCAGGCTCTGATCAAGGACCCCAAGTTCCTCTGGTGCTGTCATGTGAGTACATGATGAGTCACTCTTGGCTTTGTAAACAAAAAATGGTGGTGAACAAATTTCATAAAGTACAATTTTTAAGGCTCTTTTTTTGTGTGGCGCAACAAATTTAATCCTTTAAATTGGCATCAAAAATGAATGTTCTAATGTAGTTAAAGCAGCAATGTCAGTAAATTGAAATAGGTGATTCTGTAGTTAATTAAAATCCCCGTAATGTTCATCTGAAGGCAGCAGGACACATGTTGATACAACACCAGAGTTTCAACGGTTCTTTAGGCCAAGGACCAAGGATGTGTATTTATATTACATTACATTACATGTCATTTAGCTGACGCTTTTATCCAAAGCGACTTACAATTGCTATATATCAGAGGACACACACCTCTGAAGCAACTAGGGGTTAAGTGCCTTGCTCAGGGACACATTGGTTGGATCATGGTGGGAATTGAACCCAGGTCTCCCACACCAAAGGCATGTGTTCTAACCACTGCGCCATCACCACCCTTATGAGATAATAATAGTCCATTCTCCTGTTCCCTCTCCTCAGTGTTCATATGGGTTCATCTATGATGGAGACCAGCTTAAAGTCACCTGCTTTCAGTGCCGCAACAGTTTCTGTGCTCAGTGTAAAAAGCCTGTAAGTATTGTGTGTCGTGTTGTGTTGATCCCCCTCTCTTCATGTTTTTGGTACATATTATCTTCTCTTCTATGTTATTTACGCTCCTTCTTGTTTTTATTAAATATTTAGGATTGTTATTAATATATTTTAATTTGTCTATTTGTCTAGTGTTTATGCCACCCTTTATGCCTGTTTTGAACAAGATGCCCAAGGAGGCAGCTGCATACTGCATGAGGAGTTTGTGATAAAAAAAAAAAGCCTAATTCACTGTTTTTGTATAAATGCTCCTACAGCTTAATGAGAAATGATCTTAACTGCGGAAAAGACAATTTACAGTAATCTACCTGTTACCCATGAGTAGCAGTCTTGTAATCTTGTAAACACACAGCCAGGACAGTGAGTCTTCACATAATCCTCAGATTAGTTAAGATGAATACACCACAACGTGTCTCATACTTTGCTAGGTGTTCTCTGTCTGTCTGTCGATCGATAGATTTTGTCACCATGACAGCGTCACAACCGTACAAAACTTGTGTGTGTAGTTGAGATCACAATGAAGGCCGAGTTCGAAGATGGGTGTGGTCCGAGTAAGGGCGGCAGAAAGTAGGGGGGGTAGGTAGGATGTAGGGCAGGGACCACCCCACCGGTTTGTCGTTGTGGCAGGTGTGTTCCTATCCAAAGATGGCTTCTAGTTTTTGTAAGGTTAATAACTAATGTTACTTTTCTTACTTCTATACATTGTATCTTTCAGAAAGTTTAAATTAAAGCCATGCATTTGCATTTGTGCACATTCAGCACCACTATCATCATAGACAGCCATGTACTTAATGTACATGGCTGTAACTTTATGTGTCCTCATAAAAATATGAGCTAACTGAATAAGTGCTGAATAGTGTGATAGTATAGTTAGAATGTTAAACACAGTGAGCCCATTGAAATTAGCTGAAAAAAAGAATAACTTAAAATGAAGTTCCTCTTTAGCTTCTTTAGTTTAAAGCATTGCTTTCACCAGGTGAATGACAGGTGGGCACCAATGGAACACACAGTAAATGCATGTTTCTGTTCTGTCTCTGCAGTGGGAGTCTCAGCACGCAGGTCTGTCCTGTGAACAGTACCAGTTATGGAAGAGAGAGAATGATCCAGAGTATCAGAGACAGGGCCTGGCTGGATACCTCAGAGACAATGGCATCAGTAAGTGTGCACGCACGCGCGCACACACACACACACACACACACACACACACACACACACACTCATACATACTTCTACTGTATGGTTCTCTAGCAGCAGTTGTCAAAGGTAATATATTGTTCTACTGTAGCTATGGGTGCACTAATAATAGATTTTTGATTTATGTAAACCAAAACAGCATGTAACCAGCTGGCCGGTAGACAACAGTATTTCCTCTAGCCCACGTCTAATAGAGCTCAACAGTCCCGCCCACACCCCGAGAGACCTTGGGTTCTGGAAGTAAATTTCCCTTTCATTCCTCCCATTGACGTCTGGAAAATCCGTAAATAGTTTTAACCAGATACGACGTGACTCATAAACATAAAACGTGTCATTTCGAGTAAAAAAAACGAACAGAAAATCCCCAAAAAGTCAAAGGTACAAGACTGTGTACATATTTTCAATATCGAGCAAAAGAACTACTCCGCCACTGCGCACCACTGAATAAAGGAAGCTAGCGTTAGTTTAGCTAACAGCTAATTCGGCTAACCGCTAGCTTAGACAGCATGTAATAACTTTAAAAGACCCTCAAAACAAAACCTAAAAAGAACCGTTAAAATATATAACAGCTGTCACGTCAGCTGTAGCCTGTTTTCCCCAGTGTTTAGTTTAAGTTAATGTTATTTTAGACTGAATCAAGATGTTAGCTAGTGGTTAGCTTAATTAGCTGTTAGCTAAACTAACGTTAGCTTGTCGGCCGAAGTGTGGAACAGGTCGTGAATCGGGCAGTGTCGTAGATCCTCGGAAAATCATCTTGCACGTGTGCATGACGGATCGTGCAGGCAGCTCCCCCTCCTCCCCCTCCTTACCAGCATGAGTTCCACCAATCAGAGGCATCACTGTGGGATTGTGGGATTGTTCAGGATTGTGGGTAATGAAGTACTTATGCAAGACATCGCGAATAAAAGACATTTATCTCCCCATTTAGTGCCCCATGAACTTTTGGCGTCTATATGAGCATATACAATAGCTTAGCCATGTCGTAGCTGGTTTTAAGTCTAACATCGACGGTTACAACCATAAACGACACTAGCTTAGCCACATCATCTTCCCCGGCTCCGCCTTCTTGTCCAAATATGGTCACTTCTGGCTCCAAAATACAACATGGCGAAGGCCAGAATGCAACTCGAGGCTGCAAAACGGCAGTCCACAAACCAATGGGTGACGTCACCGATGCCATGTCCGTTATTTTTACAGTCTATGGGTGAAACACGTTAACTCAATGAATAAATAATCTATGCTCAGTCTGCTTATTTGTACACTAGATTAAAAATATTTTCCTGTATGTACTGACTGCCTCCCTCCTCTCTCTTTTTTCCCCTCATCCTCTTTCTCGTTCATTCAAATCCTGCCTGTCACTCCTCCTCTCCTCCTTCCCTCTAGCCTGTCCTAACTGTCGCTTTCAGTACGCGCTCTCTAAAGGAGGCTGCATGCATTTCTGCTGCTCACAGTGTCGTTACCAGTTCTGCAGTGGCTGCAACAACCCGTTTCACACTGTGAGTCTGACACATCCTGTAGTCCTGTACCACGTGTTCATGCTGTAATGATAAAATAGTAATGGAGAAAGTACTGTATTTTTATTAGATGGAATTATGGTCCACATATTGCCTAAATCACCCCATATAGAGTCAGTGATCCTGTTTCAATTTGATTTTGACTTGTCTCGCTTTGCCAGACCTTCCTCCACAGCATGAGGAGGGTCTGGCTAGTCCACACAGCATTCGTGGATGGGAGAAAAACGTGCTCTGGTTTATTGGCATTTCTTTAAACCAATCACAATCGTTATGAGCGGTGCTAAGCGCCGGACAGAGCCACGGTGCCTCTGCAAAATAGTCTCAGGAAGGAACTTGTTTTGGTGGAACGTGTACGTTAAAAAGTTGTTTTAGTCGTTCAACAGAAAACTCAGATTGGACAGATAGTCTAGCTAGCTGTCTGGATTTACCCTGCAGAGATCTGAGGAGCAGTTAACCAGAGTCCTCACAAATCCACCGGAGGTTAGAACGGTAACTAAAGCGGAAGGTAACGGACATCTGACCGTAAAGAGGGACTAAACTAAATTTTGGTATGGATTTTGCTCGTCCAGAAATGCAGTTAATAAGCTCCATTAAAAGAAATAATTCTGCACCTCACTCAGTTCTAAACCCTGCATGAACAAGTGACAGGTGTCTCCTCTTCTCCCGTCTGTCTGACAGACCTGTGCAGTGGACGAGTGCAGTGTGTCTGGATTACATGCCCATCACCCCAGAGACTGCCTCTTCTATCTGAGAGACTGGGAACCTTCCAGACTGCAGGCTTTACTGCAGGTACGTGCACACATACACACATACACATTAGGCCTGCACGATTAATCGTTATAAAATCGCGATCTCGATTCACCCTGATCCTGAAAAAACAGGAGAAAAAAAAGTGAGGAAAAAAGTGAGAAAAAAACGTGAGGCCGTGCAGGCCTAATACACGCGCACACACACACACACACACACACACACACACACACACACACACACACACACACACACACACACACATATCTGCATTTCAAAACATGCCTTGAGATTTCTGCCTCCACCACAGTATAATGGATGTGATTAGAATTGAGTTTGTGATGCTCACAGCATTGAACAGAAGTCTGTATAATCAGCAGACCTCACTGAACCTTCTAATGAAAAAACATTTTAGAAAACGCATTAACACATTGGGAAAGAAAACATCACAACATTTCACACAACACAACAACGAGAAAACAAAAATAACATTTAAGAAACAATATGTATTTGACCACTCAGTGCTTTCTCATTGCCTACCAATTATTTTTTACATGACAACTGCACATTGTAGAGCTCTTAAACTTTAACCTATAATACAGTAACCCCAGGGCTACTGTACAAAACTGTGTAAACAGATGTGAGTAACAAGTGTCCTTCTCTTTGTGACTCACAGAATAACGGAGTGGCCTTCAACACTGAACCCCCTCCGGGAACGCAGACAGGTAGGGCAGAGGAGTGTACCACGGAGCAAGTGCCACATAGCCCGGCTTTCTGCGTGTTAGCTGGCTCGACAAAAACCTAAAGCCCCAATCAGAGAGATGATCATCTTTGTTTGTTAACTCAGGTTTTCTCCATCCGTTGTTTGACTGTTCTACTGCAGAAAATGGATTCATGGCATGCCGTGCACTTCAGTGAAGAGGAACAAGTTGTTATAATGGAGAGCTAAGAAGAATATAAAAAAAAAATACTACAGCAAAAAGCAACACTGTTGTAGCAAATGAGGCTAGAGAGGAATGCTGGAGAAACAAAATAGCTGATTGTGTAAATGTATTTTATCTGTGATAAATACCATCAATACTGTACCAGCAGTGTCAGACGGACTTGGCAGCAAATCAGGACTAGGTTTGCAAAATTTCAGGAATATTTAAGGTAGAAACTTTCCATGGGAATTAACAGGAATTTTCATAGGGTTTCCTGTGAAGCGCACGGAGCTCACCTCATCTCACAGCTCTTCTATTTGTTTATTTTCTACGCTGCCCCTCCAACAAAATACACCAAACTGTTCCAAAACGTAATGAAATGATTAGTGACATGATATCCTTTCCAGGGCATTTGATCTGAGTCTTTTTATTTTATTTTTGCAATTCCCTTTCCCGCTGATCTTTGTCTCTCTTTCTTTATATTTCTTTGTCCCTCTCTTTTGTCAGGTCTGTGTGGAGTGATAGAGCAGAAGGATGAGGGAGGGCAGCAGCCAGATTCAGCTTGTGGAGCTCAGACCCAACATGGGCATGCTGGACTCTGCGAGTATGATAGCTTCATTGAGTATTATTTGTGGTACTGATGCCTTGGTTGCCAACAAAGGCGAAATGTATGTTATTGTGTACAGTATGTTATTTGTGCTGCAGTATGTGTCTAAGGCCAGAGTCTCCCCAAGGTTCAATAATTTCCCACCTTTGTGGTACGTGCTATCGTATCGTACATGCCATGCTCCGTACTTGAGAATTGAAGGCAAATAAAATGTTATCATACCTGATACAAAGGAACCAAGTTGTAAAAAGAATACAACTTTCTTTTTAACAGGTAACAGGGAACAACAAAATCTCATAGTGACTTTTCATCTGTTACACCATCAGTTCAGCGTACTAGCAGCAAGCTTCTGTGTGACTGTGCAAACATAGTGTTGTTCTCGTATCCAGGAAGCATTACCGGGAGTACCTGGTCAGCCTGATCAACAGCCACTCCGTCGACCCCGCCCCCCTCTACAGCTCCAACGAGCTGCTGCTGGCCTGCAGGAGGTACAAGGTGGACGACAACCGCAGGGACGGAGAGGACGGCTTCACCTACTTCAGCAGACTGCTCCAGGTGTGTGTGTGTGTGTGTGTGTGTGTGTGTGTGTGTGTGTGTGTGTGTGTGTGTGTGTGTGTGTGTGTGTGTGTGTGTGTGTGTGTGTGTGTGTGTGTGTGTGTGTGTGTGTGTTAGGGCTGCATGATATGGGGAAAATATGCCATATGCAATAACGCTGTTGAATATCACAATAACGATAGTACTTGCGATATATAAACAGATATTAAAGTGTACTCAGTTCTGACTTTAGTAGTCTTCTAAAATACAACAAATTACTTGTTGAATTTAAAACAAATAAAGGAAATCATTTCCAACAATCTTTTATTGAACAAAATGAAGATTGAATTGAATATAAAAGGCACTTCTTTAAAAAGAATGAGTTACATTTTAATTTGCAGTTTGTTTACTGATATTTTCTTTCAACTAACATGTCTATCGCGATATGTCGCAGCCTTTTGCGATATGTACTGTATATTGCGCTAGTTGATATTGCGATAAAAAAATTATATATTGTGCAGCTCTAGTGTGTGTGTGCGCGCGCAAGCATGTGTGTGTGATTAATAAATGCCTGAAGATGGTCTAGAAATGAAACCTTGCCTAATCGCGATTAATCAGGGAAATAATGCGATTAATCGCGATTAAAAGTTTTAATCGTTGCCCAGCCCTATTAAAAACATGATTATTCCCAGGCGTGTTCAGCAGATCATCATGGTAATAGCTTGATGTTGTACTATCGTGTTCCTGCATGGTCATTTATTGTTCTGACCAAATTAAACAATACCTTCCTTCAGGATTTCAGGAACTTTGCATGCATTCTGTATAGACCACTGTGTGAACATATATGATGTATGCATTGTATTCAGTCTTTTACATTTCATTTTGATACAGTGACACTAACAGCCCTTTGTGGTCTCTCTGCAGAAACTGATGGATGAAGTACCGCTTGGTGACAAGGTGCCACGCAAGAAATAATGACTTACTTCCTGTTTCCTGCAGTGATCTTGTTGCCCTTTCAACTTAAAACTCAGCCCCAAGAGAAAACAATGGCAACAGTTTGCTTCAGGTTTTTTGGATCTGTAAATGTTAACTTAAGTTCCAATGATAGGTCAATACACAGGAGTGTCATCTCTGAAGCTCTGCCTGAGTGAATTTAATCAGTTCAATTCAAATAACTTTATTTATCCCCCGGGGGCAATGTTAAAAGCCAAGGAGTAGTTCTGCCAAGTACATAAATATAATAAAATACACACAATTCCATATGTCATAATAAATAATAATTAAAGTGCAATAAGAGAATAGTAGCAGCAACACATTTTCAGTTTTATAATAAAAATGATTGTCTGACACACAACTGTGTGTGTGTGTGTGTGTGTGTGTGTGTGTGTGTGTGTGTGTGTGTGTGTGTGTGTTAAGAAAAGAAAAAGAAATATATAGTAAGGAGGGAGAGAAAAATCTGTAAGATATTTTACATATGGTTTGTTGGTTTCAGCTGACAGGTTTAATCTAAATTAAAAACGCGGGACAAAATTTGATTGAAATGTGACTCCACGCCATCTGGGGCCTGTATCAACGTAGCCTTGCTCTCTTTGATTTGGCTGTCTTCATTGAGTCTAACACCAGTGATCCTGATAACTAGTGAATCATGAATGTGGTTATCAGCTGGCACAGTTTACAGATCCAGCTTTGCTTTTTTAATAACAATCCAATCACATGCAACATCAACAGAAAAGGGCAGATTATTTGATATGGGATGAGATGAAAGTCCAGGAAGTATGCAGTTGCAGGTCAGAGACTGACAGAATAATCACACAACTAGTGTAAATGAAGGAGGAATAGAAGTAGTGTAAAAAAAAAATACCCCGATAATGCAGCTGTTGTATGTAAAAAAAAAAAAAAAAAAAAAAACATTCCCTCCATTTCTGACGTCATTATCATGAAAAGCAAAGTGATTCTACTGATGTATAAAAATGTCTCCGTTGTTCTTTTTAATACTTACCACTTTATTGTGCTGTAAACTCAGCACTTTTGTCCCTGTCAGGATCCTGTAGACAGTGATCTGATTGGTCAAAGGTTGGGCTGTTGGCAGGTTTTGATCTGATTCTCTGAATTGAATTTTCACTGAAACTTTAAGCAGTGCAACATAGGTTACCATGGTGATCTCCCTCTGGTAAAGGTGAACCCCTTATAGATAGATAGATAGATAGATAGATAGATAGATAGATAGATAGATAGATAGATAGATAGATAGATAGATAGATAGATAGATAGATAGATAGATAGATAGATAGATAGATAGATAGATAGATAGATAGATAGATAGATAGATAGATAGATAGATAGATAGATAATTTATTGTCATTGCATATCACTACATAAAGAAATTAAGATGACATCAATCACTCACTCAGCAGCATAAAGATAGAAAGATAAAAAAGTGACAGTGTCAGCAACAAAAAATAGATATGGAGTAATAAAATGTATATGTATATATATGTATAAAAACCAGAATAAGAAAGCCAGTGCATTATCAACACAGTATGGTTCAAGTCCAGCTTAGCTTAGTCTTTAATTAGCTCATTTATGGCCCTGGGAAAACTGGTATTTCTCATGCGGTTTCTCCGCGCCCTCATGACCCTAAGCCTCCCTGAGGGTAGGGTGTCATCCTGGATATGGCCAGGGTGTGTAGGGTCCGCTCTGATGCTTGCTGCTCTTCTCTGCAGCCTACTGGAGTACATGTCCTCAAGGCTTGGGAGAGGGGCACCAATGATTCTCTGGGCTGTTTAACTTACCCGCTGCAGGTCTTTTCTCTCCTCAGTGGTGCAGCTGGAGAACCACACTGTACAGCTGTACACACTCTCTATTGTGTGTGTTTTGATACCAGAGAACCTGTTAAGCCCAAAGACTGTAAAAATAGTGGACGAATAAGCAGTGGTTTGTGGACTGCCTTTTTAAACATGGGTTTCGAAGCCTCAAGTTTGGCAGTTTGGCCATAAAGTCGACCATAAAGCACTCCATCTTTATCGTCTATTTTAAACTAAATGGGACCATCATTTTTCAAAATGAACACCATGCTGTATTGAAGAAGACTTGAAAGTTGAAATATTGTATGCTATATTTGCATATCTATTTGTTTTGTAATAATATGATATTGTGAAGTAGGGGCAGGACCTAATAAGCCGTATGCTTCCGCCTGCTCATTTCATTTCTTTCTTTTTTGTTTCAACATTGTTGATTGTTCGAGGTGCATAATAAATCAAATCAAAGTAGCGGTTGAGGCCATAAACTTGTTATAAAATTGTTCACTGAGGTAATAAATCAAGTGAGAAGTTGGGTCATTTTCTCATAGACTTCTATAGAAACGGACCAGTGGACATTTGTTATAATGCAGGTTTAAGGCACTTCCTCATTGGCTTCACTTTTCAGACTCGGAAGCTTCGTCCATTATTTTTACAGTCTACGGTTAAGCCCAAAGATAGCTGGATAACCCACAATCTGCACATGTTTTATTGTTCGTTTTATTTATTGTGTGTAAATTATGCATGTTTAAACTTGACATGTGACTATTGTATCGTATTCAGCTTCAAGATATTAACAGTATTTACAGATGATTTGCCTTGCATTCATTGTTGCCGATGGGGCGTTGCAGATGAAGTCCCCGCCTTACAAGGCAGCGGTGCTAAATTCAACTAATTTGATTGGGTGCTGTGAATGTGATTAATATGCTGCAGTATGCCCAATTTGGTGAATCTGAACTCGTGTTGAACAGGTTATTTATGTGCTGATGATGTAAAAACTACTGCTTTTAATAACTGCTTTGTTTCATGACTGTAATACTTTTGAATATGTTGTGTGGTAAAACTGAGAGATACGCCAGAAGTGTAAATCCCAGTTAGTGCATGTTGTGGTCTGTACTGTGCTCTAAATAAATGGTTATAATAAGACTATAATCAATCGTTCAGACTGTGTGGAACTTGAGTCTAACATGTCATTGCTGAGGTCATCATTTGTGGTAGTGCTATGACTGAATTTGATTTTAAAAAAAATTGTTATTTTGTCAACCTCTGTCCATAAAGTAGGGGAAAGGTATAACAGGAACACGTACACTATAGTGGTGAAAAAGTCAAAAGCTTTACAAGTGTACTATTTTATCCCCATCCATAAACCAGCTGCACAAACTTAAGGGCAAAACCATATTTTTTCAATTTTGAGTTTTTGAGCTATTTTGCTTCCATAGTATGTCTTCCCTCAGACTATTGGGAAGAAAAAAACATCCAAAATACACATTTAGATGTTTATTATTCCCCACTTTGTCTATTTGCGCCTGTAACTTTCTCCTGAATTCACCAAACGTTAGCATTAGATAATGCCTTGTTTGCATATTTAAACATACACATTTTAGAAAAGTTGTAATACAAAAATACATGTCTTAATGTAAGTAATCATCTTGGGAAGTTTCATGTTGATATCTCTGTTAGTTAAATGTTTTAACCCTATTCACCTGTAATGTCTTGCAAAATGTAGCCTATGATATTTCATAATCCATAACTTCTCAAAATGGGGTTTTCTCAGGCTCTGAGCCAGCAATCTCCACTTCAGTAGCACTTACATACATCAAACCTTCCATCTACTCTATATCTATATATTTACTATCTATATTCTGAAGGGTTTTACAGAGGGATTTGTTCAGATATCATTCATAGCCTGATTTATGTAAAATTCTACATACAATTTCAGAAAACTTGTAATACAAAAAATATTTGTCTTAATGTCAGTAATCAATTGGGGAAGTTTCATGGTGATATCTATTAGTTCATTCCCCCCCTTATTCACCTGGGGTGTCTCCCCTTAAGTGTACTTTACGTTTGTCTGTTTTTCTGGTTTATTGGTACAGTCTACAATACCATTTTAGACAATAGTATTCTTTCATCTGTGTGTCAACAGGTTGGGTAAGATTTTAAGTGTGAGATGGACTTGGTGGTGGAGGATGTGGTGAGTGCTGTTCATGTTTGTAAAGAGTACAGTATCAAGCTCAAGTTCCTGAAGAAGCCACCGAGTAACAGTAAGTAACTGTCCATGGTGCTGAAGACCAGTCTTTACTTTGCTGGACTGTATGCTGATTCACTTCAGGTTTTTTAGAACCTGATTCACATGGCAGGCTGAGAGCTGACAGGTAGTCGATGTGTTTGCACGTAATAGGAGATTTTGACGAGACTATAGGCTACTTTGTGCTAGTATGGAGCTCAAACGGTAGGATATGCAAACAGCTGAGAGACAGACAGGAAGAGGGAGAGTCAACGAGAGAGAGAGAGAGAGAGAGGGGGGGATGATGTCATAGTTTTAAGTCTGTGCCATAGAAGAAGCAGATGGATGCAGCCTTCGTCCTTTTTCTTCGATCCTGTTTCCATTTCCATCGCCAACATCAGCATCAACATCTGGACACATCGAGTGACAAACCGCAGAAGGAGAATCTGTGGTGACAGGAGTCTCTGCAGGTGGAGGAAACAAAGCGGAAATAAGCCTCCTGTCGGCTGGATGTAAGCGGATCATCTACCGAAAGAGAAGTCCAATCAAGACGTGATATGGACCAAAATATCGGAGCAAGCACTGGGCCAGTCCTCTTTTCTGGCATTATTCTGTATTATGAGCAGGCGGCTGTGTAGAGGAGCTAGTCCTGCCCAGAAAGGAGGAGGAGTAGGAGAGACACACACAGAAGGGTGTCGACGGAGAGAGGCAGGGGAAGAGGAGAAGAGAAGAGGAGGGGAGGAACGGAGGAAAAAATAATAGAGTAATATTTCAAGCTTCCAATAATGGCGGCTAAATCGGACGGGGTCCTGAAGATGAAGAAGAGCGATGTGGCCTTCACCCCCCTGCAGAACTCGGATCACTCCGGCTCCGTGCAGGGGCTCCACCCGGGCGCCCAGCCCGACTCTGCTGGCACCGGGGACGGGGACTTCGCCAACGGGGAGTCGCGGTGCTGCGGCGGGGGAGGCTCCAACTCGACGTGCCTTCGCCTGGGCAGGGAGCAGCAGAAATACACGGTGTGGGACTGCCTGTGGATCGTAGCCGCAGTGGCCGTGTATCTGGCGGATGTGGGCACCGACGTGTGGCTGTCGGTTGACTACTACCTCCGCCGCGACTACTGGTGGTTCGGCCTGACGCTCTTCTTCGTGGTGCTGGGCTCCTTCTCGGTCCAGCTCTTTAGCTTCAGATGGTTCGTCCACGACTTCACCACCGAGGACGGCGCGGAATCCGCCGACTGCTCCCACATGGACGGGAACAAGCTGCTGAGCGGCTCGGCCTCACACGGCGACGTTACCGCTCAACACCACCCGGCCACGCCGCAGAGACAGGCGTCAACCGCCAGCAAGAACACCACGACCAACAGCACCGCGAGCACCGCGCTGGGCAGCAGGAGTAGAAAACGCTCGGCCTACTACTCCTTCTGCGTCTGGTTCGGCCAGTCCATCATCCACATCCTCCAGCTGGGCCAGATATGGAGGTAGGATATGGGGATGGAGGCCTTGGGATGGGTAACAGTGATTGTGTGTGAATGTGGGTTTGTTTATGAGGAATGAATGAATGAATGAATGAATGAATGAATGAATGAATGAATGAATGAATGAGCAGAGGTGCTGCTCTGACAGTAGTTGGCACTCTGAATGCTACCAGCTGCCATCTTTAGCATGCTCCCCTCTGCAGGGCCAACACCAGTGGTAGAAAAAGTATTCAGATCCCTTACATTCTACTGTTCAGACACTCTGTTACAAGTAAAAGTCCTGCATTAAAAATGTTACTTAAGTAAAAGTATGTAAATGTAGTAGGCCTACTTGAGTTAATGTAGGCCTACTTAATTCAATTCAATTTTATTTACAGATAGAGTAGGTCTAGACCACACCGGCCATCTGCCGGTTGGGACATAGAGACACTACAGATACAGATATAGAGAAATATGATTAATAATAATTATAACAGTTGGTATGATCAACAGTAGCAATTAAAGTAGGCCTACCAATAAAGATAATAGAACTATGACTAGAAATGATAGTAGTAGCAGTGCAGGGCGTAGCAGGGCGTCAAGCAGGACCACGGCAGCAGCTGCAAACAGCTAGAGACGATATAACGAAATAATGTTACCGTAGTTACATTCCACCACGGGCCAACACACAGAACACTGTGGGAGGCTTTTAGGTCACTCCCTACGGGTCATCAGAATCAGAATCAGCTTTATTGGCCAGGTTTGCGTAAACAAACAAGGAATTTGACTCCGGTTAATCTTTGCTCTCAAAGTACAACAAACAGAAATGACAGTAAGAAATATAAAAATACTGTTAAGTGTACAGTATAACAATATAATAGAATTTACAATAGTGCAATATCAATCAGATTACATGACAGATTACAAGGTGAACAGGAATGGTATTTTCTCTCTTTTGATAGAAACACATGCAGGGAGTTGGCCCTGGCCTGTCAGTCACACCTGGTCCTGGTGTCAAGCAGTGAATACTGCCGATGCTGTGCACACTTTACTCTTTTGGTGCCACTAGAAAGGACTTCATACAGCTTTTGGGTGGAGTTATGGATTTGAATGACCCTTGATTTATTACACTTGGTGGCGTTTGACAACAGCTTACCCACAGTCATTTATTAAATATATGTAGAAACAAAACATCATGCAGCAGACTTAATGAAAAATCTTAAGTGAAGCCTGCAGGCTAACTATTACAGACTTATTCTGGGGTGCACATGCTGTAACCAGTGGTGGAAGAGATATTCTGATTCTTTATTTCAGTAAAAGTAATTTCTTTTAAAGTATCAGTAAAATGTACTTAAAGTAACAAACATCGCTCCTTAAGAAAATGTTACATGCTTATATAAGACAATATTGGATTGTTATTACTATCCTTAATGTGTAAGTGTGTTTGACTGCTGTAGCTGGTTGAGGTGGAGATCATTTGATGTGTGATTTAATCTATAACAGTGCATCATATTTTATAAGATGAGCATCTTCTTTGTATATTGAATGTTATTCTAGCTGGCTGTAACAATATTTCCCTCTGAAAAGTAGTGGAGTAGAACTAACATTATTAATCTGCAGATTATTTTATCGATTAATCGTTTGAGCCACAAATGTGAGAAAGTGTCCATCTTCACAGTTTAAATCTCACAATCCAGAGTCTAAGCTGCCATATTAAAATGTCCTGTTTTGTCATAAACCCAAATATATTTAGTATACTATCAAAGAAGACAGAGAAAAACAGCAAAACCTCAGATTGTAGCCATGGAGCCTTCTGATTATACTAGCTAATTATTTCTCAAAACATTGACTTGAAAAGTATCTCAATGTCTTGTTTTTTTGTCTTATTTTTTTATTTTAATTTCGAATTCAAATATTTATTTTGAAAAACCACACGTAACAGTTGGATACGTCTTATTTTTTTCAATGTAAATGTCCATATTTCCATACGTGCTTTTCAAAAATTTAAAGTTACACAGCAGTGGATCATAGACAGTTAAAGAAATGGACAATGTGACGCCGTAGACTTCCACTGAGACCAGTGAAGTCACTTTCCCGGTGATGGCTGAGCGTTACTGCACAGCTGCAAACTGAGCTTGATGACGTAGATGTGACGTGA
Organism: Gymnocephalus cernua; assembly: GCA_023631565.1. Lineage (NCBI taxonomy): Eukaryota > Metazoa > Chordata > Actinopteri > Perciformes > Percidae > Gymnocephalus > Gymnocephalus cernua. The sequence continues at coordinate 34,077,691 of CM042436.1, forward strand.
GCAACGTGTCTGAACGTTGTAAGTCTTCTGGTAGCTGTGCCAAGAGAAATCTCAATCATTCCCAATCTATCAGAGACGGAGAGCGTAGGTATATGTAAGGAGATGACATAGGCACAGGCTAATTATTGATAACTAAAATGATAGTTAACATTAGTAATTAAACTAAACAGCTAATGTAAGTCCAAACTGCCTGCGAGCTTCTCCTGTACTGTACGGTAATTCCTCTACTATGAGACAGTAAGTCTCGTGGTTATGACACAACCGTTAGCCTATTTTTATAAAAACGTCTGCTACGGGGCCATAACGTGAGGTACAAGGTAATGGAGCCTTTTATACATTGTCGTGTTTCTTTAGAAATAAACGACGGACAAATAAAGTCTTTAAACGCTTCAGATGTAAAGTTATTGGCTGTCAAAGTGACGCCAAAATGAATGGCAGTCAATGGGATGCTAACGGGGGTGGTGGCTTGTTAGCCTATGAACCTCTCCATAGAAGGTACGCTTTTCAGATGCTCACTTACCCCCTTGCAGTGGATTGCCAAAGCTCGCACTTCCACCAGAATCAGATCACATGACCTCAGGGTCTTCAGCTGAAGCTTTAGCTCCAGCTGCACATATAGTAGTACTCTTATAGTTCAAGTCACACATGTGACCTTAAATTGCAGCTATAGTGCAGCTATAGTGTGTAATACTATATATAGTACCATAAGTGTTCTCTGCCCTTTTCTTTCATAACTCTTACTGGGCTCAGACTGCAGCAGCCCTGTGACCCTGAACAAGAATAAACAGGTTTAGATTTCAGATTACGCTTCTGGCATTTTGAAATTTCTATGAACTTGTACATTTGTAAGACAGTTGATAACAGAACTATTTGTTTTTTTTTATTTAGTTCATATGATAAGATATACTTTATCTACCATTAATAATGACAAGTCAGTGACCTATCACATTCAAAATGTTGCTCCCAGCTGGCCCCGCCCTTACCCGCTCTTACCGTCTTTGATAAGCAGTAACTTTGTGCTTGCTGTGGGTTTTTCTCACATATTATTGCTCGGCACATATTTTACATTCTGCATTGCTCAAATACATTGAGTGATCCAGTGTGCGGGGCCCAAACACAAAAGATTTTTCTCACACTTCAGGCCTGGAAAAATATTAAACATTGGACAGAAAAATGAGAGAACCCTCTGTCAAAGTGTCGGAGAGACAGTTTTTCTCATCTTTCCAGAGTTATTCCTAAATAAAATATCTTTACGTTTAGTTGTCTATACTGTTTGGTTTGGCCTTACATTTGCACTATTTAGAATATATTACTGTATTGTACATATTACGTATCTTTCCCTACCTTATTTGTACATATTACTTATCTTTATTTGTATATATTTCTCATCTTTTATATTATACTTGTTGTAGCCTACGTATCCTTATTGCACCGTGGGTCGGAGAGAAACGTATTTTCAACTGCTCTGTATGTCTTGCTGTATTTGGGCTGAAATTCTCTGATGTTTTGGAATGTGATCTGTCTTTATCTTTTGGGGGCATTTTGAGAAATGATGCCGTTATTAGACAGTGAACAGTAGAGAGGTGACAGGAAATGAGGCAAAAGAGGAGGGGAAAGACCTGCGATCACATGGTTGCCATGGCCAGCAGGATGACCCAATTTCTTGTTTCTGTCCACTTAGCACAACATGAGATTCAATGCCAAAATCAGAGGCACGTTTAAACTAGGGCTGCACAATATATTGTTTTTTTATCGTCATTGTAATATCAACTGGCGCAATATACACATTGCGAAAGGCTGCGACATATCACAATAAAGTTTGTTAGTTGAAAGAAAATACCAATTTGTTCAGCAAAGAAATGGTATAAATGATTTCCTTATATATAAGGTATAAGCTATATATAAATGATTTGTTTTAAATTCAACAAGCAGTTTGTTGTATTTTAGCAGAATACTGAAAGCAGCATAAATGCAGAATTGAGTACACTTTAATATCTGTTTATTTATTGCAAGCAATATCGTTATCGTGATATTTAATGTTATCGCATATCGCATGTTTTCCTCATATCGTGCAGCTCTAGTTTAAACGGTGTTTTGCTAAGGTTTCCGGGTTGAACGACATGTTTCCTCGGTACGGTGTCAGACGGTGTGCAACGGGCCTTGAGATATGTTTTCTCTCGTTTGGTGGGTGTGTCTCTTGTTTATTGGCTGTGTCCTCACAGGTGATATCCAATCAGCAGAGACGTGTCTGTAAACTCGTGGTAATAGAAAGGGCAGAGCGCTTGCACGCACAACAGGGTGTTCAACGCACCCCCGTTTCAGTTTACATAAACGCGTTGCTATGTTTCTTCGGGGCTGAACGTGCACCAGTATTACCGGCCAGGTGAGTAATTCTCCGACGGTGATAGTCCTGTGTTTGGGTCAGACATATCATCTTTTTTATATGACTAGACTAGAGAGTACAAGAGTGAGACATTTTCCAACCCTCATAGGAGCTTTAATTTTGTAAAAGAATTAAAATCCAAACAAACAGATTACAAGCAGTACTTTTGAGTACCTTGATTTTCTTTTTAAATGCATTCACTGTTTCTGCTACTGTTCTACTGAAGCACACTGTTTACACAGGCCAGTATCAGTATCAGTTTTGATATACTTACAGGACACTCTCCTCCTCCCCCTTCTTCTCATCCTCTCAGGTTGTTTTCTGAAAGCTTTTCCATGAATATCTGCCGTTACACAACGTGCCAACTTCCAGTGCTGCAGCCTTTGACCTGCACTACTTGATTTCACTTCCTCTATCTGTACACACACAGACACACACACACACACACACACACACACACACACACACACACACACACACACACACACACACACACACACACACACACACACACACACACACACACACACACACACACATTGTTCACACTGCTGTACACACAGGTAACGTGCTTCGATGTTTGTTAAATGAGACAGACATTCCAGATTCCCATGTGAAGCTAATGGCACCCCAACATTGCAGCTGGATTTAAGGTCTATGTCTATGGTGTGCACGTATGTTTGCACCAGATATTTAAGAGTGTGTATGCCAGTTTTTGCAAGATGTTTCTTTGAAGTTCATGGCTTATTATTCTGTGTGTGTTTGATAAGTGCATTATGCAGCATAGGTGTTCCTGTAAGCATTGAAACTGCCCTTATGAATGTTACTATAGGTAAGGAAGAAATGAAGTCACCTAAATAATATAGATAAATAAACAGTCTTGGCACAGATGAGTGAGGCTTATGTTTAAACTGATTGGTGTATCTCTCGGTCAATTAACACACCAATAGTCCTGTAACTCGTCAGCAGCATGAGCTCTCATGCTTCGTTGTGTGTTGGTTGTGTCCCGCGTCTTTAAGCTAAGTGGGAGAAAAAGCTGTAAACAGTTCATTAGTGCCAAATTCTATAAGATTTCTCTTGTTTTTTTCAAAGAGAATTTAATTTAAATTCATTAGAATTCATTAGATTTCTAATTGGTTGGTGCAGTTCTCTGTGAAACCAAACTGTAAGTAGTTATTTATGGGCTTGGTTTTTAAGACAACATCTGCCCTCAACTTCTTAAGATGAGTCAGTATATTAACTCGTTTCACAGCTCCATTCAAGCATTTACAGTTCCCAGCTAAAAACTGCAACACACTTTCTTGAAAGATCCCTTTATAGAATTGTCTATTATCTAGTGTGTAAAGAATAATATGTGAGTAAATGAGCATCCTTGTATCCACCAAAATAATTAAAAGGGAAAGACAGAAGACACTTAGGCTATACACATTAAAGGAACACGCCGACTGATTGAGACTTTGTCTTATTCACCGTATCCCCCAGAGTTAGAAGTCCATACATACCCTTCTCATCTCTGTGCGTGTCATAACTCTGTCTGACACACCCACCGCTAGCCTAGCTTAGCACAGATCCTGGAGGTAACCGGCTCCATCTAGCCTAGCTTAGCACAGATCCTGGAGGTAACCGGCTCCATCTAGCCTAGCTTAGCCCAGATCCTGGAGGTAACCAGCTCCATCTAGCCTAGCTTAGCCCAGATCCTGGAGGTAACCGGCTCCATCTAGCCTAGCTTAGCACAGATCCTGGAGGTAACCGGCTCCATCTAGCCTAGCTTAGCACAGATCCTGGAGGTAACCGGCTCCATCTAGCCTAGCTTAGCACAGATCCTGGAGGTAACCAGCTCCATCTAGCCTAGCTTAGCACAGATCCTGGAGGTAACCGGCTCCATCTAGCCTAGCTTAGCACAGATCCTGGAGGTAATCGGCTCCATCTAGCCTAGCTTAGCACAGATCCTGGAGGTAACCAGCTCCATCTAGCCTAGCTTAGCACAGATCCTGGAGGTAACCGGCTCCATCTAGCCTAGCTTAGCCCAGATCCTGGAGGTAACCAGCTCCATCTAGCCTAGCTTAGCCCAGATCCTGGAGGTAACCGGCTCCATCTAGCCTAGCTTAGCACAGATCCTGGAGGTAACCGGCTCCATCTAGCCTAGCTTAGCACAGATCCTGGAGGTAATCGGCTCCATCTAGCCTAGCTTAGCACAGATCCTGGAGGTAATCGGCTCCATCTAGCCTAGCTTAGCACAGATCCTGGAGGTAACCAGCTCCATCTAGCCTAGCTTAGCACAGATCCTGGAGGTAACCGGCTCCATCTAGCCTAGCTTAGCACAGATCCTGGAGGTAACCGGCTCCAACTAGCCTACTGCTCCAAATAAGTGACAAAATAACGCCAACATGTTCCTATTTACATGTTGTGATTTGTATAGGCACAGCGTGTATACATAACAAGGTCACATGAGACACAGCCATCTTCTAACCGTATATAAACTGGGAACTATATTCAGAGATGAGAAGGTTATGTATGGACTTATCTAACTCTGGGGGATACGGTGAATAAGACAAAATCCCAATAAGTCGGCGTGTTCCTTTAACATTCAATCACATGCAATATCAGCTTTTATCTGAACCAGCACCGCATCTCGGGATGTCTGCTGTAAGGTTATTTTTGTGTTGAAATGTTGAAAGGTGTAGAGCCGCTGACTGCCAGTGAATAGGCCCCAAAGCAATATTATACCAGCACGGCAGGTTTTAGCTGTGCAAACTATAAACGCAGGCAGCGGGCTCATCAATAAATGTAATCTCTGTGGTAAAAGCCCATTCATGTCTTTTAAATCCAATAAACATAAAAACAGACCATATGCAAAATAAAAATCCTTTATTCAAAGGACAAACATCGTAAAGCTGTTATATCATTATGTAAATGTCTATCTGATATCTAAACGCAGCCTTAACGTTGCACCTCAATGAAACACGCCTACGCTACATGCGCATGACATCTGTAACCATTGTAAGTCTATATTGTGTTTGTTTATTGATATTCTTCACCCCCATAACACACACACACACACACACACACACACACACACACACACACACACACACACACACACACACACACACACACACACACACACACACACATACACATTTACACTACTTGCATTTCTATTTTTCTTTTTTGTCCTACATGTATGTCATTGTACTTTATGTATGTATCTTCCTCTGTACCTGTTTTTCTATCTTGTTGTTTGCACCTTGTGTCCATTCATTTTGCACCGGGACCAGGGAAACAAGTTTTATTCCTCTGTGTACTGTACTGCACTGTATATAGATGGATTACAATAAAGTCTCTTTTATCTCTCTTATCTTACTCTTAAATAAATGTAATATATAGGATGCAACTGGGCTTGGAGTGCAATCAGCAGATCATTTCAGAAAGCATTCTTGCACTTTTAAACTTCTTTTAAAATGTTGTCAGTAACAGTATGGATGTTTGGATAGTAGTTGACCCTGTTGTTGGCACACAGTAGGAAGTACCACACAGCACAGTTTGTGTTGGGCCTTACCCTGCTGTTAGGGTCAGGGTAAGGGTTGAGCATTTAGTCGTGACGGTTAGGGTTAGGGGCTAGGGAATGTTTTTATGTCAACAAATATGTGCGTGTGTGCATGCTTGCGAAAGGCCTATCTGCCTCTTGCATTATTTACAGTCTCCTTGCAGAGCAGGAGAGGAACAGTGAGGGGGTGGAGAGAGCAGGAGACTAATGTAATGAGACTCTCTCTCTTTGTTTTTCCTCTGCAGTTTGAAATTGTGTTTTACTTCTGGAAAGAGGGTTTTTTCATAAAACTGGGATGTCTATGCAGTAGAACTGCGTCAAACGTGTTATTAGGAGTTATTCTGCTGGCCTGTGAGTAGGAGATCTGAACTGGTACCATGGAGGAAAGTTTACCATTGTTCATTTACACATACAAAAAAAAAACATTGTAATTTCCCCTTGCGGGATTAATAAAGTATACATTACCAACATTATTAGGATGCAAAGTTCGTTGACTATGAACAACGCAGACCGCAACAGCTGGGATTGGTCCGCTTGGCCGTGGCTCGATAGCGTTGCATTTCTGCCTACTCATTTCTGGGTTCTCTATCTCACAGCAACAACATGAAAAACACGAAATCAAGAAGAGGGTTAACTTTTCCTGCTACAGCTTTCCAACCATGATCAGGAAGCACAGGGGAGACACTTTGTTTCTCCATCTCCACCACCCAAATCGGTACTCGCTCCAGAGCAAATCCCTGTCACTCTCTTACTCGCTCTATCACACTCTCCCCACGCAAACACACATACCGGCACTGCTACTATATGCTAGATTGATGCAGATACATCTGAGGCACATAAATCTTCAGTACGGCGTAGGCCACTTATGTAGGTCAAGGCGTAGGCTCTGTGTGGAGCAGACTTACTACTATGAATCAGACTTCAGAAATACCAGCACCAAAAACACACACACACACACAGCAAGAAGTGTGTCATGTCCATCTGTCCATGGACAGGCTGTGGCTTTATTGCTCTCAGCCAAGATTTAATTTTCAAATTCTTTATTGATATTGGAACTTCATTTCACGGCCTGTTAGCGTGCTGCTAAATGACTGAAATGTGTTGGTGATATTTCAGAGATAGAGGCAGAGAGAGAATGGGAATGAGCTGAGACATTAAAATGTAGGCCACAGACAGACTGAACAGTAATAATGAATTCACTTCATTAAATGAGCTCAGGTCTGGAGAGGTACAGTTGAGTTGCAATGCCGGGAGCTGCAGTACGTGTGCTGCTCAGCCAGTGTCCATGTTGCAATCCAGTCTTTTCTAATGAAACTGCACAGTGAATCTATAGCTTAGACTAGGCTGATACATTTAGTAAACTGTGCTGATCACCCCGATCAGAATACCTGATAACTTTAACTTAGGTATTTCAGAAAGAAAAGAAGGTGAGAAAAGTTCAGTGTGTTGTTCCTTTCTCCTTTTTGATGTACTGTTACATGTAATGATTCGTCCTGTCTGGTTGATGTTGAAGCATGATGTTATTCCTCCGTCTCCTCCAGGTATTTTCATACTATCTACCTGGGCGTTCGCAGTCGTCAGAGTGCTGAGACAGAGCGCTGGCGTTACTACTGGAGGATGGTCTATGAGTTTGCAGATGTGAGCATGCTGCATCTTCTGGCCACCTTTCTGGAGAGCGCTCCACAACTGGTGTTGCAGCTGTGCATCATCATACAGACACACAAGCTCCAGGCTGTGCAAGGTAACACACTCACTCACAAGCAAGTGTCTTTCTATACTTACCCTCAAACCTAACCTTATCTTGTGATTTGTTTTATAAGAAGAGTTTTAAAGTATTTTACCTGTGCCTGTGTACCAAAAGCTTCACTTTCTGGGATAAGATAGATTTTTATTGTCGCGAAGTAAATTTGTCTGGGACAAACAAACAGTGTGGGCGGCTATTTGAAACTTGATTTTTGTCCGCCGAGAGGCTGAGCAGGGGAATAACTTGCCAGACGCGCTTAAGGTTCACCATTTATTTTGCACTAACACAAACAAGGTTCTGCTTCCAATACATCCCATAATTGTGTTACTGGCGTACGACATTGTTCCCAAAGTTATGAACCGCATAGAAAATGCGTAAAAAACAGCGTGAAACAGCGGTCAGCAAAAAGCGAAACTTCCCCCTTTCACCCCCTCTCTTAGTCCCAAAAACCAGAACAGGTGAACAGATAATATTACCTTGCTTCCTCCGCCCCCACCAGGTGCTTTGTTACCAAAAAATGTCCTTTCAAAATAATAGAACTATACCTGGCTCTTACAAACAGTATCTGCTGTTTAGAGAATTCAACACAACATAGTGCATACATATTGTACATACATACTGTACGTACATACATACATACATACATACATACATACATACATACATACATACTGTACATACATACATACATAGACTGTTATCACTCTGCATGGACATGCTCATGTTGCATGCAGGGACTGCCACCAGCCAACAAAATGTCACACTGCCCGTTGTACAACACATCATAATAGTTATCATAATACATGCAGTAAGGGTCAGCAGCCTTATCAACATCAAATCCTGATAAAAGAAAAGTAAAAATGTGTTTAAAGCTTATATATGTTTTATTAATGATGCCTCATCGGCACCATTCTTAAATGTTTTGTATTGTTTTATAGTTATATATATTTGTATTGTGATGACTCTATGGATCTCTGTGTCTGGAATACAGTTGATTGTTTAGGATTAAAGCAGCACTTCAGGAGTTAGGCTCTAGCTGGCTTGCCATTCAGGGTGTTGATGGACAATTATCCCTGTATCCCTCCAGTGGGCGAATGTGAAAGTGATTCACTCCTAAAATACTTTGGAGTGCACCTGGACCACAGGCTAGAGTGGGCTGGGAACACAGGGCGCTCTCTGCCAGAATGACCAGAGCTGACTCTACTTCCTGTGGAGGCCCAGAGGCTTCAGCATCTGCAACAAGATGCTGACCAGAGACACTATGTCGGTGGCCCTAAAACCTTTTTACTCCTCCCCACTCTGTCACAGTGTGGAGTGACTGGGAGGCTGCAGACTTGCTGACTGTAACGTATGTTGGCGCACATTCGTTTTTTCGGTCTGTAATGTATACGTCGGTCCGGTGTAGATGCCGTGCTTCAAAACAAACTCCTATTGTCACTCAAATAATTGTCCAGAATCCCCAACTTTAAGTTGGATATGTCAATCGGTTTACTTTGACATAACAGAACTAATAAAACAAAATAACTCAATCAGCATCTCACGTTCTATGGTTTCCACTTACCAGGTTACCACGTTCAAAACACTGCCGACAGTGATGTGCGCAACACACCTGTCGCAATAAGTCCACACTCAAAATCAAAATCCTTATGGAGAAAAAAGAATGGGATTTTTTACTTCCGAAATTACACTGTTTTCTCTCTCTCGGTCTATAGACACACAGAGTTCTTCTCATCTGACTGTGGTTCTGATGGCAAATAAGCATTTTTTTCCAGAAATGTGTGTATTTCTGTACTGTTCCCCTGATGTGGCACTGGAATTGAACCCTTTGTGTCTCTGTGTGCCTGACTGTTGCAGGTATGACAGCTGCAGCCTCCCTCGTCTCTCTGGCCTGGGCCCTGGCCTCCTACCAAAAGGCCCTGCGAGAGTCTCGGGATGACAAGAAGCCCATCAGCTACCTGGCTGTCATCATCCAGTTCTGCTGGCACTTCTTCACGATCGCTGCGAGGGTCATCACCTTCGCCCTGTTTGCCTCTGTGTTCCAACTCTACTTTGGCATCTTCATTGTCCTGCACTGGTGCATCATGACCTTCTGGATTGTCCACTGTGAGACAGACTTCTGCATCAGCAAGTGGGAGGAGATTGTGTTCGACATGGTGGTGGGCATAATCTACATCTTTTCCTGGTTCAACGTCAAGGAGGGACGGACAAGGTGAGGACCCACAACCCCACTCAGTATTAAAAAATCTGTTTCAGTGGCGTGATTCTTTAAAATAAATTCTTTAATTTAATTGGCGGTCCTCATTATTCTGTAGACTGACAGTACAGTACATTGTCTGTGTTGGGAGGATGGACCAACTGGTTAGTGTAGCTGTGCTCACAGCCCACTGTTAAAATGCTGCTTCATGCTTTGCTGACTGATGTCATTTTATTGTTTTCGTTGTGTCTTTGTGCAGGTGTCGGCTTTTCATCTATTACCTGGTGATTCTGGTGGAGAACGCTGCTCTCAGTGCGCTGTGGTATCTCTACCGGTCGCCTCACACCACTGACGCCTTTGCAGTGCCAGCACTCTGCGTCATCTTCAGCAGTTTCCTCACCGGTGTGGTTTTCATGCTCATGTACTATGCCTTTTTCCATCCCAACGGGCCGCGCTTTGGCCGCTCGCCGAGTGGCCAGGGTCTCGACCTAGACCCCACGGCTCAGTTCGCCACACTACCGTCTGAAGGCGCCACCAACTCGCTACGTTCCAACCGAGGTGCCACCTCAACCCTGGAGCGTGACACGGGGAAGTATTCCGAGCGGGACGGCTGCATGCCAGTTTTTCAGGTGAGACCCACAGTGCCATCCACGCCATCATCTCGCGCTCCACGCCTCGAAGAGACCGTCATCAAGATCGACCTCTGTAGGAACCGCTATCCAGCCTGGGAGCGCCATGTCCTCGACCGCAGTATACGCAAGGCGATCCTGGCCATAGACTCCTCGCTGACTCCTCCACGGCTGCAGTACAAGGATGATGCTCTGGTGCAGGAGAGGTTGGAATATGAGACCACGTTATAGTTCCACCCTGCTCTCGGAACCCAGAAAGGGGTGCGACCGTCAGAGGATTATCCTGCTATCACGCAAAAAACAGCAACAGTCACTGTGGCAATAAGAATTTGTTACTACCAACAATCTCACTTTTCATCTCTCATTCCCCTTTTTTCTTTTTCTATTCCTCGGCATCAGAGCCCAACCAGGAGCATTCAGCCCTCTTGGTAGTGATCGGAGGAGCAATTTGGCACAAGTCCAGTCAATGTCACCGGATGTGTTTGGGTTCTTGGTAGGGTTGTTGCTGTTATTTTTTTACTTCCACTCATCAGGGAAATCCTGTCTGATATAAACTAAATGCAACAGAGTGCTTCGACACTCTGCTCAGACCGTACGAAAAGCTGGTTATGGTTGGGAAAGTTAAGGATAAAATAAGCTTATGTCCATCCAGACGAGTTTTAAGTCATCTGATATTCTACTTTAGCCGCAACGACACCGGAATTACACAGAAATTCCTCTAAGGAAAGGAACGATCCCTCATTCATCCGTAGAAACTTCTAACTGACATATCTGTCTTAATGTGCTGGTGACTTACGGTTTGGAAGTTCTGAAGATGTGATCCCATAGCAGCCACAACTGGGCGGGTACTTCCATCAGTATCAACATGGTAACACTCATCGCTCCGGTTCTCTTAGTGCCAAAAAAAGGTTCCTTGGAAATGTCCTCCAGATTCTGAGGAGAAACACCTCTTGCCGGGTTCAGACTATATGATATCAGCCCGTTTATACTGCCAACCCGGCAGACGTTGAGGCGTTGGTTAAGATTGGGAACGGCGATGGGCGTCCGGCACGACAGTCGATCGTTTTATCCCGTTTAGTGTGTCATGGTTCGACAACCGACGCAGCGTCTGGGACGTCACACAATGTCTCGACAGAAAGATTAGCATGTTAGAATTTTTTTTTTTTACATTATCGCGGCTTCTTTGTTTAACTGCAATCAATTGCTAACATTAGCCAAGGTCATAAGTGGTATGAAAAAAATACAATGTTTTATTATAATAAAGAGGCGCGGTTTACTTCATAGGCTGCATTTGTGTTACTACTTTGTCTGGGTCACATAACAGTGATATAACCAAAAGATGTGTCCTGGGATTCATTCACAACTTTAATTCCTTTGCAAAAGTAATACATAAATAAATATTTTTAAATTTGACTGAGAGAGACAGTTATATTGTTAACGGCAATTAATTTAATTAAATTCATTAATTTAATTTTATTAATTGTAAAGTCAAATTTTTAATTGTTACAGCTCTACCCTCATGCTCGTGACTCTGACCAGTATCGCCAAGAGAAAGAGGAACGGTGTTGCAGGTGCTGCAGGTGGAACTGTGAAACCGAGGAAAGGTCACAGTCGTTTCTTTTCTTTCTTTTTTTAGGCATGAGACAGCCAGCATCACACACACCGCCATTGTTTCTTTTCGTTCTTGTTCCTAGTACCTCCTTCCTGATGACATCACAGGCACTGTGAACGACAGCGAGCTTTGATCGGTCAGGGCACCAAACTGTAGTCTGTCATGTCTCTCAGCCTAGTCCTGGCAGTGATGTACGACTCGCCTAATCTGACACAGTGAGCATCGTAACGGACAAAATGATGGTGTAGTCTGAACCCGGCAATAAAAATGGCAGGGAAGTCCAAAATGTTCTTCTCTGGCCTGGACATTTCATTCCTCTTGGATAAGTATGGTCTACACTTTCAGACAGAAAGTGAACTACATGAAGACAGTGGTCAAAGTAGCATCTATACTCAGTGTTTTGTTTGGATTAAATCAACCAAACCTGGCAGGAAGGAAGGATATGGAGCGAGAAAGAAGGGGTGAAAGCTGGACACAAACAACCTCACTGTCTTTTGTCCCGTAAGGAAATAAGTCAAACTCCACAATGCCAAGAAAAAAATCTTCCTGGCAGCTCAGCGCAACTATTTGCAGTCCAGCCTCATAAACCTGGCTGTGCAGTGATACTGATCTTTGCTTGTCTGTGGAGGCTAAAGTGGGGGAGAGAGCAGACAAAACGAGCAAAACGCCAGACGGCAATGAAAAGGAGATGGCAGGACAGGATGACGCAGGAAATGTAAATGAGTCCAAGATGGAGAAGAAGAGAAAAAGGCGGACAAGCAGCCGTCTCAGCCAAACTCAAACCAAGCACCAGGATGTACAGTTCTCTGATACAACATGCAGCATTTTTTACTTTAGAGATGATGTAGAGGGTACTGAAGTCATTGTCTGTGTTTTTATGTGTGTGGCGTGTGTGTGTGTATGTGTTGGCAATAGGCAACATTTTGACTTTAAATCTGCTTGTTCTTTGATAAACACACACGTCACCTCCTGGGGAAGTTTTTTTCCAGCAGCTTTTAAACATCGTTACACCAAGCCACACAGCAAGTTACCATGGTGCTGGCCGTGTCCACACACGCTAACAAAATGATTTCTGGTTAACTGTAGTGCCACTATAAAAGCGTGATAATAAGTCCACCGTTATACCACGTATCATGGTCTGAGAAGGGTAACTGATGAAATCCAGACATTTTCAGTATTGAGCTGTCAAATGCAGGAAAAAGACAAAACAACAACAATTGAAGGTGGGTGCAAGTAGCAAAAACATTTTATTCCAACAGATATCGGTCCTTTTCCCTAAACTCAGCACAAGCCATGTCAAATCAAAGACGGCACAATGTTTCTTCCTCGCTCGTGTAATGGGTAGCTGCACAGCAGCAGCCTAGTCAGTGCTGTAACTGGGGGGCAGAAGATATATCGTAAATGATACGACTCTGTCATGTTAATCCTGTTTTTTTTGCCACTTTTCCTCTGTGAGGACACTAATCCTTGAGTGTTCTTGTACCCAAATAGACAGACATACATCTCAAAGAGTTTGCCTTTTATAATTAACGGGTCTACATTCCCAAAGCCCTGTGTTCCCACATTTCTAAGATCTTTTTTAAAATTAGGCCTTATGTTCCCACATTTCCTTTTTCTCTAGTGTGCAGTGGCACCTACTGTACAGACAAGGTCATGAGGAGAGAAAAGCACAAAACGAGTCAAAGGGATAATCATGGCATGAGACTGTAAACATTTTCATCCTGCTCAACCACACCAGCCCCAGGCGTACGTGCTGTTCTGACCTCAGCTTCTCTTATTGTGTATGAAGTCTGAATGCTGTTGCAGGTCCTTACATTATATTACATAATGTCCAAAACTTATATACATTGATCATCTTATTCCTTTGGTTACAAATATATGTCGCACTAAACAGAGGATTGGTGCTTAGCCCACAGACTACAGAAAGAACCAGAAGGATGTGTTTCCATCATCCACTTTTTTGGCAAAAATTGGCATATTCCAGCTATTATTTGTGGGTTTCTCATAAGTTTAAATAACTTATGTTAGTGTTCATGATAATTCTGTTTTGTTGGTGTTGGCAAGTCCAAAATGTGATGCCTTGTAGTTTCTTGAATGATTTGAACATATTTTTGTGCTTATGAGCAGATCAGAGACACACTTTAAAGGACCATACCATCGCTTCTGCATAGTTTAGTCATGTCACAATTAATTTACGTCACAGCGGATCATTGTCTAGTTTTCTAAGGTGGTCATTCATTTTCCTGCAATTGCAATATGGTATATAACGATTGCTCAAGTTATGTAATCAAGTGAACATCTTCTATATTCACTTTAATTAATGCAGTAGACAATGCACCAATAAACCGCATGGCTTACCATTTCATACGGTGCAGAGATGAATGGAAAACTAATGGAGGCCTGGAACTGTAGGCAAATTACTTTAAAAAAAATCTACATTATGAACATGTGTAGTTAGAGCTCAAATGACGGTGGTGTGGTTCTTTAAGTTTGTTAAGGTTTTTATTAGTTTAAAGTCAGCTGTTTTTATCATGTTTCCAAGTGTCTTATTCTTTCAGTTAACTTAAATACGTAGTTTAGGCTTATTAATTTGCCATGTTGGCACACTATTGTATTATGTGTGTGTGTGTGTGTGTGTGTGTGTGTGTGTGTGTGTGTGTGTGTGTGTGTGTGTGTGTGTGTGTGTGTGTGTGTGTGTGTGTGTGTGTGTGTGTGTGTGTGTGTGTGTTCTCATCAGTGTTTGTGTGGTGTTTTACTGCACTGATCAGTTTATAGAGAACATAGTTTGGTTAAAGGCTGCTTCGGGGGGGGGGGGGGGGTGTTTTTTGCCTTGTTCTTAATTTTGAGCTTTCGGTTTATTTACAAATTTTACACATCAAAGTCTGTCCACAGGATTTGGGGAGTACTAGTAAATCGGAGTTGTAGTAGTTGGATAAAGCTTTTTGTGGCTCCAGAGGAAGCTGTGTGAAATTGGATAAATTGCCTCATGTGATGTCACTTGAGTCAGCGTTGGTTGGCGCTGAAGACGACAAGTTTGACAGTAGGAGAAATCTGGAGGTGTGGAGTTAGAGAGCTCACTAGCTAACCAGACCTCTGCAGGCCGCTCCTTATCTGTGCTGCAGGCTACATTAGCCGCTGCTAACACAACACACCTGAATTACAGAATGAACTATCAGTCGACAAGTTGCATTTTCTTTTTTTTTTTACCTTTATTTATTCAGGGGGGGGGGTTTCACTGAGCAATGCTCTCATTTTCAGGCTGTTGATCCCATTCACAAATGAGGGAGAGACACTTTCCACACCCAGATTTATCCTGCCGATCCGGGGGCTTCTGGTCAAACTCTTGCTTCTCTCACCTTTAGCCCCCCCCCCCCCCCCCCCCCCACACACACACACTGCCTGCATTGTGGGTAATGTAGACACCGTTTTTTTTTTTTTAACTATCCAAGTAGAAAAAGCACAGGTTTCAGGATGACACAATACTGTTAGACTTAGATCGTGGCGCACACTGTACAAGGCAGCACTGCAGGGGCTCATATTCAGCTTTTTTTGTTTTGGGGCATATCGAGGGAGACATCAGCTTATATTTGACCAGAGCTGGGGATACAAATACCGTGACCTTGATACTGGTTCCTAAATTTTATAAAACAAAAAAGAAATTACAACACCATTTATTTTTCAGCTCCTACTACGTGAGCATAACAGAGTTTTTCCTGCGTGTCTGTACGATGGGTAACGTTAGACGGCCAATCACAGACACTATTAGATCTTGGTAGAAGCATGCTGTGTGCTTATTGGCTCACTGACGATGATGAGATTTTGAAATTGCGTATTGAATGACGAGGCATTTTTCGACACTCAAAAAGAATTCGGTACCCAGCCCTATGTTTGAGTTCTGCCTGTTCAGAAAGCCATCAAACCAAATCCACACGAAGTCAGAAACAGAACCCATTCATTTTCATTTTGTAATTAATAAATTGTTTCATTAATTTTATCATTTTACAGTGAATCTGCTGTAGCAGCAAGCAGATCTTTCTTCTATATGCTTGGCCTAATTCACCAGCAGAGGTCCTCGGTGGGCTTATCTGCCAGCACTGGGATTGTGAAAAAAATCTTTCAAAAACTCGTGCAATAAACACACAGTCACTGAAAGCTTCGCCATTATTGTATCTAATCCGACAAAATTTCACTTGACCTGTTTGATGATTAAATAAAAAACAATAAGCGGACAGAATCATCGTGGACTTATGAGACAGTATGACTGAAGGTTGAAAAGCACATTTCTTCTCTGTAGCCTACAGTACATACATGCAGCCTCATATTACTTGTAAGGGATGTCAAAGCATCTTATAGAAGTTCTTTTGCAGTGTCTCCCACATCCAGTGTAGCCTTTGTTTACTCATCACCATCTCATGGACTACCATGATATATATGATGTGTACTGATATATATACTGAACATAAAGCTACCTCAGTTTGTTTCCTGGACCGAAATACCCTCCACCTTTTCATCGGCAATACATTTTGTCTGTCACAGAGGCATACCTGGACTCAGCTCCCTGTTTCTGTTTGTGTAAAGAACTCAATTAGATCGAAAAAATACAATTTCCAAAAATGAAATGGAAAATTCAATTACCAAATCATATTCAGTGTACTCTAAAGCAAACACTGACATAATGATGTGCCAAACTAAACTTACATTTAAATGATGTACTGTTTTTTTCAAGAAGACCATTTCCATCTTATTAAATTGGCCTAACTCACGTTACATTTTAATTGTGGCAGTCGGTTTTAAACCTGTGAATACAAAATGGATTTATGCATTTTAATTTGTCACACATCATGCACATGCATGGCTGCTCCGGACTCCCATGCACCTGTTTCATGCATCTGGCCCTTGGATTAAATATTTTGTCAGTAAAGGAACGTTTATTTAAAAGAGCCATTTCAGCAGAAGGGGTTGTTTGATCTCACTGTTAAAATCGAAAACGAGGTGCTGTCATATGGAGAATTCATGTTCCACAGGTGCTCAAGTTCTCTAACGTCTGATTGGTCACTGCAGGAAGTGTATCAGAAATAGGACACGACTCATCCACAGACTCCCTCGCTCACTCTGGCCATAACTCTTAAAAGCTGCTTTCTCTGTTTTGTTTGCCTTAAAGAGAATATATTTCTATTTTTGTCTTTATTTCAACCTCATCGCCCAGGACATTGTTTGAGGCTGTACTGTGTGTGTGTGTGTGTGTGTGTGTGTGTGTGTGTGTGTGTGTGTGTGTGTGTGTGTGTGTGTGTGTGTGTGTGTGTGTGTGTGTGTGTGTGTGTGTGTGTTTACACTATTCAGTAATAATGTGTCTACAGCAGTTACTGTGCTTCTACTAGGACTGAGTCATTGTCCATCCTCCCAACCTGAGCATTTCTCGGATAAAGCGCTTTGTGTCCAGCGGTAGGAAACATGGCTGACTGACTGCTGATCGTCTCGTCGTTGTATATCAAGGCATCAGTTGTGACAGGGCTGTAGCTGTGACGAAATAAATAGGCAATGTGTAAAGGATCACAACACTCAAAACACATGTCCCATTGCATTCTCTTTGTTTCTCAGTCACTGTAGGAAAAACCTTTCTGTTTCTCATTTTTTGCCTCAGCTTGTTTTCACTGCACTTCTTCATCCTGCATTCCTATAACTTGGCCTACAAACTAAGCTGTCAGTCTAGAGTATGAATAAGACAGGCACAGTAAAGTTATTCACACATTTTTGAAGGTCTCGTTTGATTGTTTTTGGGTCTTATTGTAGGGCGTTACATTAGCAAAATGACAAACACCAGGAATATAATACAAGCATCAGGGATATAATACATTCATAATATTATATTATAACAATCCTACATAGAGCCATGTTCAAGACATGTATAACACATATTTAACAGTATGCCTTAAATAGTGTCATGATCCATTTTCTTCAATAGTTACTAAAGGAAAAGGAAATCCCCACCTCTATAATTGTTCCCCATCCAACAACACAACTGGAGCGGGCACGGCGGGAAGCCAGTGAGGGATCATGGTCTTATTGCTGCACTTCTACTGGTCAGTTGAGATCCACGAGCGAATACTGTCCTTACCAAAAGGCCAGATTCCTAACTACAGTAAATATCGGTTTCTTTTTACCTGACCACAACTTTCCCCAAACATAGCCAGATATTTTTTAGTGTCCTAAACTGAACCTATAAGCTTAGGCAGATGACAAAACCGTCGTATGAATCATTTTCGTAACGGTTGTATGTGTCATTCTGAAAGGCTTCAAACTATGTCTGCTCTGTTAATAAGGTATGAGGAGACGTGTGGCTGTCTGGAAGCACACAGCAGCAATGGATAGTGTCTGTGGCTCTCTAAGATGTGAACAGGCCTTCTTTAGTGTTCGCCTTGCCTGTCTCTATTCACCAGCTGGAATGGATCTAAGCTCTGCTGTCGAGCTCTGGATATAGCAGCCAAACACAGCTCACGGCTGTGTAACCAGAGAAAATGACTTTAGTTTGGATGGTCAGGGCAAGATCTGTGGAGCAGCAACAGCTACAGATGAGATAATTCAGTTTTAGTACAAGCACAGTAACCAGCAGGTGAACAATGATAGGATCCCAGTCCCACTTGTGTATTCATTCTGTACAGATATCTGTTTAGAGAGACGGTTGAACATGGATACCACAGATAGTGAACTGTAAATAAATGTATGCAGTGTACACACTAAAAAAAGAACATTCCTCTCTTTTTGAGTCCTGACTGTGAAGGGTGTCTTTAGAGGTTGGAAGCCACCATGATGGATGTAACTATGACGATATACTACAGAGAAAAAAAAAGATAAATGTGGTGTATGTGATGTATTTAAAAAAAAAAAGAAAATACAAATGTTTAAGACAAAAAATTGGTCTTTTTCAGTAAGTTGCATTGTGTGATGAAAGTCTGACGTGCTAAAAAATTTCAATGGGGGAAAAAGTACAAATTACATTTTTGTATATATGGGATTTTTGTAAATTTTTATTTGAATCTAATGCAACACAAACTACCAAAATTAATTTAATAAAGTACACTGTGGTAATTTTTCCGGCCTTGAGTTTCTTCATTACTTCTTGCATTTATCCTGTGAGGTTGATGTAAGATCATTCTGGGATTATAATAATTGTGTGAATGCTAATTCAGCAGCATCAATTGTATTGTTATCCGATTCTATCCATCCATATACTTTTTAAAATATTCAACTTTTTTTCTTTTTATGAAGCAATCTTTAAATCATCTCCATCAGTTTTCTTCCACTTCTGAATGCTACTCCTCCCTCATACTTTCACCCACAGACACCATTCAAGCGACTGTTCACAAAACCTTCAGATACTGCATTATGATTCAGATTTTTGATAACTTTCACAGATTTTATGTTATCAATGTTTAAGTTTAGTGCTTCTTTCAGTCTATTTCTGCGTTTATAATGTGTGTGTGTGTGTGTGTGTTGTGTGACAATGCTATAACCGTTTTTGACATGTTTTATTTGGTAGCACGGTAGCTCAGTGGTTATCTCTGTTTCTAACTAGCACCAGCAAGTAGTATGTTCTTCCAGACATTCTATGACATACTATACTATGAATTTTTTTATTCTTTTGTACAGCACAGTGGTTTATTGGTTAACACAGCTCCAACTAACACCACCAAGAAAGAACTGTACACTCTCACCCAGGTTCAATTCCCATCATTAACCTCTTTTTGTGGAGTTTGCATGTTCTTCCAGACTTTCTTTGACATACTATACTATCACTTTTATATTATTTTTTTCAACATGTTATACTATGACTTTTTTTTTACCCCTTTTTCAACATACTATATGATTTTTCTCGATATACTATACTATGATTTTTTTATCACGTTTTTCAACATACTATACTATGACTCTTTTATATTTTTTTTCAACATACTAAACTATGAATATATTAGATATACCATACTATACTATTACTTGTATATGGCTTCTTTTGACATACTATAGACGTTTTTCCGAGCTAGCCATTTTTTGTGGAGTTTGCATGTTCTTCCAGACTTATTTTGACATGTTATATTATCACATTTTTATGACATTCTATGACTATTTTATTGTATCTATATACTATACTATGACTTTTTTATCACTTTTTTCAACATACTATACTATGACTTTTTATCACTTTTTTCAACATACAATACTATGACTTTTTTGACAAACCATACTGATTATTTTATGACTTTGTATGTTTTTTTTCGACATACTATACCATGACTGTTTTATGACTTTTTATCACTTCTTTCAACATACCATACTTAAACTTTTTTATCACTCTTTTCAACATACTACACTAGGATTTTTTTACTTTTTTCGACATACTATACTATGACTTTAGTATTTATTTTTTGACCTACTATACTATGATGTTTTTATTACTTTTTTCGACATGCTATACTATTACGTTTTTATGACTTGTTTTGACATATGAACTTTTTTCGACATACCATAATATGACTATATTTTGACTTCTTTCGACATACTATACTATGAGCGGGTCAAATCCTAAAGAAACAAAAAAGAAACAAGCAAAAGTTTGGTCCCCTAGCTCAAAACGAGCTCAGGTGATTTTTTATTTATTTTTCAATGCAAGCAGTAATATAAAAAACAAGCAAGTGACCTTTACAAAATAGAAATAAAACCTCTGGTTAAGAAGCTTCTTCTCAGAAAAAGCCATTTCTGTCTACGCTGCACTCTCAGAGTACAGGGGCAATACATTTCCCCTCAACGTGTCAGACACACTGTCGGTAGAAGAGAAGGCTTGCGTTTCCGCAAAAGCGGCTGTATTTATAGAAAAAGATCATCACCCCCCCCTTTCAACATCTGGGGACTGAACATTATATTTCCTTGTAAGGATATGCAGAGGTCACTTGGTAACTGACAGGAAGCTTCAACTGACACACTGTGCCCCCTGCACAATATGTGCAGCAGAATGTGTTCCTTTCCTGAGGCCTCTTTTGTCTCTGTCTGCACTCTGCTCTGTATTCAATGCACAAAACTTTCTATGCTATATAATGCAAGGCAGATTCATATGTAAGCAAAGTGATAGCTTTAGCTGTTTTGGGGTTTTCAAAACGCACACATTTAAATGATATAGTTTGTTGAAAGTAAAACACATCCACTTCAAGCAGAGATATAGTTTCTGCTATTCAAAACACATACATTTTAAGCATTGATATATCTTGTTGTACTAAAACACACATATATTTCTTAAGCAAGGTGATATGTTCTGCTTTTTTTGGGTTTTCAATCAGAACCTCCGTTCATCATCCTCCTTTGAAAATACAAATCTAGCAGCATTCAAATACAAAACTAGCAGCATTCATATTTTGTTCTTGTCCAGGATGATTGCCAATGGATCCTGGCTGCGGTTAGTGAGGATCACAAACCGGTTGTTGGTTGCAGTGAACACGTGCCACTGCACATCAACAGGAATGTACTCTCTGTCCCCATCCGGGAAAAAAACAGAGTGCACTACCTTCAGAAGATTGGAATTCTTGACAAAGTAATCCATATTCTCCGTGGTGGGCTCAATCATCCATGCATGCCGGAACCGTCCTGGTTTCACGTGTGTGAAGTAACTCCACATGGATGGGTCCCCGGCTGCATGCGGGTGAATCTTGGTCATCTTGCATCCTTCCCCCACTTGACCACAATTATAGATTTTAAAGACTGGTTCCTCTGGTGTCTGAGGGCCAGGGATCTGAGCCGGTTCCGGTGTCCGATAGTGTGGAGCCAGACCGGTGCAGAAACGACGAGTCTCTTTAGGCTCCTCCGGTTCAGTCTGGGTTTCTCTGGACACTTTGAAATGTATGATCAAGGGGGTTTGGGTCTGTTCATGCTTTCTTTTTTTCCTGTTTTCGTTGACAAACATATTCCTGTTCCGGGAACAGCAAGCAAAGGCGACGGG
Source organism: Gymnocephalus cernua (assembly GCA_023631565.1). NCBI lineage: Eukaryota > Metazoa > Chordata > Actinopteri > Perciformes > Percidae > Gymnocephalus > Gymnocephalus cernua. The sequence continues at coordinate 34,099,782 of CM042436.1, forward strand.
GTCAACACAGAAGCCGGGGAGCACTGGTTCAGGTTTGGCCAACTTGCTTTCGGTGCCGCCGCGGGATGGTGATCTTTGACCTCCTCCCTGAAAGACAGGACAGGAATTGGCTACTTGTTTTGGTTTATAACCTGCCAACTTCCCCTGGCTTAGTGCTTCTTTCATATAGGCCACTGCCCCAGTGAAAATACTGGATCCTCTTCAGGTTCCACGAGGCCGTGAGAAAGTAGGCTATGCCATTGGCTTCCCGTACGTCTGTGTCCAGACCCAGAGGAAGCGGTAGGCCAGCCGCCACTTGTCCTCAGTGCCTGTTCATGGAAGTTCCTAAAGGTCTCTAGCTCGTCCCGATCTTCATCAGCATATTCCTGCCCATTCCACCAGGGGGTGCTATTCCTTCGGGGCGGTCTCGGGGGTTCCCAGTCCCCTGATCCCCCTGGGGGATATGGGTCCGGGTCACCTCCGCCTCCTCCAGAGCCTCCCGCAGAACTGGCCAGTACTTTCCTGCACTGCCTTTCTACAGACCTATTTCTACAAATACATCCTTCCCTGTAAAAATCATATCCTTGTTTAAGATATGAAGTTTTCCAGGGTCTTCCGATTCTTGGCATTGCCAGAACCCCAGTGCCTGCCATGGACCTTTCTGTACATCTTTTTTCCCCTAGAGAGACCGGTTACCACCCTGTCCCCTCCATTATAGGCTCCTGTTCCCAGTCCGAGTTGTACTCTCCCTCCTCCATGAGTCTGGGATTTACCTACCTTCACCGGTCCGGTATGTTGGTGCGCTACATGGGTATTGGTCAGAGTTATACAGTCTGTCTGGTATTGGTAAGTTTCCCCCTAGGTACTGGCGTGGGAGAAGCAGGGACTGGTACCTGTTGCTTCGGGTTGCTCACCCTTCACGTCTGGTCCAGACTCCCGCTATCCACCCTTTCCCTTGGAGTACTTCTGTACGCCGGAGGAGGCAGATAATACTCACCGTCACTGTCTGATTCATTTACTACCGGGCTATCGGACTTATGAGTATTTTTTTTATGCTCAATGGGGGGAGATTCCTCCCCAGGATGAAGGCCCAGGACGCCTAGAGCTCTTGTGAGCCCAGGCAGTCCTGGTGTAGGAGCAGTCCGCCCACGTACTAAGGGCAGAGATTGGGATAGAGTTTTTATGCGTTGCGTTGGATTAAGTCGCATGTGTTCGCCTACATTTTTTGTAGCTCTCTTTCCTGACTCTCTATGACACCACTCGGTTTGGTCGAGGGTCTCTGGAGGCTCAATCCCTGCCCCCCCCCCTCCCCATGAGGGGGAGGGGGTGAAGGGAGGCCTATTAAGCGTGGGGTTACTGAGAGTTCTAGGGTCTACCGAGGGTGGTGGATCTCTGAACGTATGGATCGGGGGCAGCGTCACCCTCTCCTCTACATCCATCTCCAGCCGTTTACCTTCGTCCTCAACTTCTTCACCCTCACTACTTTCTTGCTCTAGCTTTCCTAATTCGACATAAATTCCTTCATCATCATCATCATCATCATCATCATCATCATCCTCTTCTTCCCCGGGTTAACATATTCCTCCTGACACTCGTCAGGGAGGAGTAAATAGTAAGTAGCACCTGGAGAAAAGGGTAGGATGTCACTTATCCACTTCACTAGGACAGCGGTAGTGACTCCCCTATCCCTTCCTCTGAGGTTGATGGAGACTACTTCGTCTCGTTTTGCTGTCCCTACGATAGAGTTTACTGCCCTAATGAACGAATCTCTATCACAGGGGTCGTAAACGGCCCTGTATCATTTTCCCTCCTATTTCCTGTTCATAGTCTGGCAAAGGATCTCGACTTCAGACATTCCGAGGTGTGTATGAACCTGCCGCCATCCCCAGGAGTTCCTTCCGGGCCCCTCAGGATGTGCACTACTGTTTTGCACCTAGCTCCCCTGCTTCCGGGTTCGCCGGTTGTTTCCCTTCCTCGGTTTGCTGAAGCCGGACTTCCCCCAGATGGACTTTCGAGCCCTCCAGGGTGTTTTGAACTGTTCTGACTCAATTTGTCAGAACCACCATGCTGTGTCTCAGGTGATCCCGTCTGCTGGCTTGGGCCATGCCCGCCTGCACCTCTGGTGATTCCTGGAAGGTACACAGTTACTGACCCTCCCGGACTGTACACTCTGGGCTCGTGTCTGACGAAAAGGTCTGGGTAGATAGGGCCCGGATCAACCAGGGCTCGCTCTATCATTCCCTTCTCACTTTCAGTGCAGCACACCACCCATTCGTACCTCCGGTTCTCTTTTAGCATCCGGGCTAGAGCATTCACCCCAGCCTGTATCGGATACTTGAATGTCCCTGTTCCAAACAAAGAAATAACCCTGTATGGATGTCTGGCTAGTGATACACCATTACACAATATTCTATAAAGATATGTTTCATCTTCGGCGTCATAGTACTCTGATGCTAGCCTAATCAAATCTGACTTTGCGCTGAAGCAGCAGTGTACTACTTCCCCTACTATTCCTGTCGGGCTGTTAGCCTGACACACTACAGTGCCATCAGGCAATGCCTGCGCTGGCACCCAGTCACATAACTGAGGAAAACGTTGCTTAAATGCCAATGCTATACCTGTCTCATGGTTCAACGTCCTATTCGCGGGGTTGAACGACGAGACAAATCTTACATGATTAGGCCACGGATCGCAGTCCTGAATCCTACCACTGTAGTATCTGACTGACCCTGGCATTACATCTACTAGACTTTCCGATAGTCTAGCGGCGCCGCTTACGACCGGAGAATTTTCCTCCACATCGGTTTCAAAGGCAGATTGTGCATCTGGACCGGCAGTGTCCGTACTCAGGGAGGGGGGGGGTTATTAGATACTTTGCTCTTATGGATTTCTCATTCAACCAAAATTCCCCTACACTCTTTTCCCCTCCTATTTTATATCTAGACGGACATTCGCGTTGCTTTCAGCTTGGTTTACCTACTTCACCCAACCAGTTTAGTAATGGATAGGACTTAGTCCTCAGTACTTCTGCTACCGGTACGCAGAAATCTAGGTGTGCCTATTTTTCCTAAAAGGCTGTAGCTTCTCTACCTACCCCCACCCAGTGGCGTAAATAGATTTGCGCGGCACGCTACTTTGAACTCTAGAGTATAAAACGTTGAACCATGGGATGTATGCCCCCTCAGGTTTGTGCCTCTAAGACCGTTATTAGACTGTATTTGGCTGCTTAGAGCTAATCCGTTTTGACTCTTCTAGTTAATCGGGATTTAACTTTACGTTACGGCGCTTAATTCGTTACACCTTAGTACTAAAACGATCCCAGGAAACGTTTAAAAGTTAAAAATGGAGAATAAAAATTAACTTGATAGGGTCCCTTTAATCGGTCCCTTCAAAGTTAGAAAATGTAACTTCTAACTCAAATTTAGAAGTTAAATTGATTTAAGTTAATTTAATTAATCAACTTAAGCTTTAATTAAAGTGATAGGATCCTTTTTCTTGGGTTTCATCAAAATTAGAAAACTTAAAAGTAAAACGATAGGGTCCCTTTAATCGGGTCCCATCTGGGGTGCCATGTCGACCGGTGTGACAGTTACTGAGGCATTACGTCACTCGCTAACAGAGCTAACTCCCTTTATGTCTTCCCCTCAATAACCCCCGGACCTACTGTGCCCTCTTCTGCCGTACGGACAACACCAGCTGGCCGTCAGCGGGGCGGATGGTCTTTACTAAAAGGAGTTCATTTCTGTCGCTTCCCTGATTTCTTTTTTGAATTAGTGATTAGTTCTATTATTTTATTATTATTTATTCTTTATTCTTTATTAATTACCAACAATAATGTTAATTTTATTTTTTCTAATTAACAATGATAACGATAATAGACAACACCAGCAATCAGTCAATTCAACCAACAATGAGTTAAAGTGAGGTTTTTTAATTGAAATTGCAATTAATTAATTATTGTCATCATTTCTTTACCTTATAACTAATCACATCACACACATCCCGAATTAAAGAGAGGTCCCCGCCCGGATGGATCAGGGAACCCATAGGCGAGGCAAGAGGCAAGACTCACTACCCTAGACGTCCCCAACACACTGGCTCTTATCCCCCTGAAAAGCACTGCCAGAGGGGATCTTTTTTCTTTAGCAGGCTACTCACGGTCTCTTTGCCGTTCCTCCCAGGAAAACCGGAGCTCCTTCCAAGGGACGCCTGCTGGCCTTCCGCGGTCGCCAAAAACTGAGAGAGGCGGTTGCTCAGTGGCTCTGACCGGGCCAAGCAGATAATGATCACTCCCGCTGGGAGATAACAGGAGGTCTGCGTCGTCCAGTCGGTCCCCGCCGGGCTGCAACTCGCCCGAGCAGCTAAAGAGGAGTCTCTCACTCCCCCCCGAGGGGAGCTACTATTTCTTTTCACCTAACAGCAGGTCAAATCGAAGAGAAACGAGGCGCTTGAAAAAGTTTGGTTCCTTTAGTGCAAAACGAACTAAAGTGCTTTTATTGTTTTTCCAATGCAAGCAGAAATATAAAATACAAGCAAAAAATAAAAAAAAAATTAAATCTCCAGTTAAAAAGCTATTATAAAAATACCCCTGACTGGTAAAACACACATATACTTCAAGCAGAGGTAAGTTTCCTGCAAAGGAGACAGCGTGTCAAAAATAGAACACATGCACTAGATGCAGACATGTACTTCCTCATATGCTCTAAGCATGATACACACACATTTTATGAGCAAGGTTATATGTTTTGTTAAGCAAGATTATATGATATATTTTTTTATTTAATTTTATTTACTTATTTTTCAAGCAAGATTATATGTTCTGCTGTTTTTGGGGTTTTCAATCAGACCTCCGTTCAACAACTGTTAGGTTCAAACTAACTATTTAACAACACAGGGAACTCAATCAGAAATCACTCTGAGACATTCAAGATTTTACTTGCACAAGGGGAGACACAAAGCCTGATCACCAGCTCAGTCAGCTGAGTTCTCCGACCCTGCACCTCCTCCTTCAGCCTTTTATTCACACAAGCGTTATACTACAGCAGGGCGTAACATATTACACTCCATGTACAGTATATATGTGTGTGTGTGTGTGTGTGTGTTTAGCTCCTCACATGTTGTTCCTCTTTCTACATTTAGCACAGTCTTGGTGACGAACATAATAATGTTATCTGTAAAAAACATGAGCCAAAATAAAACCTTATAAGGGAATAGTATGATAACAATGCAAATTATGAATTCTTCCAACAACATTATGATTTTTTTTCATGACTTTTTTTGGCATACTATACTATGAATTTTTGAGAGTTTTTCAACAAACTATACTATGATTTTTTCTGAGTTTTTTTGGCATACTATATTACGATTTTTTTATGACTTTTTCAACATGCTACACTATGACGTTTTTCGACATACTATACTATGACTTATATGACTTTTTTCTACATACTATACTATGAATTTTTCTTGACTTTTTCGACATACTATTAACTTTTTTATGACTTTTTTCGACATACTATACTATGATTTTTGTATGCCTTTTTTCAACATGCTATGACGTTTTATGACTTTTCAACATACTTTTACTTTTTACTTTTTTCGACATGCTATACTATGACTTTTTTCGACTTACTATACAACACATTTTTTAAGACTTTTTCGACTTACTAATAACTATTCTGTGACTTTTTTCAACTTTTTTGGACATACTATACTATGACTTTTTATAGAGTTTTTTTTGACTGTACTATGACTTTATATGACTTTTCAATATACTAATACCTTTTTTATGACTTTTTCAACATACCATACTATGACTTTTTTGGACATACTACACAGACTTTTTCAACTTCATGACTTTTTTGATATACATATTATGACTTTTTATGACTTTTCTGACATACTGTACTATGACATTTTATGACTTTTCGACATACCGTACTATAACTTTCTTTAATATACTATACTATGACTTTTCGACATACTATACAATGACTTTTTTCAATATACTGTACTATGACATTTTTGGACATACTATACTAGAAAAGCCACCACCATCATGCCTTTTCCAAAGAAGCCCTTTTCTATCCACTTTCAATGATTATCGCCCCATTGCACTGACCCCCATCATCATGAAGTGCTTCGAAAGGCTAGTCATGGCTCACATAAAATCCACTCTCCCCCCCCCCCCCCCCACCCTGGACCCCTATCAGTTTGCATACCGAGGTAATCTGTTCTGCTCTTCACCCAGCACTCACCCACCTGAATACCAACAATTCAAACGTCAGAATGCTGTTCACAGACTTTAGTTCAGCATTCAACACCAGCATCCCTCAGCAGCTGATCTGCAAACCGGACCAGGTGGGGCGCAGCACTTCACTATGTTACTGGCTGCTGGACTTTCTCAGTGAGAGGCCTCAGGCAGTACGGGAGGGCAGCAACACATCGAGAACCACCATTCTGAGTACGGGGCCCCCCAAGGTTGTGTGCTCAGCCCACTGCTCTTCACGCTGCTGACCCTCGACTGCTCTCCATCCTTCAGCAGGAACCCAACCGTGGTGGGTCTCATGTCCAACAATGATGAGACATGATCGGTTTTATTCAACATTTCAATTAAATTCATACTAATAAAAAACATTCCCACTTTTCCAACTATTCTCACTACTTCACCTTCTTCTTACGCAATTATGCCAGTAATCCAGTTTAGCTTCAGCAATTTAGCTTTTCAGTATTTAAGTATTTTCAGCAGGAAATGCATTTTCTAGTTATTATCATATCTATTTATTCTTATTTCTGAGGATTTCTGATATGATCTGCATATGAGTGTCAGTATGTAGTAAAATGTGTGTCCAAATTCTAAAAGTTACATCATTTTGTTCTTTTAGAATTGATTTACTACAACTGATGATTTATCTCTGTATCTCTCTCTCTCTTTATCTGATACATGTCTTGTTTATTGTCCCTGCTAAACTATACTCATATTATCTATCTGAATATAGCTGTATTCACCCTCTGTCTCGTTAAGGCCCCCTCCTGAAATAGGCCCGGTCTGTTCTGATTGGTTTGTGATATGGGGCACCGTTGCAAAGGCAATTCTCAAGCTGTGGGTGTAGATACCTGAAAATTAGCATGTTTTCTTATTATACTTTGTATATCACTTATCTTTTTATAAATATGCTATAATCCAGTGTGTGGACACTCTTCAAAACTGGTATATTTTGCCTGGCATATTGGATGAGATGTGTATTCAATAACCACCTTATATCTCCACACTACTATTTTCAGTCTTCATTAAGCCACCTAACTTGAGCAGAAGCACTACCAGCACAAACAACTGTGATTATACATTTAATAAACAGCAGAAAGGAATTTGCATGAAACATCTTAATAAAATAGATTTATTAAACAGGTTGAAGTGGATCTCAATATTTAAAAGTGCAACGTTTATATATTGACATAATTTTAAAAAAAACACGTTAGATCATCGCAAAACCAAAAACATAAATATTGTAAAAGGCAACCAGTACACAGAAGGAAAGCATCCAGTTAGACATCACGTAAAAACACACTTGGCCTCACAAAGGCTTCTTTAAAAATAAAAAAAGAATCAGAGTTGGCAGTGATATTTTCACGACCATTTGTTAAACCACAATATTTACATACTCATATACGCAAAGAATAAAGTGACAGATCAGTATTTGTACAGATATGATCAATATTACAGTGAGAAGATACTTTGTGAGGACACTGACAGTTGTATGAGCACTCATGAAAGGCTGTCGGAACACACACACACACACACACACACACACACACACACACACACACACACACACACACACACACACACACACACACACACACACACACACACACACACACACACACACACACACACACACACACAAATATACAAACCAGATTCAAGTGCATAACAAGTTTTTTCTACACTGATCATTTAGTTTAATCTTATTTACTTAAAGTGTTCATATTATGCTTTTTGGCTTTTCCCCTTTCTTTTATTGTGTTATATATATCTTTTTTTGTGCACGTTTACAAAGTGAAAAAGCCCAAAGTCCCCCCCAAAGGGACTTACCATCTCCAACAGAAAACACTGTTCACCAACTGCTCCAAACAGGGTTCCTGTATGGGGTATCCTCATACTCTGCTTCTGACTGGCTAGTAGTCCTTACCTAGCTACTGTCAGGACACGCCCTCATACTCTGCTTCTGACTGGCTAGTAGTCCTTACCTAGGTACTGTCAGGACACACCCTCATACTCTGCTTCTGACTGGCTAGTAGTCCTTACCTAGGTACTGTCAGGACACGCCCTCATACTCTGCTTCTGACTGGCTAGTAGTCCTTACCTAGCTACTGAGCATGTGCGACTCCCAACACAGGTGAGATGTCTCACTCTGTAGCTAAAACAGAGAGCTCAACACACAGGGTGAAAAGAGGAGCTGCAGCAATGTGCAGTACAACAAAAATATGGTTAAACCACACAAACCTATTCTGATATAACCTCTAAATACAATTATGAATGTGAAAATGAGCATAATATGAGCACTTTAAATTCAACTTTTCTGCTGATCATCATTTCTATTTATTATTTCCCTAAATGTCAGTTGTACTGTGTTGTACCGTCCCCAGTAGAACTAATAACACAGAGTGGCATGTGTGTTGTTAATATTTGAAAATACAAGTATCGGTGGGGAAGATTTCGGTAACAAGGATGAACACATGAATAGCAGAATACAACGTAATGTTTCTCCCAAAACTGTATATGCATTACAATTAGAAAAAACTTTTCAATAATGGATAATATTTGTAATGTGCTTCTAATGAAGGTTTGAGGCAACCCGTCGATTGTACACATTAAGACCACTTTACTTCCGTCTTTGACTCTGAACTGAACTTTCAAGGCATCACATCTCCTTCTCTGACAACAGCTTCATTCATGCCTTGTGGCCTGAGGGACAGCACATATTATTTTTACTTTCTTCACATTAGTTGCTTGTTATTGAATTTATTTCAAATGTATTTTATTATGTTGTACCTGCCTGCTTGAAAGGCTTTTAATGTAGGCATCTTAGAGTTATCCCAAAGTGAACGGCTTTCGTCTCTGAGCTGCTGGAACAGCCTGACGGAGGATTTGAGGAGAGCTGAACGTGTTGATATCTTCAAACAAACATGTAAAACCCTGGCTTCTGCTCAAAGGCTGAAACGCTCATTAATGTCTTTCATCTGTTTCATATGTTTCAATAACTTTGTTTTATTTTGAATACATTTTGAACTCACATCTCTGCTTATTTAAATTTTTGCATGTGCATACGTCGCCTTCTTTTCTTAAATATAGTGCTTCAAGTTGACTGCTATTTGTAGGGCTACAAATAATGATTCATTTAATTGATGAATCTAATGGTTTCCAAACTTTTTTTGCCGGGCCCCCCTCGTAGATATTCAAATATATGTATATATACTCAAATATTTGATTATTCATGAACCCTGAAAACATCTACACGCAGGCTGAAATTCCCTGTGTTTTTTGTCGGGATTAAGCAGGCGCAGCTAAACGTCTGCTAGCCGCTGGCTAATTTACTCAACGCTGAGAAATGCTGAATTATAACCCGAGCAGTCTGCGGTTTAGAGATCTGTGTGGTTATCCAGCAGCAGCCTGGTGTCATTCAGGTGATTTAATGAAGGTAGAAATAGTACGGACGTCCGTAATGCCACTGCGCTCTGGTGAGGAGTCCTGCTCAGAATCTTCGAGTATTCGCTACTGATTAGTAACAAAGCTTCGGAGCACAAAAAACAGTATTTGGGACAGCCCTAGTTTGGTGTAGATTCATCGCCAGTCTTTTCACAAACGTGTCCGTGCTTTGTTAGCAGTGCAGCAGAACCATGCATTATTTATTTATATTTAGTGTCGTCTCGCTAAATAATTAATTGATTAATTGTTTGTCAAACAATAGTGTGAAAAGCATATCACATGTTCCTGAAGCACAAGGTAATGGCTTCAAATATCTTGTTTTGCACGACTAACAGTCCGAAATCTAGGGCTGGGTAACGAATTCAATACTTTTTAGGCGCCGACCGAATTGCATCTGAAGTATCGAGTATCGAAAAATGCCTCGTCATTCAATACCTAATTTCAATACCTAAGGAGTACATCTCATCAGCGTCAGTGAGCCAATCAGCACGCAGCATGCTTCTACCAAGATCTAATAATGTCTGTGATTGGCTGTCTAACGTTACACTTCATAGAGACATGCAGGAAAAAGTCTACGTTACACAGAGGCGGGACTCACGTAGAAGGAGCTGAAATATAAATGAAAAGATTTGTGCCGTAATGTTGTAATTTCTTTTTGTTTTATAATAAAAAAAGTATAGTTTAGTAACCGGTATCGAAGTCATGGTATTGGTATCGGAAGTTTTTGAACAATACCCAGCCCTGCCGATATCACACACCTGGTTTACAATGATATAAAACAGAGAAAAGCAGCAGATCGTCAGTTACTGCAACCGCTGTTGATTCATTTTCAGTTGATCAACTAATGGTTTCAGAACAAGACTTCTCAGCCAACGGAAACCCGTTTCAGGAAAACCAAAATATTAAAAAGGTATTCCAATTGGAAGCAAGCGACATGAGATGGTCTGACACGGACAACACCAGGGGAAACCAGGTCCTTACAGACTGTAGAGTCTGGATTTAACAGTGGACGGTTCACTAACAAACAAAAAAAACTCTTCTGGTTCATTTTGAAGCCTAATTATATTAGAAATATAAACAAATATTTGTGCAAAATGGACAATAACAATGGACATAAACTACAGCTTTACAAATTACCAAGAGATGAATCAACACCTCTGTAACAGTACCAGGTGTTCTAGTTATTTTGTCCAGACGCTGACTATGTACATGTAGGCCTAAAAACTACCTTGGAGAACTTCTTTGTCACTCAGAAGACCTTACCAGACTCGCTCTGCTTTTAACTTCAGTGCACCCGACTCCTGGAACAAATTACAGCACTTTCTTAAAATCAACTCAATTGTGCCTTTTGGACAATTAAGAAATCAGATCTTAAACCTCCAAACTTCTACTTGTACGTGATTTACATAATTGTACTTTATTTTAGATCCCAATCATCCTAATTTATTTATCAAATTATTTCTCCAATTCAGAAAGTTTTAGTAGCTTAGCTTACTGCGACAGTAAGCTAAGCTACTAAAACTTTTCTGTGTTGTTTTGTTTCTTTCTTGGTTTTTGGGATTGACTCGATTTAAAGCTTTAGTGCGTAACTTTTAGATATTAATAAATGTCCGTTTCATTCAAGCCGTTGCCAAATGAGTTGTTACAAAGCTAACTAAGACTATCAGCTCCTCACAACTCTCTCTGGATTTCTCAGTATGACTATGGTCAGAAGATTGTGGCGTCCGGTGACTTTTGCGCGCAGAAGCTCGAGTGAAGATAAGTTCTTTCTTTTGAAGAGTCCATCATGTACCAAATCAGAAAACCCTTTCTAAGACATGTCCTAACTGGTTTTTTTGTTAATTATTGGGACAATTTCCACGGCATTACAAGAAAAGTAAAACGTCTGAAGAATAAAGAGTTACCATTATCTGCATGCCTATATTAATTGATGGATAAGAAAAACTGGAATGTATGTATATAGTCAATATAATGAACACTGTGTAATCCCTTTTGTCAAGAATGCTGTTTTCTAATGTATGCGTTTGACTCTATATACAAGGTGGTGGTGATGGCGCAGATGATATGACACATGCCTTTGGTGTGGAAGATCTGGGTTCAATTCCCACTGAGATCCATCAACCAGTCCCTGAGCAAGACACTTAACCAATAGTTGCCCCAGAGGCGTGCGACCTCTGACATATATAGCAATTGTAAGTCGGATAAAAGCGTCAGCCACTTGACTCTTTTACTACTTCCAACGTTAGCTACGAAATTGCTGGATATACCAAACTAACTTCTCTTCACTTTCCTGGAGCATGAGCGAATAGCTGATAGGAACATCACGACTGTTGTGTGGAATAAGGTTGGTGAAAAAAAGGCCCCACGCTTTTCAGTGTCTAAGAGGAAACTCAACAAAAATATAGTATTAAGTTGCTGTGAGCTGCAGCCTACATTCACCACTTCTAAACAGAGACATAACATACCATAATCTCGGAGATTATATGTAATGCGAGAAAATCTCAGAGCTGAACCGGGCAGTTGTCATCAGACTCACCCTGGGTAGGGTTAATTAAGTCTAGGCTACTGCTAACTTACAACACTAATAACATTACTGTCGCCAAAAATACCCCCGCGAATCAAATCCCATACTTCACCGTTAACTGTCAAGCCACTAAACCTGTATGGAAATTATCACCTCTGCTGAAGTGTTTAATTTGTTAACAATCATATGACACGAGACAACACCGCCTCTCTCCACACACACGCACGCACGCACGCACACACACGCACACGTTCTGGCGGTTGATGAACGCAGACATATGCTGATTAGCTCTCATAACGAGCCGGGTGGGTAGCGCACTGCCATGAGTCCATGGCGCTAATGTCTGATTACTCCACATTGTCACTGTGATATTTTGTGGTTACTTTCTGAATCTGGAACGTTCTCTGTCAGGTAGGTCAGTAAGTCAATAGTAGGCTATACAGTGGAGTTGCATATGAAGTGGTTTGGGGTCCTTCTGTCAGTCATTTTGGGGTACAATTTGGTTTAGAAGAATTCTACAAGCAGCAATACCACAGGCATGCAATCACTGTACTAGTATCATTAAAAGACTTAAAGACAATCAGGACACAAGAAATTAGATATACACATGTGTATTAAAAAAATAATTATCTTTGCATGTATCGTTCTTTTTTAGGTCTGATTATTGTCGAGTCCAATATCACAACTTCAGGAAGTATAGCTCAGATGAAAAAGGGAGTCAACGCACGCATGGAAACAAATCAGAAACGTGCGATACCAACAACATGTATGTAAAAGGGAGCTCAGCAGCTGCAGTCGGTGTTTGGAAGCGGTGAAGAAAGTTGTGCAAATGTTCCAACATGTTAGGGCACCAAACCTGTGCACACTGTAGCCGTCTGAGCCAATGGGACGCGTTGTTTTTGCTCACACACTGGGTAGTCTGTCTCTGTTGCTGCTGTGTTAGTGGTCTTTGTGTTTGGTGTGAAATCTCTCCAACAAGGCTCTCAGGATGTTCCCCGGGATCTGCTGGTGTTGGTCTATCAGAGACTGAACTGCCTGCTGCACCTGCAGAGCAACAGCACTGCGTATGAACAAACAGCTCACAGTGTCACAAACATCCCGCAGGACACCCCGCAAAAACCTTACCACCTTTAGAAGAGTGGTGATAGCTTAGGGCCCTTCAAAATGGTAAATTACACTGGTAACTCATGGTAGCTGCCACTGTGCAGACAAATATTATTTCCTACATTACACCTGTGAGACTTTAAACTATGTAACATAACATCAACAATGTCATTGTTAGGACAATACAATGGTATTTAAAAAATACAGGAATGGATTTAAAAGCCTAAACTTAAGTAGATTTTGAAGCCAAATGGACTGTTGTGTTAAAAAAAGAGAGCAGGCAAGCAAGAAAGAAAGAAATAAAGAAAGAAAGAAAGCTAGAAATCAAGATAAAGAGCAAGAAAGAAATAAAGTAAGAAAGCAAGAACGAAAAAGAAAGATCTCCTAGCAGCTTTAACCTTCTCTGCCAGCTCTGCAGCGTTTATGTTGGGGTCATACGGGATGGGATCACCGAGGAAGGTGCGGAACTTCACAGGAAATCCACCGTAAACAGGAGCAACAGGGAGGCGAAACCTCTCGTACATCCAGCGGAAAAATCCTGAATACAAAGAGAGTCAGAGAGAGAGAGAGAGAGAGAGAGAGAGAGAGAGAGAGAGAGAGAGAGAGAGAGAGAGAGAGAGAGAGAGAGAGAGAGAGAGAGAGAGAGAGAGAGAGAGAGAGAGAGAGAGAGAGAGCATGTTGCATGGAGAAATTTAGAGAGGATTCAGATAAAACTGTAGACCCGTAATTAAATTTAACATTAGATATAAATGCTTGAGCTGCCTGAGCAAGCACAGCTTGGTTGACCAATCACAACAGAGTGGGGCAGCTGACCAATCAGAGCAGACTGGGCTCAGACAGACAGAGGAGCAGCAGCAGCAATATGTATGTATGTATGTATGTATGTATGTATGTATATATGTGTGTGTGTGTGTGTGTGTGTGTGTGTGTGTGTGTGTGTGTGTGTGTGTGTGTGTGTGTGTGTGTGTGTGTGTGTGTGTGTGTGTGTGTGTGTGTGTCCTTTGTGAACTTCAAGGCGTGTCCATCAGTGATTTATAAGATAAGAATCTTTATGGCCATTGCACATCAGGTATACAATGAAATTGCAGTGCTTCTTCAGCCAGTGCATAATAAATACATTTTTAAAATTTTAACTTTCTTCTACACTTACTGAGTGTTCCCAGAGATCTGAAGCCTTCCCGCAGATTCTGAGTAAACATTGGAATTATTGGCTGAAAGCAAAGAGAGCAAGAGAAAGAGAGGATTAGAGAGGGCTTTCTACAGTGCAGAATTCACGTAAAAGGAACTAATAAAACTGATGTGTGTCTTGTTAATATGTGAAAATAAAAAAATCATTTGACACATGTCAAAACAATGTTAATGCATGTCCTGTGCTTTGGCAAAGAGGAAAACCAATAAATAATATTAATTCTACATCCAATAATGTAAATCTTAGTAAAGATTTACAGAAGGGGATAGACCACGCATCCAAAAAAATGTAAACATGTATGAATTGTATTTGTATGTATGCTGTATCTGCAAGTGGATTGGAATTAGAGTCCGGATCGGGCTGCATTTTTCTGTCCGAGCTCGGCCCGAGCCAGACACTGTTAAAATCACACTTTTTTCTCATACTAATGATACGTGTACGTTTGTTTGTGTGGAAAGCTTTTATTAAGCAACTGTAAGAAGGCATTCGGAAATGTCAACAGATGAGGTCATCAGCGCACACGGGGCAACAAGCTCACGTTAATCTCCTGAGGCCAACTTATTTTTTACGTCTTCCATCGTTGCGCTGCCACATGTAGCCTAATATGCACGTGTTTCGTTGTCACAGCTACATAAACAAATCTCCGCACACAGGAAGACGGATGTTAGGGTAATATTTCAAATGTATTTTAATCACAAAAACTAACCTTTGCATCAAGTGAAACAGGCCCACTGGCTACCTACATAATAAGCTGTCGAGCCCGACCTGAACCCCAACATCATTCCTAAATATCAGTCTGAACCCGGCCCGGCCCGTCAGGTACCATCGGGTCCCATCGGGCTCGGGTCGGGTATCCATCCTCTAACTGGGACACACTGTAATGTAACATTCATTGAAATGTATAATCAGTCCCTCCAGAAAAACACAGAGTTTTTTTGTGATTGTTGCGGGCAAACATCCTTGATTATGCGGGAAGTTTTCTTAAAAAATGCGATGGAATATGCGGGATATTTATGCAATTTTATGCGATGAAATTGCGGGAACTTGCAAAAATTGCAGGAACTTGCAAAACTGCGGTTTGATGAAAAAGAGAAAAAAAAGTGATTTCCCCAACTCCGCGTTCTCACTAGGTGAAATTACGTCACTTCATAACGTTCCCATGGCAACAGGGGAAAATGGCTGCTCTTGTGTGAAGTAAACGCAACATTTTTCAACTTTCTGCTGAGATATATGTGACTTTTTTTGCAATGAAAATGCGGGGATTATGAAATCATGCAAGCCCCGCATATTTTGCGCGGAAATCTGCAATTTATGCGGCAAAAGTGCAGTGTATTTGAAAAAAAAGCTGCCCCCTTTTCTGGAGGGACTGTATAATGTGACTGTAATCTACAATGTCGTGCAGTCAAAGCTAAACTTTAACAAAAGCACTGATAGTAACAGCAGATTTTAGGAACAACAACGCACCACTTGAGCGTCGATGGCGACCTGGGCGAAGCCTTTGCGTTTGCCCCAGAGAAGAGGGTAGGTCTCGTCACTGAACAGGGCCTCCCGCACTCCTCCTGGAGAAATCCCCAACAGGTGACCATTCCTCAGAGCACGCACACACTCTTCCTGAGGACCGTGCATCACACTGAACACCTCCAACAGTAACTTGAAACCTGGAGGGTACAGTTACACAGTCAGACTCCATTTTGATTAGGGCTGCGCAATAAATAATTGTTTTTTTATCGTCATCGCGATATCAACTGGCACAATAAACATACTAGTAGGAAACCGCACTTTCAAATGCATTCATTCAGTCATTGTTTTTTTTAGTGGTGCCTTTTATATTCAATTCAATGTTCACTTAGTTCATTAAAAGAATGTTGGAAATAATTTCCTTTCATTTGTTTTAAATTCAACAAGCTATTTGTTGTATTTTAGCAGAATACTAAACACAGCAGAAATACAGAACTTTTATTTCAATAAAAACCTGGAAACATTGGGGTGTTCTAAAACTTTTGACCGGTAGTGTACATGAAAGTCTAAACAGTGTACTTGTATGATTGAGATACATTTGGAGTTAGTTTCAACTTTTAATGTCTTGGCTAAGCCCTAATTTGTGTTTTTTTTACATTTAAAACAACAAAATGAAAAGTAAACAAAAACATAGACTGCAAATTGAATGAGATCAGTAGTAGGCTACTTGTGGAGGTTAGTAATGCATGCATTCATGTGTGTGTACATGTGTTTGAGTACCTGGGATCTTAAAGAGGATGTAGTCAGCTACAGAGTGACAGGGCCGTCCCTTCTGGATGATAACATTAGCCAGGAAGTAGTAGTAGTCAATGGGAATGGCTCCATGATAGTACACTATCAGTGCTGGTCCTTTGTCAGGGATCTTCTCCATCCCATGGATCTCATAACCTGGTACACGGGTCAGAGCACATGACGCATACATGTTAATACATCAAAAATGCATAAGTACTGTGGCCCTCAGAACACATGCAATCACATATAAATAGACAAAACACAAGCAAATGAGGAAAGCATATTCACCAATTTGACAACACGTGTTTAGCATTTAAAAGCTGCAGTGAGAAAACGACATAAATAAAACACAACAAAAAACACAAACTCATTTAAACAAGGCAACAAAAAACAATACAAATAACTCTGCATTATTATATCAAATAAAATAGGATGCACATTATGATGGAGTTTATTTTCAAGAGGGGAAAATAATGTGACAGGAAAACATGATTCATATTTTTGCAGCGTGTTTCTGTATTTGGTTATGTTTTCTATTCATCTGTTTTTATGTTCACACCATTTTGCCGATGTCTTCATTCATTGTCCTGCGTTTTCAATGCTGTGTGGGAAAGCCAAAGGCAATTTTCCACATTGCGGACAACTACAGTATCTATCTATCTATCTATCTATCTATCTATCTATCTATCTATCTATCTATCTATCTATCTATCTATCTATCTATCTATCTATCTATCTATCTATCTATCTATCTATCTATCTATCTATCTATCTATTTATTCATATAAAGACAAGCAAGCACAGAAACTATTATGTATATAGATACAGTATATGGCTCAGGGACAAAAGCAGCAAGAGGAAGCTGCAGGTAAATACACATCAGAGGTTTATTTGGGTATTCTCAGAGGTCAGTACCCCCAAACTGTAACAAACTGAATAAAATACTACATTGATAAACACAAACAACACATTTCTACTGCAAGGCTTAGGTATATGGCAAAGACGTGCTTCGAATACACATGTACTATCTCTCTCTGGCCACGCAGCATTCTTTCACATACGCCTTCCTCAGAATGTTTCTTTCACCTTTTGATTTTATTTTATGGTGAACAGTTTTTGAATGCTTTCTATAGGGACACAATCTAAAAAGATGCAACACATGTTCAATAAATGAAGCCCACGGTGTCTTACCATGCCATATGGCTCCGTGTCCGTCCCACAGAGTCGCCAGGGTCTTCCTGGCTCCATCCCACAGGTTGTTGCAGTAAGCTTCCCTCAGCTGGTTCTTCCTCTGTTAGAAGGAAACATCAGAAAAGACACGGTTTGGAGTGACTCAAGGACAAGACAGGACAGGACAACAGCAACACATTTTTGACAACCTGGATCTTATTTCAATAGTTTTGTGCACAACGCTTATCCCTAATATTCAAGCAGCAAAGGGCCACATGTTGGATTCGAGCCCGGGCCGCTGCCGAGGACTCAGCCTACATGGCGCGCACGCTCTACCGGGTGAGCTAGAGGTCGACCCTGAAAACCTATTTTTTAAATAAAGGATAAAATAAATAATATGTTTATATTTAGTCTATATTTTTCATATATGTTGTGTATGTATGCTGGTTGTATATTTTTTTATTCTTTACTTGTATATATGTTGTACGTTGTTTTTTCATAGTTTTTCAAGTTTGAATAGGTGTACTGTATTTTGACTTTATTTTTTATTTCTTGTTATTTTGTGTGGATGTTGTGTGTCTTACACCTGCTGCTGTAACAAAGTAATTTCCCAGTTTGGGATTCATGAATTCTATCCATCCATCCATCTATCTAAATAATGCATTTTGAATATTTTTTTGGATGTAAATTACATATACTGATATTGACACAGTACGGATGGTGGAAAAGGGTGTTTGTATACCTTGTAGACATGAAGGAAGAGTATAGAGAGGTAAATGAGGATGACGATGAGGAAGGGCAGGATGAAGACGACGGCCAGAGGGGTGAAGACCCACAGCAGATACTCCAAAACACTCAGGTAGTCCGCCAACTGGCCAAGGCCTGCCCATTCCTCCATTGCATGAAACACACACACCTGTGGACCAAGACAGACACCTCAACTAGTTAGATCCACCACTTTGGTCCAGACTTAAACATCTCAACAATTATTGATGGATTGCCATGACATTTTGTACAGACTTTCATGTTTACCAAAGAGATGACTACTAATGACTTTTGGTTTGGACATTTTTGGTTCAGAGCTGCAAACCTAGCTGCAAGAACTAGTCTTATCCACATCTAATGATCAATGATTTGAGCATCACAAACACATTTCTTGGCAGCCCCAATAATTGTAGTGGATCGGCAGGACAAGCTTCATGTGCGTGTACTTCCTGTGTGTGTGCAATAAAATAAGAAACAAGAGTGAAAAAAGGTATAATCCCAAGAGGGATTACTAATAAAAATACTAGTTTCTTTTCTTCTTATATGTATCATCTTTATCAGGGTTTTCCCTGCCGTTCTAAGGTTTAGATGCAGCAGCCGAGCCGTTTTGGGCAGCTCCTAAGACGAATGATTGTAACTAAAAGACCTTCATCAGATCTAACGATTGTAGTCGGACTTCTTTAACACGTTTCAGCTTTTTGATTGTTTGTTATGTATTGTCTGCTCTTAACGTTTTAGACACAGATGGTAATAATAATGCTCCAAAATGTGAAAAAGAGACACAAAACTACCCCAAAGAGGACTACAAAGGGACAAAAACCCACAAAGAGACACCAAATGTATGGGGCCATTGAATTTTTTTAAATAAAGAAATGCACCACCACTTTCTTGAGGAAGGATGCCTAAACCTCCCCTCCAATTACGCACACCAAAGTCTTCCACAAAGCCAGGGAAAACACTGTTTATCATGTCGTAAGTGTCTCTACTATATGGACAGGGTTCATACCAGGAAGGAGATGGTGTCCTCTGCTCCCATCAGACAGGACTGGTTCCCACTGTCTGACATCCTGCTCTGCTGTCAGCCACAGAAGCTGAACACAGCCTCGAGGGGAAGGAACACACTACATGGAGAGCATCTGCATTCACACAGGTGAACTAAAAGAGAGGAGAGGAAAACACATCTCACTTGTGCTTATTATTTCAATAGTTCAATTTATGCATGCAGATTAGACCATTTATTCGTAATACTGCATTTTATTTAGGTAAAGGTCAGCTGTCTGTGTTAGGGGAATACAGGTACATTTGCGGGGTTTTGTAATAAGTAAGTATTGGTATTTGAATGGCACTATAGTCACGACACCCAGCCCTATTAGTTGCACTGAATCAAATGACAGTTGTGTTGCATACAACTCATACGCACACACAACAACGCTTCCAAATCCATTGGTCTGCCCATCCCTAACCTCTCAGACCTTAACAGCAAAGCTACACGCAGAGTTCACCCTCTGCCACAGCATCACTCTACAAAACACGTCGGTCGGTAATGTTAACTGTCATGTGAGTATGTGCTATGTGTAGCCTATTGCAATGTGTATATGGATATACAGTATGTCACAAAAGTGAGTACACCCCTCACATTTGGCATGATTGGCATGGTTTTATTTCAGTTAGCCTAATAGCTGGTTTGCTTTGCATTGAGAGATGATTTTATAGAAAGTACCGCATGCCAATCTCTAGGTCTGGTGAAGGGTATGTGATGATGTGGGGGCCAAGGAAACTTTATCAGGATGCATAGTATCCTGGATCGATGAAATAACTGGCCTTTCAAAATAAAAATCTGCCTGCTATGGGAATTTAACACAGAGGTGTACACTTTTGTTGCCAGCAGTTTAGACATTAATGGCTGTGTGTTGAGTTATTTTGCGGGGACAGCACATTTACACTGTTATACAAGCTGTACACTTAATACTTTACATTGTAGCAAAGTGTAATTTCTTCAGTGTTGTCCCATTAAAAGATATAATGAAATATTTACTAAAATGTGAGGGGTGTACTCACTTTTGTGAGATACTGTATATAGGCTATCTGATGTATTTAAAAAATAAAACGTAGTATGCAATGTAAGTTATGCTATGTTTCCCTTATCTGCTGAATCGGAAGATGCGAATCTAAAGCCAACATCAGCGTCGTATTTATGTTACGTTACGTTACGTTACCTGACGTTATGTGAGGCTC
Organism: Gymnocephalus cernua; assembly: GCA_023631565.1. Lineage (NCBI taxonomy): Eukaryota > Metazoa > Chordata > Actinopteri > Perciformes > Percidae > Gymnocephalus > Gymnocephalus cernua. Next base: position 34,120,707 of record CM042436.1, read on the forward strand.
TGTACGGACAACATATTTACTTAGCTAGTTAGCTAGAAAAGGACGATAGAGAATACATATAGATATAATTTAATGGAAGCTAGCTTTAGTGTTAATATAAACGTTACACACTAGCCATAAGGAGTAACGTTAGAGCAGCAACTAAATGCGATAACTGAGGACAACAGCTGCGGTAAAAGCATAAACAGTGAGCTAACGTATAACGTTACGTTACGTTACGTTAATTGAGCAGAACTGGAAAATCTGAGAGTGACAGCAAGCTAACGTCACCTAGCTACACTAGGTTAAACACCGAATAAACACAGAAAACGTTAACGATACCTCAAACAGTCACTCTGTGAACAGAACCACCAAAAACACGCAGTTAATGTTACACTAGCACAACGTACAATTATTAAACGTTAGCTAGCTAACAACTGCCGTGTTCCTAACATAGACAGTAGCTATATAAAAGGTTCCTAACTGACCCTAAGCCGCGGAATGTTTTCAGTGTGACACTACACAGCTGATTCGAGTGTCCCTGAAAAAAAACACCGTGCCGATAGATGAGTTCCAATCGGGTTCCGCTCTCCATGGTTCCCAGTCTATGGTGGTTATTGTCTATGGGTGGTTCCACTCAGCCTCCGCATGCACTCGGCACACAAAAGGTGGACTGACTAATATGAAATGAATGAATGAAAATACACCCGTTGTTGCAACATGAATGACAAGTGGGAAAAGGCAGCAAACTGAAACTTCCTGTTCGACATACAAAAAAATCCCAATGTTGTAAATACTTAGAAGTCTAATAAAATAAGTCGAAGGAAAATGTTCAATTAAAATTAGCCAAATACAATCGGAACCAACAGGCATTGCCATTGTTCTAATAACTAAAAACACAAGTTCCCAATCAATATGTTTGATAGTATGTTTTATAGTATATTGTCTTATAAGTGGCCTATAATTTCAGTATTTGTGGAGCAGCATTGTTAAGAAATCTCCTCTCTCATTCACAAAAATAATACAACCGAATTTGAGGGAATCCCATGACTTTTACTTTTATTTCAATGTAGCCCTAGACGACATTTTAAAGTGTGTTTATTTGCATTTCTGTTGTTCATTTGTTTATTTTTTTTGTACAAAGTTCCAAATCCTGCAGTTTTATTCTGAAAAGACATAACCGGAAATGTCAGTGCTGTCCCAGTGTTGTCTGAGCGGAACTGTGGAAATCGAGTTTCCTGATCGTGATTGTGATGCAGAAGGGAGCCCATGCTGGTTTATTTTTACAGTAACAGTCAGTAGTGTGAACGTATGTGCTCGTGCTGCTGTGTGCTTGTAAATTAGTGAGCTGGTCGTCATGATGCTCGAGAGGAGCAGGGTGACAGTGGTGGCGGATATCTTCTTCAGCAGGAGACTCGCATCTAAAGAGGAGGAGGGGGAGAAAATCCACTGTCTCTGCTCCAGAGCCTTTGTGCAGTAAGTTAAGCCTCTCATATCTGTTTTATGTCCACTGGCAGGTAGTAACACGGATGTGTGATTTTCCCCAAACAGAAATAGCCCCTGAACAAAGTCAATCAACCCTGTTCTGCTCATCTACCTCATGTACACTAAAGGTCAAAGGTTTGGGGTCACTTAGACATTTCCATTACAGACAGAATACCAGCTGAGACCAGTTGCATTGATTTTTTTAATCAGGACAGCAATTTTCAGATTACATTACCTGCTTACCTCCTACACAATCTGGACTGTGGTCATAACATCTACATCTTATAACTTATTCCCTGTTATATGTTGTTCTTATTCAGTCAGTCAGTTAATATGTTATTATGTTAATATTTCATAGTCATAGTTAATACCTAATAATAATCTACTGCACTGTTCACTTTTACACTATCACCATTGCACACAGTCTACCATAGCACCTTATCATGGTCACTGCATTTTATGTGTGATATATGTGTGTAAATGTGTTTGTTGTGTTATGGTTGTCTAAGATACTGAATGCCTAAAATGTCCTTGGGGATGAATAAAGTATCTATCTATCTATCTATCTATCTATCTATCTATCTATTTATCTATCTACATAATTGCAAAAGGCTTCTCGACTGTTGTAGAAAGAAGTGGCTGATCTTTAATGAAATATCTCCATTGCCCATTATCAGCAACCATTCATCCAATGTTCCAAAGGCACATCCTGTTTACTAATCTGATATCATTTTAAAATGCTAACTGAGGAAACATTGGAGAACCTTTTTGCAATTATGTAATCACATAATGTAATCTGAAAACTGCTGCCCTGGTTACAAAAACAATGCAACTGATCTCAGCTGGTATTCTGTCTGGAATGGAAATTTCTAAGTGACCCCAAACTTTTGACCGGTAGTGTATATTTCAATCTTACAATTACAATATTGTTATTAATATATTACCATTGTACTGAACTGCCTTGCACTATATTTATATTTAAACTAAACTTAAATCTCAGACTATACTGATATTGCACCATTCCTTCCTTCTCTTCAATTGTTATTGTATATTTCTTGTAATTTTGTAAATTCTGTTGTACTGTTATACTGTGTACTTAACATTATTGTTTTATATTTCTTACTGTTTTTTCTGTTTTTATTCTTTATATGTTAAGTGAGTGTTGTACTTTGAGAGAAAAGATTAACCAGAGTCAAATTCCTTGTTTGTTTACGCAAACCTGGCCAGTAAAGCTGATTCTGATTCTGATTCTGATGAACACAGTTTAAAGTTAGACAACTGTAGGCTACTGTAGAACGACGTGTGGATACATGGCCTTCATCAGCTTTTTCCTGTTTTGTTTTTTTCCTGTCTGTGTTCTCTGACTCTGACCAGGGATCGGGAGCTGTATCGTTCTGATAATAGATTGCTCTCATCTGATCTAGGAGACGCTGTAGTCCAAGGTAAGTTATACAATTTCCTGTTTTACATTCCACAGTAGGAGGGTGGGTGCTATCTTTCAGAATACACTGGGGCTTTAGTTCAGCTGGTGTTGTTAAAATACCAGAGTTTGCCAGGTTATCCTCTGATTGAATGGCACATTGGCATGACGCACACACACACACACACACACACACACACACACACACACACACACACACACACACACACACACACACACACACACACACACACACACAGGCTCCATCTACCCCAAAGTGCAAGATGGGCAACACGCATTGCACCTTAAGCAGGTGAAATCAAAAGCTGTGCAAATATGATTCCATTTGAGATACATTTTTACTCAACTTACAGAAGCAGATGAGGAAGAGGAGGAAGAAGGGGAGGCTGAGGTGGAGGAAGAGGAGGTGTTGGATGAAGAGACTCAGCTGATGGCCAGCATGGGTCTGCCTCTGGCCTTTGTCTGCTCCTCTGACACGAGGAGGGCGGTAAGTCGGACCTGATGCTGGACGTCTGTGCAGTGTTACGCTGTTTCAATTACCTCTGTGAAATAAATGTCAAACTTAAATGTCTGGAACACTTTCTGCTGCTGAATGCTGCTTTCTTTGGTCATGTGACAGAGGAGGAGGTGTAACAGGAAGCCTGCCACGCACTGGGCAGAATCAGCTGAAGAGGAGGAAGAGGAAGACGAGCTACAGGTTGACAGCAAAGGTAATGCCATTAACTCATTATGATTATTATTATTTACTAGGGCTGCACAATTAATAGCAATTTTAGCAAAATCGCAATATGGACTAGTGACTTTTGTTTCGTTTTCACTAACAAAAACTTACTACCACTAGATAGATAGATAGATAGATAGATAGATAGATAGATAGATAGATAGATAGATAGATAGATAGATAGATAGATAGATAGATAGATACTTTATTGGTCTACATATAGGACAAGTTACTGAGGCCCAGCAGGAGGGTTTATTCATGAGTGAATGAATAATAAACCCAGTAGCTCGACCAAGTTCCTCATAATTAGGCTACGAGCTCATGCGGTCATTGTGTTTACATGCATCGGGTTAAGGCTTATTTCACGAAGTAACACTTTTGTTAATGAAACAAGTTTGGATCAATAGGTGACTTTTTTTTTTTTTTTACACTGCCTTGTTTTTTGTTTTTTTTACCTAGTTGAAGAGAAGGAAGTGTGTGATCTACTGGAGGACGGAACACATGAGACCCAAGCTGCTGGCTGGGAAACCTACTGGGGTAAAGAGGAGGACATGGAAATTAAACATTGGACTATTTCACATTCGTAGATATGTTTCAGACATTATATGTAGGTGCAACAATCTAAATATAAAGCTCATGTAATGCCCAATGAAAATTACATCGTCTAATAATCAGTACTGTACACTCATATGGACAGCAAACTAAAATAGTGTCTTGTTCTGCATGATGCACACATCCAAAGCCCCCTTTTAGACAGGCAACTCGTTACCCAAATGATCTGACAAGTTCACATGCCGGTCTCACCTCCCAACAAACGCCTGAGTCACTTTTAGGTAAAAGTCACGCCAGCGATCTTATGAGATCAGATCTGTAACATTTCTGTAACACTCCCAACACGGCACCCAAGCCTGAACTGAATGTGTCCCTAAAGATTCTCTATAACTTTCTTTTTGGCTTTTCCCCTTTCCTTTATTGTGTTATATATCTGTTTGTGCATGTTATAGGTTTAAACAGTGAAAAAGCCCAAAGTCCCCCCCAAAGGGACTTACCATCTCCACCAGAAAACACTGTTCACCAACTGCTCCAAACAGCTCTGTTGTAGTCCAGCCTTTACTTCAGAGACACACGTGGTCACTTTGGAACACACGTTATAATGCTCGCCTAGCTGCTAGCATGGCACGCCCTCATACTCTGCTTCTGACTGGCTAGTAGTCCTTACCTAGCTACTGTCAGGACACGCCCTCATACTCTGCTTCTGACTGGCTAGTAGTCCTTACCTAGGTACTGTCAGGACACGCCCTCATACTCTGCTTCTGACTGGCTAGTAGTCCTTACCTAGGTACTGTCAGGACACGCCCTCATACTCTGCTTCTGACTGGCTAGTAGTCTTTACCTAGGTACTGAGCATGTGCGACTCCCAACAAAGATGTAACAGAAGTGAGATGTCTCACTCTGTAGCTAAAACAGAGAGCTCAACACACAGGGTGAAAAGAGGAGAGCCAAAAGAGCCAACAATTCCTCTATGCAGGAAAAAACCCTGTTATGTGGCAGCCCAGTGATAGTCTGGCGACCTGTCTAGGGTGTACCCTGGCCCCTTGCGACCCTGAATAGGGTTAGCAGTTACAGATAGTGGATGGATGGATTCTTACCTGTTTTCCTCTGTATCTCCTGAAGCTCAACAGGGTGAAGCTCTGCTGTGGAGCAGCTGGCTGGAGAAACATCCAGAGACTGATCCAGGAGCAGCGGCGGCTCTTTGGGATGACCCAGAAACAAAAGCTGCCTGGGACAAACATGCCGCAGAGACGTACTACTCCTACTGGGAGCAGTACTCGTATTGGTCAGCACAGGGCTGGACCACTGACCAGTCCGCCTGTGATGGAAACACTGGTGGTGGAGCAGCAGCAGCAGGGATGATGGGCGGATGCATGGAGACGCACACAGAGGAATGGAGGAATGGACGGACTGGGGCTGAGAGCCAACGGATAGAAGAAGAAAAAGAAGAAGCGAAGGCTCTTCATGATGATGATGAGGTTTTGAATGATCTGTTTGGACAGAACTGCACATTAGAAGCAGCTGGGAGATCTGACTCAGACATAGACAGACATTGTGTGAGTGTGGCTGATGCGGATCATCCTTCTGATGGTGGGAACAGTAACAAGAGACCTGCTGCGTCTTCACAGGACAACACAGCTGAACATACAGGTAGCAACTGAATTTATTTTTTATTTTTATTTTATTGGTTTATTTGATAGGGACCATGCATATGTATCAACCTTGTTGTATAAAAAACACCATGTAAATATGCCAGAAGTAGTAAAAGTAACTACCTTTCATCTGCAGTCCCTAGGCAGGCGACATAGAGACAGCCAGCAGTCATACAGCACTATACATTAAAAGGTACACATAATGGTGACATATACTGTACATTGACAAAAACAAACAAAACGAAACAAAAAAAAGCATGATGACAAAGACATTATTCATCCACTTCTATACCGCATTCAATGTAACAGTGACAGTGTATGGGTGATGAAATGTGTGACAGTTAAAAGTGAGTGCATGTCTGGTTTTCTAGTAGCCACTGTTTTAAGTGAGTTTTATTGAATGTAGGACACTCTCTTATTGGGAGGGGCAAGCTATTCCAGAGTTTACCTCCTATTACTGACAGTATGTTTAGTCCAGAAGTGGTGCGTCTAAATGGTATCACTTTTACAGAGGCTCGTGTACTACCTCCGCTTTTAAGTCTTTGGAAAAAGCCATGCAGCGAAGGGGGGGTATATGTGTATATGCGTCTGCAAGAAATAGTTAATGAACCCTTCCGATTTCCCTGCATTTCATGCATAATTGAGTCAGAGAATGTGATCTGATATTTTGTCACAATAATGTACAAGCTACATTTGTCTGAAATAGTCACATAAAAACAAATGTTGCATGTTTGTGGTGTTTTAAATAATTATTTGCTTATACATTTTTTTTTTTTAAGATTATTTTTTGGGGCTTCTCCCTTTATTAAGTAGTGACAGTGGATAGACAGGAAAGGGGGAGAGAGATGGGGGATGACACGCAGCAAAGGGCAGCAGGTCGGATTCGGACCCAGGCCGCTGCAGGACTCGGCCTACATGGGGCGCACGCTCTTACTGGGTGAGCTAGAGGTCGCCCCTAACTAGTTTAACCTACAACAGTGTCCTCAACCAGATGTTTCCTGCGTGTGTTTGATCACATGTCCACATCGGCCATGAGAACTCAGACCATTTCCTCGTACACAACTCTCTCCGTCTTTCCTGATTTCTCTCTCTCGCTCAGACACCTGCAACCACTCGTCTCAGGTGGAAGATGGAGAGTTGTGGCAAAAATTACTTCTTTGTTAAACCCTGATTTCACAATTTATAAGTACATTATTTTTTATTTTATTTTTATAATTTTGTAATACGGTTTGTATCACGTTCATTAAGTCAATATTTTCAGACTTAGTATCACATATTAGGGTTGTAGTGAGGGTTTTGAAATAATGCTACTATGTGCTATAATGTGTATTTGGTCTGAGTTGTGCTGGTAAATATCTTGTATGTTTTGACTCAGATGCCCAGCAGCGCACCGGCAGCTCTAACAGACAGTACAGCTCAAGGAATAAGATTCCAAATAGAGAAGATGATGACGATGATGACAAACCCCCAGAAGGAGGACATGCTAAAGTCAAACGCAGGTGAATTTGTACTTTATGTGTGTTGAATGAAGAAAATGTTTGCTAAAAGAATTGCAACACACACACACAATCCATAAGAACATTCATTTTCCTGTGGACCTGAACTGCTTAAAATGAAGGCATGTATTTCTTGAATCAGTATTTTGTGTTTGCAGTCATGAGCTGGATGTGGAAGAGAGCCCACATCTGACACCTGAGGAAGCCTGGAGCAAACTGGGACTCAGACACAACCCAGAGCCTCTGTAAGTCTGATTGTTCATTCTGCTGTGATTTTGGTTCTGTTTGCCCTTTCACTTGCGCTTTAAAGAGCTCATATTCTGCTCATTTTCAGGTTCATAATTGTATTTAGAGGTTGTACCAGAATAGGTTTATGTGGTTGCATTTTCAGAAAACACCATATTTTTGTTGTACTGCACATTGCTGCAGCTCCTCTTTTCACCCTGTGTGTTGAGCTCTCTGTTTTAGCTACAGAGTGAGGCATCTCACTTCTGTACTATCTTTGTTATCTTTGTCACACATGCACAGTAGTTAGGTAAGGACTACTAGCCAGTCAGAAGCAGAGTATGAGGGCGTGTCCTGACAGTACCTAGGTAAGGACTACTAGCCAGTCAGAAGCAGAGTATGAGGGCGTGCCCTGACAGTACCTAGGTAAGGACTACTAGCCAGTCAGAAGCAGAGTATGAGGGCGTGTCCTGACAGTACCTAGGTAAGGACTACTAGCCAGTCAGAAGCAGAGTATGAGGGCGTGTCCTGACAGTACCTAGGTAAGGACTACTAGCCAGTCAGAAGCAGAGTATGAGGGCGTGTCCTGACAGTACCTAGGTAAGGACTACTAGCCAGTCAGAAGCAGAGTATGAGGGCGTGTCCTGACAGTACCTAGGTAAGGACTACTAGCCAGTCAGAAGCAGAGTATGAGGGCGTGTCCTGACAGTACCTAGGTAAGGACTACTAGCCAGTCAGAAGCAGAGTATGAGGGCGTGTCCTGACAGTACCTAGGTAAGGACTACTAGCCAGTCAGAAGCAGAGTATGAGGGTGTGTCCTGACAGTACCTAGGTAAGGACTACTAGCCAGTCAGAAGCAGAGTATGAGGGCGTGCCATGCTAGCAGCTAGGCGAGCATTATAACGCGTGTTCCAAAGTGACCACGTGTGTCTCTGAAGTAAAGGCTGGACTACAACAGAGCTGTTTGGAGCAGTTGGTGAACAGTGTTTTCTGGTGGAGATGGTAAGTCCCTTTGGGGGGGGACTTTGGGATTTTTCACTTTGGCCCCCGTGGTGTTGTAGTTCTTTCTTTCCCTACTCCAAATATAATTTGCTGAATTACGAATACAAATGAGAACAACATGCAACTTATATTGCAGCCGAGTGCAATAACGCACAAGTCTCTTTCGGACCGGATTTTATTCTTTAGCTATCGGGAAGTTTAGCCATGTTTCCGGACACTGATATTGACTTTTTTTGTTTGTTTTTTTATGTCATGATATAGATCTTAAAGTTAGTTTATAATGGTCTTAAAAGTCTTAAATTTGACTTGGTGAAACGTGCAGAAACCCTGTACTAGCTGAGAGTCTTGTATGCATGTTAAGGGCCATGGTGTGTACACATGTTGGAGCAGTCATCACACGGTAAATGTCTCTCAGGATGAGGTGGTATTTCTGTTTGTGTCTCAGGTTCGACAGTGTGTTAAGCTTCAAAGGCAGTGCTGGTCAGAAGCAGCAGAAGCAGCGGTGGGCTAAGAGAGCAGTCCGCAGCATCAGCAAACACATCAGGTTCCCAGAGACGTGTGGAGACGAGAACACACAGCCACGGATCAGCAGCTCCCTCGCCAAGGTACCGCCTGCAAACTGTCTGTCTGAGACGCCTGTCACACTGGACACAGAGCAAGGAAGGAGGTCACGGCTCCAGACTAACTTTCTGACATTGGTTGCAGTGGTGCGCCTAACTTTTTTTATTCAATTGCACCGGCACATCATTTAGAGAGAACTGAAATATTTGTGACAGAACAGAAAATCATAGGCAACATTTAGGATTCATGTGTTAAGACTGCCCTTTCCACCACATACTCAGAAGTCTGCTGTTGCTCAGCTGATAGCGGGCACAACATGAACACTTCAGAAGATGTAAAGAAGTGTCTACCTATAACATATTAAAAAATATATATAAAAATCTGAGTTTTTTGCAAAAGAAATCTGACCCATTTTCAAAAGGTTTCTATATCAGAAATATGGGTTTCTTTCAACCAAATTTAAAACAAAATAATGTGGATGGTTCCATACGACGCTCTTCACAAGTTAAATAAATAATCAGTTCACTACTTTCATTGAATTTGGGTGTTTTATTTAATTTTATAGCATGTAAAGAAAAATTGATAATAGAACGTTGAAAAACGTAGGAAAAAAATGTCCAAAAAAGCAGAGAATAAAGTGACAAAGATATCTGAAAAAGTGACAAAAAACTTCAAAATAAGTGACATAAGCATCGGTAAAAGTGACAAAAACGTCAGGATAATCTTCAAAAACATCAGGAAAAATGACTAAAACATGGGAAAAGCTTAAAAAAATGTCAAAAATGCGCAGAAAAATATTGACAGAAACTTCGAAAAAAGTGTCAGTATTAGTTGGTAAAAGTATTAGTTGGCCTCAACCATGATATGCTTTTCTCCCAATCTTTAGCTTGGTGTTTTTAAAGATGCAAACACAATATTCCAAACTGCACATTGGTCCGCTATGAAGTTTTATCAACCACATTAGAGCATTTGAACTCCCATCTGGCTTGTGTTGAGATGTAGAAGAAAAGGAAGGGTGCTGGGAAGGTTAAACCACCCCTATGGATTATTTATGTCAGTCAGAAAATGTAAAGTAGCCGAATGTTTTATTAGTTTGAATGTTACATAGAAGACTGTTTGTTTCACAGGTCAAAAACTTCCTTGAAAAGAACCAGAGAGAGACACCGATGACTCCATGTAACCAGGGTGAGATGGGAGGAGGAAGCACACAGGAACCGGAGGATAAGCCTCTATTTCTGAGAAAAGTAACGGGAGAAGAAAGGAAGACGAGCAGGGAGAATATAAAAAGTGCTGAGGAAGGAAATACAGAGGCTGTGGAAGAAGATAGTTCTAATTCTCTGTCCAGTTTAGATGCAGAGCAAACTCTCAAATCTGCTACTGGGACTGTGGATAGTGAGAGGATGGAGGAGGAGGAGGAGGAGGAGGAGGATCAGCCTGGTAGACAGGCACCATGTCTAGAAATTCCTGACTTTCTTATATCTGACACACCTGAAGGCAACAGTGGTAAGCATATACTCTACTGTCAAATGATTCTGATGGCATATATGTTTTGTTTTTTAAATAAGACAATCCTGGTGAAAATTGGTGCAGTCTAATAATGAATAATGTGTATGCATGTGTGTGTAGAGTTAAGCGTGAAAAATGGAAAGAAGCCAAAGAAGAAGAAGAGTAAACGAGCGAGGAAGCAGCCGGTCCCAGCAGAAATGGCGGCTGAACCGGAGCTGGCTAAATACTGGGCTCAGCGCTACAGACTATTCTCTCGCTTCGATGAAGGGATCCGGCTGGACCGAGGTCAGCCTGCACTCAAGTTATCTGTAGTAAAAAGTTGACTTTCGTCACTGTAATGAAGCCTTTCTTGTTGTGTACTTGTATTTTTGAGCATTTTTAAAAATGACTTCTGCATTTTCTTTATTTTCGGTAGTTACATTTTTAAGACATTTTATGAGTTGCTAAATCACATGGAGAAAAAAAAGAAATCAGTATAAACTGCACAACAGAGTGAAGCAGAAGATGTGCTCCAAATCAGAGACGCAGGGAAGAAGTCACTTTAATTACATTTTATTTATAGTGTCAAATCAAAACAGGAGTTATCTCAGGACACTTTACAGGTAGAGCAGGTCTAGACCACACTCTATTCAGTCCCTCCAGAAAAACGCGATTATGCGATCGCAGAATTCAATGCATAATCAGCCAAAGTCCGCATATTTATGCGGGGGCCGCATTTTTTAAAATACGCCGCACTTTCGCCGCATAAATTGCCGATTTCCGCGCAAAATATGCGGGGCTTGCAAGATTTCATAATCCCCGTATTTTTGTTGCAAAAAAGTCACTTATATCTCAGCAGAAAGATGAAAAATGTTGCGTTTACTTCACACAAGAGCAGCCATTTTCCCCTGTTGCCATGGGAATGTTATGAAGTGACGTAATTTCACCTACTGAGAACACAGTGTTGGGGAATCACTTTTTTTTCTCTTTTTCATCAAACCGCAGTTTTTGCAAGTTCCCGCAAGTTCCCGCAATTTTTGCAAGTTCCCGCAATTTTTGCAAGTTCCCGCATTTTAATCGCATTAAATTGCATAAATATCCCGCAGATTCCATCGCATTTTTTAAGAAAACATGCCGCATAATCATAATCGCGTTTTTCTGGAGGGACTGTCTATAGTTTACAAAGAATGATCTAAGCGCACGGCGTGACGCGCATGGCACAGGTGCGTTTAAGGCGTGTCCAGATCCACTTTTGCTAGTTTGACGGCGAAAAAAAGGGGGGTGGGGCATGGTGGCGTGATCATGGAAGGCTTGTATCATGTGGATGCACTGAAAGTTTTGTTGTCATTACTTAGAATTTCTCATGGGGGAGACAGAAACTACACACTAGTCTGTCTGACACACACATCATTATCATTGTTGTGTGTTTTCAGAGGGCTGGTTCTCTGTGACACCGGAGAGGATCGCTGAGCACATTGCCCTCAGGGTGGAGCACAGCTTCCCGGACTCTCAGCTGGTCATAGACGCCTTCTGTGGTGTGGGAGGAAATGCCATCCAGTTTGCCCTCACTGGAAAGAGAGGTAAGCCTAACACTGTGTGTGTGTGTGTGTGTGTGTGTGTGTGTGTGTGTGTGTGTGTGTGTGTGTGTGTGTGTGTGTGTGTGTGTGTGTGTGTGTGTGTGTGTGTGTGTGTGTGTGTGTGTGTGTGTGTGTGTGTGTGTGTGTGTGTGTGTGTGTGTGTGTGTGTGTGTGTGTGTGTGTGTGTTCTTGCACCTCCATTCACCTCTATCAGTGCACAATATCAATGGTGACACATTTTTTTTCATCAGTATCTTTTTGTCTGGCACCGACTTCTACAAGAATGGTTCAGGATGTAGAGTTAGTTTTATATTTTAAGAAAGAACTAGGCTTAAGTTTTTATGTCATGAATTAAGTACTGAATCGTATTTGTCCTATATGTTTCTTACTCACGTTTAAATGCCCCACTACAGGCTGGCTGTGGTTGATAATGGTCTTCTGAGCTACTATTAACACTAATACATTAGACAATATTATCGGCGGATTTAATTTTATCACAGATATATCTGACAGAGATATGTGGGCGGGAACATAAAGTAAAAGGCAGTTACCGATATATGAAGGTGATCAGTTGTGTAAGGCTTCAGTTGTAAAAGATACAAGGCACCAGTGCAGTGTCACAAGTAGTGAACTTCTCTCTCTGTGTTTTTGTGTTAGTTTAAATCCTAGCCTTAGCATTCCTAATTAACTGTAATTATTGATATATATTTATCAAGTAATCTAGTAAAAAACAAATCATTCTGATAATTTAAGTGACTCATAATGAAAGCATGTATCAGCATTAATTTGAGATAGAAATATTCTAACTTTTGTTATGTGTCTAAGATGAAAATGTGTTTTTGTGAAATTATACAGATGAAAAAGAATAGGTCTGAGTCTAAAATAACTAAGGTATATCAACAATTGTGTCATCTGCATAAATGTTGTATTTTACGTTATGATGAGTAATAATTTGTATCCCAAACGGAGCGTGTATAAAGAAAATAGAACAGGGCCCAGAATGCTCCCTTGAGGAACTCCATAATTAATGTCAAGTGTGATAGAAGAACATTTAAGCCTCTGAATTGCCTCCATGTTTTGATGTTTCTGTTTTAACCCTGTGGTTGACTGTCCAGTGTCAACCCTAATGCAAGATTGGAAATGTAAGTCCCTGTACGGATATTCCATACATTCTGTAGTCACTGTCTTTCTGCTGCTGTGTTCCTTTTCTGTGTCATACTCTCAGTCCTGGCCATTGATATCGACCCGGTGCGCTTGAACTTGGCACGGCACAATGCTATGGTTTACAGCGTCGCTGACAGAATCGACTTCCTTCAAGGGGACTTTCTTCAGCTGGCACCCCGTCTCCGTGGCAGTGTGGTCTTCCTTTCACCACCTTGGGGAGGGCCAGACTACCTGACTGCTGAAGTGTTTGACATCAAGACCATGATGCAGCCCGATGGATATCCTTTGATGTAGAAGCAGGGGGGATGATAGAGCCTTACTGACAATGGTTTATCTGCTATGGGAGGAAGGACAGAATGAATTTATTACATGGGAATTGGCCATAATTTATATTAGTCTACCCTTGGATGTTTATTGTTTGGGTTTTAAAATATGTGCTGGTCCTAAGTGGAGTGTGTGTCACAAGCTATGAGGCCTGATGCCAATGTTCAATGTTGGACATGACATTAGCTGTGTATATTCATGGTCTCCAGAGGATGACCCCCTAAACCTTTCCTCTAACAACATCAACTGCACATAATTTCCACTTGTACACATGAAATATCAAAGTCTAATGGGCAGATTGTCATTACATTTACAGTACTGAGGGTGAACCCCTTTACTTTGGACACTCCTCGAGTTCTCCTGTAGCACCTCTGGACAAAATGTCAGCTCTATAAAAAAGAAATAAGACTTTATATCTGCTCTCCATTTAATCCGAAATGCAGCTTAAAATAGAAATGTTTTAAAAAAGTGGATTGTGTTTATATTAAATATTGGTTTTTATCCTTAACTGTAGACACATTTGAGATATTCCGCCTGGCCAAACTGATATCAGACAACATAGTGTACTTCCTGCCTCGCAATGCTGACATGGATCAGGTCTGTATGTTCAGTCTTTATGTGTCTGGATGCATGAGTGGTGAACAGGCCATTAGTTATTCAGGGTTTTTCCTGGCTCAGAATGGGCCTTTTGGGGGGGGTGGGGGGTTCTATGCACGGCAGTAAGCATGATCAGTCCGCGTACAGTAAAGGCCATGAGTCTGTGTTACCTTATTTGACAGAAGTCGATGCATTTTCCTGTTATTTCTGACAATTTGATTTAAAACAAATTATATAATACTGGTGTAAATCACCAGGAGAGTCTGGTACAGCCTGACCCTGGTGATAAAACTGAGATTAGCTCTCATATCTAAGTTTATGTTCTGTTTGTTAAACGGTTGTTTGGTAAATCTTAAACCCATTCTAGAGAGGATTTAAATTGATATTTTTAATCGCAATTCTTGTCATTTTGGTGCTGGCTAAAACCTCTTTGGGGCGCGCTAAAACTTCCTCTATGCAGGAAAAACCCTGGTTATTGCACAAGAACACGAACATAATTTATTATGTGATAAATGCCTGCTTGCTGGGAAAGGTCACAGAGCACACAATGTTTAAGCTACAACTCAAGAGAACCTTTCAAATAGTTCAGTGTGTTACATTGAATTACAGCAGGTGTCCTGGGGTCCGAGCACCTGATGGAAGTCAGAGCTGAAGATGCACTGACCTGGGCATCTGTTCTCTTACATTGTAATACATTATTTTACCAAATTTGGTATCACAGTTAGAGCTGGGCGATATGGGGAAAATCAAATATCCCGATATTTTTTACCAAATACCTCGATATCGATATCGTGGCAATATTGTAAGGTTGACAGTTGGTGCTTTCACAAAATATGCACACAATGAGATTTTTGATAAATAATCATCAGTTATGTTGATATAATAACTATATGGGTAAAGGCAAATAATAGAACAGCTAGTCTGGTGTGTTCAGAAAATTACATCACTCTACTGTAATGCAGCCTTTAAAACCAGGAAAAGACAACGTGTCATATCAGTTATTACGATATCCAAAATGTAAGACGATATCTAGCCTCATATATCAATATCAATATAATGTCGATATATTGCCCAGCCCTAATCACAGTGGATGTGTATATTCCATTTGCTGACATATAATAATTCATCTTATGGCATACATATCTCAAATCACCACCTAATGAAAGATTTTCACCATATTTGGGATGGTTAATCTGAAGCACATACTGAATTGGATTTAATTTGGGTTTATTTGGAGAATGTACTGGTACTTACATTGTAATGGTAATGTATTAAAGCGGCATGTTAGATTTATTAGCTATTAACAAAACCTGTTAAATCAGCAATTTTTGAGAGATTTTCACCAAATTTGGGATGGTCCATCTGGAGCAGATCGAGGAGAAGTGTGCCTAATGAAGGGGCTAATAACAATAATCTGGAGCAGATTGAGGATAAGTGTGCCTAATGAAGGGGCTAATAACAATAATCTGGAGCAGATTGAGGATCAGTGTGCCTAATGAAAGGGCTAATAACAATAATCTGAGCGAAAACAAAAGGATTCTAAAACCGCAGGTATTTTTTACCATACTAGATTATTTAATTTTAGTCGGAACATTACTGAAATTACTGAATAGATCTGCAACAACACAACAGTTGGTGTCTTTCCTTTCTATTTTGGTCAGGTTTGCCAGACCTTCCTCCACAGCGCTGCGGAGGAGGGTCTGGCTAGTCCACACAGCATTTCGGTATGCGAGAAAATCATGCTCTGGTTTATTGGCATTTCTTTAAACCAATCACAATCGTCTTGGGTGGCGCTAAGCTCTGCACGGAGCCGCTGCAAAACAGCCTCAGGAAGGAACTTGTTTTGGTGGAACATGTGTACGTTCAAAGGTTGTTTTAGTCGTGCAACAGAAAACTCAGATTGGACAGATAGTCTAGCTAGCTGTCTGGATTTACCCTGCAGAGATCGGAGGAGCAGTTAACCAGAGTCCTCACAAATCCACCGGAGGTTAGAACGCCAACACAGAGACAGAGGAAGGAAACGTACATCGGCAAAAAGAAATGCATCCGGCAGAATTTCCTGCGGCACCGGAGCAATCCAGGAAGTGGAACGTCGTGGACATAGACCAAACATTAACTAACATCTTGAATGGGTAATATATTATCTCCATGTCCATGTTTCCACAGATAGCCTCTCTGGCTGGTCCAGGAGGGAAGGTGGAGGTGGAGCAGAACCTCCTCAACAACAAGCTGAAGACCGTGACCGCTTACTTTGGCAGCTTGATAAAGTCCGACAGCTAGTAACGCATCAATGTGGATTACCTCCACTAAACCAGAATGGAAGACAAATTGTACTTTTCCTCTATTTCTCTAATTATACTAGAGATTCCATTCAAGTACTAGAAAGTACAGCAATTTTACCCTTTTTTGAACTTTTTGTCATCATACTTTGGTCACATGCAAATAAGAATGATTTCTGACTGACTGATGATCACAAGTTATCTTTTATGACCACCCTGCATGTTTGAGTTTTATGAATAATGTGATTGCGTCCTTTTTTATTGTAAATTAGGTATGACAATAAATGTTTGTTTTTTTAGACTGTTTGTTGTCCTCTTCGTTGTTGATATTACATCATTACACCATCAGGTGGAGTGGAGCACCAAAGGACCGTTAAGAGACGGGGGGAAACAAGTACAGGCATTTTCATTTTATATTTAAATGAAACAGATTATAACTTCTTTTAATTTTATTGAAATTTATTGAAAAAATGTCTGGTACAGGATATGAAATCCTCTATTCCAGACTCAAGCAACACAAAACAAACAAATATATAATATATATTCACATTTTAACATGTTATTCATTTCATGATTGAATGTTTCTAAAAGTTCAGAAATAAGTTACATAAATTACTGACGAGCTTTATAATTATACAAATGCATCCAACCTATTCTTAAAATAATTGATTGAAGGGGAACGCACAACTTCTTCTGGAAGTTCGCTCCATGATTTTACCGCACGGAGTGTGAAAACATTCTTTCTCTTTTCAGACAGGGTTTATTATTTTATTAGTGTTGGTTGTTTAGAGCAGAGATCTTCAACAGGGGGTCCGGGACCCCTAGGGGACATTATTTGTAAAGATAAATCTTTTTATTTTTTTATTTACACAACATTGAAGAAAACCTTACTGGCCTATAGGTACACACTAAGGTAGCCATCCACAGATACAGTTCAGCTTAAGGAGTCACTGTGCCGTATTTTAACATTAAAACATGATGCATAAATATATGAATAGTCAACAGTTATTTTAATAGCTTAGTATTGTATGCACTATAAAAAGGTATGTGTGAAGGCTTTAGGCCGCCCTACTACTACCTATTCTCAGAAATAATTTTTAAAATTTATATTTTTTTATGTTTTTATGTTTTTATGTTATGTTTATGTATGAGAAACCTTTTTTCTCTCAGATCATTTATTTTCTCGCATGTAATACAGAAACAAATCTAGCTCCATACCCTACACTTTATTGTAGGCTCAGTTTAATATGCAACTTATATTTTATACTGATATTGTATATAATATATGTATGAAGGGGTCCCTGCTCCATCTCTTTTTCAACTGAGGGGTCCGTTGAAGACCCCTGATTTCGAATAAAGATATATGTAATTACCCTCCAGTCCAGTAGGGGGCGGCATGCACCTTAAACGTTGGTTCGTAGCCTGCCAATAAAACTAAAGAAGACGATCTTTACCACGTTTTTTCCCTTTTCCATAGACACATGCCACTTTTCCTCTAATGTCTAACGTTACACTTGAGTCGTTGAAAGCGTTCATCAATCAGCGGCTGGCTGTGGCTGCTGAGGAGATCTTCGCGCTGCTGGAAACGACAATATCGAACTATGAAGAAGAGATTCACCGGCAACGCAAGCTGCTGGAAGAGGAGAAGGAGGTCCTGGTCAGCAAAGCAGGTTGGAAGAAGTTTATCTACACTCTACTGGTTATTATAGTCATATGTCTGGTCTGTGCTATTTTCAAGATACTACCAAACCTTGGTACTACGTTTAGGACTGAACAGACCAAATGAAGTTGGAATCGGAAGTTGAGGATGTACGGCCTTCAAAGTAAAAGCGGAAAAAATAAAAACAGCTGTGGAACTCAAATCACTCAGATTGTGTGTGTGGACATTGTTGAAGATAATTAAAGGACGCGTTCTGAATCTTTGAGGGAGGAGAAAGGCTGGGTGCAAATGAACGATTAACAAAATATTTAATTAAGCAGAATGATGAAAACCACATGACAAAAGCAACAGTTATAATTCAGCTGACATTGGACTGACCATGTATTGTGTGTGGACATGAAAATCCCACTCAGTAAAGCTGAGGGCAAAGGAATTATTAAAAATGAAATGGCAAGAATACTGGGACATAAATTATTAGGGCTGCACAATTGCAGTATACGCAAGGTATGCCCTTAATTAATTATGAACCTGCTAAACCGCCTGTGCTACCCTAACCGGTCTCAATTAACACTCATAATTTGGGACTTTCAGTTTTTGGAAAATAATTTGAGACACTAAACAGCACTTATACCCAAATGGTATCCTACAGACTAAGGAAAAACAATCTTTGTTTTGTACAGATCCTTGCAAAAAAATCATATTATAATCATTTATATCTTTTTTTAAATTTACATATTTTTCTAGGAAAATAAATATAATAAAAATAAAATAATGGTACAAAAATAAAATCCCCTCCAATATCGTGGATCATATCGCAATCGTAATGTCAGTCAAAATAATCGCAATTAGATATAGATCGTGCAGCCCTATAAATGATACAAGAAGACCTCTATAACATTCAAAAACATAGAAGACCGGGCAGAAATAGAAAGGAAGAGATCAACTTTACTCGTTTTGGGATAGGACGTACTGGACTAAAGAAGACACTCCCAATAATAGATAAACACCCAACTGGTAGGTGTATACAGTGTGATCAGCATGAGTCTGTGCAGCACGTGCTGCTGGGGTGTAGGGGCTATGGAAAGGAAAGGAAGAAGATAAAATAAGCTTTATAGTAGAAAATGTACTTGGAGATGCAGCATGGAGAATGCATGTTCACATGATGTAATATTTAAAGGAAACAGGGCTGTTAGAGAGAACTTAGTTTAGTCTGTCCTCATTTTATGTGTTTAGTTTTTTGGTTTAGTTTTTATTTATTTTATTTTCCTGCTAATCCACTGTTCCGCAAACCAGTCCGGTTAGTTGGCGGTAATGCACCTTAAGATGGTTGCCAACCGGCAATTAAAAATCAGAAGAAGAACAAGAACAAGAAGAAACGAAGGTGCAGGGCTTAGTTCTCTTAATACATCCATGGCTTAGTCACGTCAATGAAAAAACGAATTTTGCAACTTTTTAAGTGCTAGTAGCAGCCCACGTGATCTTTCGATTTGCGTTAAAGGAGATGCTCGGAAAACCGACTTTATTACTGGGAAGCGATTTTAAAAAAACACAGGGAAACATTTAACCCTATCAATGTTTGTTTTTTACTTGCAGATATGCAACATGCGGTGAGATTTCGAGTCATCATCGATCATGATATCAGGAAGATAACGTTTGAAAATGGCATCCCCTCATCTGTGGAGGACTTAATTAAAGTGTTGAAACGGGCTTTTTCCATCACCACAGACATAGGACTTCAGTACAAGGACGCTGACTTTGATGACTTCTTCACACTCACCACTACAACAGACCTGAAAGATAAAGACACACTCAAAGTTGTGCATGTGCCACCGGGCATCGTAATCACCACAGTCCCTCGGGAACGCAACCCCGACGCGTCTGACGTGTCGTCTGCAGATGATCCGCTCTCCGTGGACTCACAGGACACCGTGACCCCCAGTCCCCCTGCCACTGAGAGGCAGAGCCTGTGGCCCGCCATCTTTCCCATCCCATCCTTCTCCTACAACACCGAGATGGCTTTGAGGCAAGGCAATGAAAAGTTTCTGAAAGATGGAACCCTGCTGATGTCACCATGTGTCAAATCGGACATTCTGGAGCGCCTGGCGGAGGCCATGTTTTCCTACACGGCTTATCCCAATGATCCGCAGAGGGCTGCAGTTGCACAATCACTAATAGAGAAGCATCCGTGCTTGAGAGAGCCCGGCTCTCATAACGGATGTTACGGGTGGCAGCAAAGCCTAAAATACAAATGTGGAAACTATCGGAACAAACTTAAAGCACATGGAAACCCTGAACTGCTAATAAATACACTAAAACACAAGCAGGACGGCGACAGGAAACCTGCCAGAAATGTCAAGAAACCGCGGAAATCTGAGGTAAACTTCCTCCCCCCACATCCAGCTGGTGAAACAGATGACAGCCTGGAGAATATGAGACTTGAGCTTATTACTGCAAACAAGACAAAGGGCAATGGTCAGATGATAAATGACATGATGTCCCGAACTTACAGCTGTAGAAGACGGGAAGTGGTCGGCCAGTCCATGCAGGTGGCAGAATTCAAAGAGAGATGGCCTGCCCTCTTTGATCCGTTACAGGTAAAGCAACTGATTGGATGATCCTCATGACACACCAGGAAATGCCGATCTTGCAGTGCAGCCTTCCGTCACCTTCCACTTTCTTTATGTTGTAGTTTTAAACTCCGGTGGATTTCTGAGGACTATGGTTAACTGCTCCTCAGGCTATTTTGCAGAGGCACCGTTGCTCCGTCCGGCTTTAGCGCAGCTCATGACGACTGTGATTGGTTTAAAGAAATGCCAATAAACCAGAGCACGTTTTTTTCCCATCCCGGAATGCTTTGTGGACTAGCCAGACCCTCCTCCGCAGCGCTGTGGAGGAAGGTCTGGCAATGCAAGACTAGACCATGTGTGACCCTGCAAGATCCCCAGTCTTTACATATTGTGAGAGTCTTTAACGTGAGATGTGAGATGATTGTCTTTTAGATGTGAGATGGTGTCAGACTGTAGTCTTTCCAAAGTCTGTTCAAAGTCTTCTAGTGTTTGGTAGACATTACCTGTCCAACAGCAACATGGCCAGTAAAAAGTTACGTCGGGCCAGTAAATGCAATCAGCCAGTTACTTTATCGGGCCAGTGCTCAAAAAAGTTAAAGCAATAATTTAATTTAAAGAACGCTGGCTGTGGTGATGGGAACACGGTAACAACATTCAGAGTCGGCTGGATGGCGTCCTTCAGCACTTCCGGAGCGTCTCTCAGCAGAGTTCTGGGCTTCTTATACACCTTCTGTGTGTCTCCTGTATAAGTAGTTGACAAAGTCCTGTCTTTCAGATTAACGAAGAGTTCCGAAGGTGCAACACTATTCCCCTGGAGTCGACATTTTTCTCCCAGCTGGACAGGTACATGCCAAAGCTCCTGGAGTTATTCGGCTCAAGGGGAGGAGCTGTTGGACAGCGCATAAAGAGTGTGTTTGTTGAACTGATACAGGTGAGGTCCATAAAGTCAAAAGTTAACATCAAATAATAAACTCATCCGGAGCAATAATGTCAACCTAGATTTAGTTTTTTTTTGTTTGAAAAAGAAGATGTTCTTCATCAAGTTGACTGTTGCATGGTGCATGTCATTCTCAGCTCATAGCTGTCTCATGAAAAGTAAGAGCTAAGAGCGTGGAACAAGAAGTGACGTAGACAACAGAGGTGTAGATTGGGTTTTGATTTAAGATCCAATGATTAACTGTAGGACCCATGTGCCTCAGTGGTGAAGAAGAGGGACGTGACTCTGAGATGCCTCGTCGAGTACCTGGGGGAGAGTGCGCAGGATCTTGTCTCTGACTACTATGTAAGTAGTTCTTCGTTGTGTTCTACATGTAATTAGTCTCGCATTGCCAGACAAACAAACGGAGTTATCCGGTAAATGAACTGTCATTGATCCAGACTAAATAGTCCCCCAACTGGAACTGACCTCGTAAAACACCCAGATTTACATGACCAGTATGCACATAACCCCAGATGGAAAAGCTGTGTAGACTGTAGTTGTCATTACATTAACAATAATACAATTAGATATTTTCCCTAAAGCATTCAGCCTTATGTAATGTGCAGCCTATCGGTAGTAAGATAGTGAAACCATTTGAGTAGTTTTGGCTCTTTACTCTCAACACATTGGATTTGAACTCAAATTGTATTAAAGCTTTCAAATGTTTTTTCCCCAGTAAGATTGAATGATTGATGGAACATTATCTGAGCTAGAGTACATTAATTATGTTTGGTTTTTCTTCAATCAAAGCATGTGAACAACAGTATACGTTTGCGTGTTTTCTAGAGAACAGCAGAGGATAGAGTGCATCAGGAACTTAGAGTGCAGAGTATGAGGATCTACGTTTGTCACAAGCCGGATGCAGTGGGCATCGTCATCGACGGAACGCCGGTGCTGACCGGTGTGGGTAGCGTGTCCAGAGCCTGCTGCCTTCTCCTCGGCCTCACCTACGCCCTAAATCTGGATTATCCTCCCAAACTCGCCAGAACTTTTGAAGTATTTCAAAGACTATTTGTGGGACTTGATACGCTGCAGCCAAAACCAACATCAAAGTACATCAGCCTGAAAAACAAGCTCCTCGCCTAAACAGTCGCTCTGAGCTTTTTGGTCTGAATCAACTCATCCAAGGCTCTGTTTTGTTAACCGTGTTATATTTGGGAGCTGTAAAGGTGTCACGTTATCTGACGATGATTGGATTGAATGTTGTAAGACCTGTGTTAACGACTAAGGGGTTAAAACATTGAGCTGTACTTCAGAGCTTGAAGGAAGTTAAGACTGACAGCTTGCTAAAGACACATTTGGCACATGTTCACATCAGTTCCTGGTACACTTCTATAATATGGCACATCCTGCCGTTGTCAGGTAGCTCAGTTCACCCAAATTACAAAAATAAAAAGATTCCACCGTGTTTCAGGGACTCAATTGTTTTTGCTGAGAACGCATGTCGTTATGCTCTGAAAGAAGTTTGCAAGTAAGCTGTATTTTTTATTTTATTTTTTACTTATAGAGACAAGTTCTACTGTAGATCCAAGTTTTGTATTTAGCTATATCATTTTATGATTATCTCTGGGGGGGATAATACTGAAACACGTATTGTTTTTTAAAAATATATTGCTGCTTTTATACATTTTGTAAACAGACCTTTTAGTTTAGGGGGTGGCTGGAGAGAATGTTCCCCTTACTGGTTTACCACCTGTATGGAAATAAATAGCTTCATTTTCAGATTCAGTCATCTTATTTTTCCACTCACAGTATATTGATCTGTGCACCTGGACTGGTAAACCAAGCGCATGGATGATTATTTCGTTGACACAGTTTTTCAGTCTGTCCTCACACTAAACTCTATGGAAATTTAGAAAAATGCCATAGAGTCTGCAGGTTGTGGAGTTACAGCATTTGTTTTGTTTTTTTCTCACTTTGATTGGAATCAAAGCAATGACATGATTTGGACATAAAATGAATTGGCATTAAATTAATTGGCTAGCTGGATCATTATAACGTTATTACTTGTGAATATAGGTTATTGCACATATGTCACATGGCCCTGAGTGTCACTGGCGTTAGGATTAACCAATAGATGGGGATTTGGATAGCAGCACCTGGCAATCAAAGGGATGCCAGGTTTACTGCAACGACTATTTGAACATTTTCTAACTACCAAATTTGATGATATACAGTTTATTTGAATGTATGACTTAAAGTGCTCACATTATGCTTTTTATCTTTTCCCCGTTCCTTTATTGTGTTATATATCTCTTTTGTGCACGTTACAGGTTTACAAAGTGAAAAAGCCCAAAGTCCCCCCCAAAGGGACTTAACATCTCCAACAGAAAACACTGTTCACCAACTGCTCCAAACAGCTCTGTTGTAGTCCAGCCTTTACTTCAGAGACACACGTGGTCACTTTGGAACACACGTTATAATGCTCGCCTAGCTGCTAGCATGGCACGCCCTCATACTCTGCTTCTGACTGGCTAGTAGTCCTTACCTAGGTACTGTCAGGGCACGCCCTCATACTCTGCTTCTGACTGGCTAGTAGTCCTTACCTAGGTACTGTCAGGACACGCCCTCATACTCTGCTTCTGACTGGCTAGTAGTCCTTACCTAGGTACTGTCAGGACACGCCCTCATACTCTGCTTCTGACTGGCTAGTAGTCCTTACCTAGGTACTGTCAGGACACGCCCTCATACTCTGCTTCTGACTGGCTAGTAGTCCTTACCTAGCTACTGTCAGGACACGCCCTCATACTCTGCTTCTGACTGGCTAGTAGTCCTTACCTAGGTACTGTCAGGACACGCCCTCATACTCTGCTTCTGACTGGCTAGTAGTCCTTACCTAGGTACTGTCAGGACACGCCCTCATACTCTGCTTCTGACTGGCTAGTAGTCCTTACCTAGCTACTGAGCATGTGCGACTCCCATCAAAGATGGAACAGAAGTGAGATGTCTCACTCTGTAGCTAAAACAGAGAACTCAACACACAGGGTGAAAAGAGGAGCTGCAGCAATGTGCAGTATGACAAATATATGGTGTTAAATTAATTAAATTAAACCACATAAACCTATTCTGGTACAACCTCTAAATACAATTATGAACCTGAAAATGTATATATATATATATATATATATATATATATATATATATATTAAAAAAATGATATATGAGCTCTTTAAAGCTTTATTCATAATTGAATTCTCAAAATAAAAGTTCAGAGCTGCAGAGTAGTTGATAATGAGTGGGAAACACTGGGTGGCATTAACTTTTAAAAGCCAAATTCTCTTCATCAATCAGTGGCATTTGTACCCAATAATACTGAAACACTCCTGAGCAGATGAAAAGTTTTGAGTCAGCCAAAGTCTGAACTTTTTAGTTGGAAGTTTTAGTTTAAGCTACGTTGCGTAGGTGAAAGAGGGAGATCTTGGTGATCTCTTTAATGTGCTAATCCAATGCAATAGTTGTAGTGATCCTTTAATGTATGTAGTAACAAGACTGTTGTAGCTACCCTGCAGTGGGTTTCTGACATTTTCCGCGTATGTCACAATTAGTACTGGATGTGTGCACATACAAGGAATTTGACAGTTTTTTTTTAATTGCTCTCAGTGTACTTGCGCAGAAGTAGACATAACAGTTTATAATATGGACAGCAAATCTGGACAAATAAAGGTTGTGTACACACGAGTATGTGAAAAATAAGTGTTGTAGTGTCAGTCTGTGCTTCCTGTCCACAACGTCACCACCAGGTAACAGAAATATCTGCTCGTGGTCTGTAACGCTGGCGATGCATTAAAGCTGACTTGGCAGAGTATTCATAGCAAATCAAATCAGGATGACTCCACACAGAGGATGAAAACTTTACTTTGGAAAAACAACGCTGAAACTTTATCTGCATATAAGCTTTATTTAGTTAATGCATAAACAAACAGCAATGAGCAGCCATCATTGATTTAGAGACATTATTGGATTCACCCAGATATGTTTAAGTGTAACATTTAAAACTCCTATATTGTATGTCTCCGGTGACCACTTTATATTTCACAATATTGGTTTGTCATTAAAGACGTTTTCCATTGTGGATCCTGTTGTAAAAATGTGCCAATGCCTTAAAACAACGTTCTTACTAAACAGGTTAATATTTAGAGCTTCATATGAAACAGTCATTGTTATCTACTGTTAAAAACTATACTGCAAATAACTTTAAAGCTACATTGTGTAAGAATTTCTCCCATCTAGCGGTGAAATTGTATATGACAACCAACTGAATATTACTGTCTAGCCCCTCTCATTCCGAAAGCATTTTAACTCCTGCGGTGGCCGTATTTTTCCAAGAAGTACGACTTCGTCCGCGAGTGTTCCTTCCAGCGT
Source organism: Gymnocephalus cernua (assembly GCA_023631565.1). Taxonomy (NCBI): domain Eukaryota; kingdom Metazoa; phylum Chordata; class Actinopteri; order Perciformes; family Percidae; genus Gymnocephalus; species Gymnocephalus cernua. The sequence goes on from CM042436.1 coordinate 34,146,815, forward strand.
AATAATAGTTTGACGTTATTTTGGTACCATTTCATTGCTAACATCAGCCATCAGGTTCCCAAACATATGCAAGCTAATGTTAGTAAAGTATCAGTGCTATCGTTATTCTGTATATTGTACGAGATTAATAGTGTAAGGCGATGTTTACAGCGTAGGAGAGAAGCAACGGAGGTTTGTGTTTTTAATATATTTCTCTGAGCAGCATGAACAATGTCAATGAAACTGAAATGATCTCTTAGTGTCGTTTCCACGCTGCTGTTCTAGTAGCTAGTCTGTGTTACAGATCCATGACGGGAGTTGTCTGCCAGGGAAATCACGACACACATGATTACATTTGTGTTACAAGGTAGACAATGCTTTTTCTCTTTTCCTACTATGACATGTCAACATGTCTGCTGTGAACTATGATACAAAAACTTAAGGGCAAGGTAATGAAATATAAAAGATAGATTTAAGTACTTGAGAGTCCCCATTTAACTTTGGCAAAGTTGTTGAATCCTCTCTGCCAGTTGCAAGCAGTGTAGGATCCTGGTTTTCTCCCTCTGGAGCTCCTCTGGACTCACTTGGCCTGCCAGCTTGGCAGAGAATTGGATCATGTCCTGCATGAAGATGCCCACAGCCCCCCTGGGTGCTGGAGGGATCTGGGTCAGAGTGCAGGAGTCAAAGTGAAAGTTGATGCTCTTGGCCCGGGGGAGGCTCGGCCCCCGTTCCTCAATCCACGTCAGAGGTCTAGCAGGACACAGATAAAATGATTATGCTTGAATTATTCATAAATCTGTAGCTTACTGTCTCCACATTGGTGCTCCCATTAACTGTCATGACAACCAAGGGAGGCCAGAGACTGGAACGGGACATACCCTTCATACTAGAGATGTTAATAATTAACCGTTAACCGACAATAAGAACTTTGACCAATTAATACTATTAGTTAAATATAATATTATTAGGGCTGCACAATATGAGGAAAATATCTAATTGCGATTATTTTGACTGATATTGCAATTGCGATATGATTCACGATATTGAATTTCATTGACTAATATTAAATCTTAAAAAATTAAAATGATTATAGTGTGATTTTTGTGAAGATCTGTACCAAACAAAGATGTTTTCATTAGTCTGTAGGATAGGATGTGTAGGCTGGACGTCTCTGCAGCACCACAGTACTTCATTCAGAATGGTTTGACACATATTTTGCCTTTAACAAATATTGCGCCCTTCTGCGATTTGGATATTGCACTAGTCCATATTGCGATTTTGATAGAATTGTGATTAACTGTGCAGCCCTAACTATTAATCAATTTGTTTTAAGTAATTAAAAAAAATGTTGTTGTATGATTAAAAAAAGCTAAACAATCAGTTTTTTTTAAATGCTCGTTAACTTGCTAGTGCAAATTCTAAGCTCATTTTTCCAGCTAAGTTAGTGGCTCTCTGCTGGACGGCACACACACCGATGAGGACTGGCGAGTTAAATCAGCCGTCCTACACACAGAGCATGCCAGACAGACCTACCTAATAGTACTTTTAGATATTAATAAACGTCTGTTACATTCAAGCCGTTGCCAAATGAGTTGCTACAAAGCTAATGAAGACTATCAGCTCCACACAACTCTCTCTGGATTTCTCAGTGTGAGTATGATCAGAAGATGGTGTCGTCCGGTGACTTTCATACATAGAAACTCAGGTGAAGATAATGACCTCTTCTGAAGAGTCCATGTTTTCTAATTTTTTTTTAAAGATGTATGTGTGAAAGCCATCTGACTGGACATTGTTGGCTTGTCTTTTCATGGGATTTTTTGGACTCTTTATTCCATCTCTGTGGCAGACATAATGCAAACAGATGCACCCTCTCTCACCTGTTGTCAGAAGTTAGCAGCTTGGCGGTCAACTTGCTGTAGTTGGTACCAGAGTCTTCCTCCATGGTTGCTGCAGTTACTGACAGCTCACCGAACAACTCGACCAACCAGGTGAGGCGAGCGATGCCGCTGAAAGCTTGGAAACCAAATCCGGGCTTCAAAACGCCACCTTGAACGAATAACAATACGCACACATTATTACTGCACTGCCTGAGTTCCAACCCTAAGTTGTGGTTCTTTTTGCAGTCTCTCAGGACAACGTTCCCGTTAGACCGTCGTTAAGAGCGTGTTCATCACACTGTATGACATCTGATAAACTGGAAAAGACCAAAACCTACACTGTAAAAGAAAAAAACTGCAAAATAAAAACAGTATTATTCCGTCAGCTAGGGCGCCAACAAAATACTGTAAAATAACTGATTTTTTTTTCTTTCAAAAATGCAGTCCTTTTCAATAAATAAAATCTTGTGTATTTATTGGCTTTTAAATCATTAATGAAGGATATTTACACCTGTAAAGGTTTATCCAATTTATTAAATGTATTTACAGTATTAAACTTGAATCTAACAGTTTAATCTATTCAATAAAAGATACAATTTTGTGAAATGATGACACATTTGTGAATGTATTTCAACAGTCTTTATGTGGAAACATTATTTTTCTTTAAAACCATTTTTTTGGGGGGTAAGGTTTTTCATTTTCTTGGTTGTGGAAGATGAATTTCATTTTGTTTTTTATTGTCCTTTATATTATGATTTAAGGAACTCTCTGTTTGAATCAGCTCAGTTAAAAAAATCCTGATATATTTTGGAAATATGAAGGGGAAATTTTATGTTGGCTGTTTGAAAATGATGTCTTTCCTTTGGCAAAATGTATAGAAAAGGCCTGGTATCGGCGGCAAAGTATTTTGTATCCTACATGAAAAGCCATCTCTGTTTGTATGTGTAGCCCATTTATTATTTTTAGTGGTTTAATTGTGTTGTGTTGCGTTTTGTGTTATGTCACGGCCATCTGGAGATAATTGTGAAATTATTACTGTAGTGTCTAATAAGCCCATGAGGGCTGGGCACCATATGGTGTTTGACACTTAAATAAATCAATCAATCAATCAATCAATCAATCAATCAATCAATGTACAATGGACATGAAAATAACTGTTTCGGGTATTTGTTGATATTTTCATGTTCTTAAAAAAAAATATAGGAAAAAAAAAAAGTGTACACCATATTCCTAATCTAAACCAAGAAAATACTTTCAATACCAATTTTAAAACGGAGATGAAAGTTTTGGTTAGACGCACACTTCTCTCTCTCACCAGTAAAATGAAGAGTCCCTTCCTGCAGGATTTTTCCCTCTACCTCTTTTTTCAGTTCTTTGAAGTCTTCTGTCAGCAGCTCGATGTGTTCCTCATGGAGAACCACTCCTGACACACACAAACACACATGTTTACTGAGATAGTGGAATGAGATTTGTATAAATATATAGATATACATAATTGGGCCTGTGTGTTGTTGCAAAAAATAAAAATTATGAACCCAAAAGGTGCTACACAATGATCTGAGGATTAGACATTTACGTGCAATCAGGAGCACTAAATCTTCACCACATGCTTGTTCCCTCCTAGTGAAAGATGTTGTTCATTAACCCAAAAACATGTCATCAACAGTACTGATGATAATGTCTGAAACGGATGCATTGACTTCCACTGCTAAGGAGATGTATTACCGCTGAATTACTGCACACAGTCTATTTCTCTGAACGTGCCATCCGACTTTTGCAGCTCATCCAGAACACAGCCGGCAGCCTGGTCTCGCTTTGCCAGACTCTCCTCTACACGCCGCGGAGCAGAGGAGGGTCTGGCTAGTCCACACAGCGTTCCGGGATGGGAGAAAAACGTGCTCTGGTTTATTGGCATTTCTTTAAACCAATCACAATCGTCTTGGGCGGTGCTAAGCTAAGTGCAAAATAGCCTCAGGAAGGAACTTGTTTTGGTGGAACGTGTACATTCAAAAGTTGTTTTAGTCGTGCAACAGAAAACTCAGATTGGACAGATAGTCTAGCTAGCTGTCTGGATTTACCCTGCAGAGATCTGAGGAGCAGTTAACCAGAGTCCTCACAAATCCACCGGAGGTTAGAACGCCAACTCAAAGAAAGCCCAAGGCGACGGACATCCGACCTAAATGAGTGAAATCCGACGGAATTTCCATCGGCAGCGGGGCAATCCTGGAAGTGGAACGTCGTGGATATAGACTAGTCTTGCACCTACCCAAGGTCTCCCAACATCAAGTCAGTGTTATTAATATAGCACCAAATCACAACAGAAGGTATCTAATTTTTTATATAGAGCTGGTTCCCAAACTTTTCCACCCTTTCAGAGAAACTCCCCTTTAACGGGAAGAAACCTCGAACAGAACCGGGCTCTAGGTGGGGGACCCATCTGATCACACTGCACCTTGGCCCATCAAATGAAAATAAAGAAAACTATTTTAGCACTTGAAATGGATTAGCATTTTGTTGACGTTCTTACATGGTAGTGTAATGTAACGTCCCTCCTAAATACTGCTGGGTACCGAACTTCAATACTTTTAGACACAGACCGAATTGCCTCCAAAGTATCAGGTCGCTAAAAAAAGATTTGTCATTTCAATGCCTACGGAGTAAATCTCATCAGCGTCAGTGAGCCAATGAGCACGCAGCATGCGCCCACCAGGATCAAATAATGCTGGTGATAAATGGCACGGAGACAAGGCTCCATGTGTGTTTTTGTATTTTGACAGGCATGACTACAGAATGTTTTAAAAAAAAAAGATTTGTAATGTAATTTATTTTTGTTAAAATGGATTTGTATGAAATTGGTATCGAAAAAAAGCACCATTCACCATTCAGTATTAAAGTCACGGTATCAGTATCAAAGACTTTTAAACAATACCAAGCCCTACTGCTGTATGTGAGTACACATTGTTATAAAGTAGTATTACCTTTTTCCTGGGCAAGATCCCAAAGCTCCGCAGCAGCCTTGTAGCTCATGGTCATGGGATACTCCACACAGACATGTTTCCCCGCTTGCAGAAAAGATCTGATGAGACAGGAGGGAGTTTTCTTCATCAAAAAGGGGGAGAGAGAGATGGGGGATGACACACAGCAAAGGGCAGCAGGTCGGACTCGAACCTGCGCCGCTGCAGGACTCAGCCAACATGGGGTGAACGCTCTTACTGGGTGAGATAGAGGTTGCCCCCTAATGTACTTTTAATACTTTTTAATACATAAATGTGTGGATGTGTGTGCATCAAAAGTACATTTGTGTTTCTGTTATATAGAACAATAACTTTTTGTGGAGTCATTTTTATATAAATCCTGAGATACAATTTGTGAATCCTTCGGATCAGTCTCAATATTAATGAATGAATGAAGCGTTAATATTGGTTCTGATCTGATACCGTAGACCTTAATGAGCCACTTTCTGACTTCTCCAGCCACCGACACAGGTCCAGTTTGATTAGTGAAAAGCTTTTCAGCTGTCCTGAATTCTCATCTCGCCATTTGAGTGGGGAGATATCTTCCAGAATAACAGCTCGAACACGTAGCGTAGATACCGTATGTGCCTGATCGTGCGCCTGGCCATTCATACCAGACGCGTATTTCTACATCTCTCTCTCTGTGTGTGTGTGTGTGTGTGTGTGTGTGTGTGTGTGTGTGTGTGTGTGTGTGTGTGTGTGTGTGTGTGTGTGTGTGTGTGTGTGTGTGTGTGTGTGTGTGTGTGTGTGTGTGTGTGTGTGTGTGTGTGTGTGTGTGTGTGTCTTGTGAGAAGTCAAGGCAGCCCATGAACCTAGGTGTTTTTTTTATGCGTTTTATTTTTGTAAAGTATCCGGCTGCACTGTGGTCTTCCTGTGTGTGATTACCTGCCTGCTCCTGCACTACTACTACTGTTGTTTTTTAGTCTTTTATTTTGTATTCATTCATTGATTCATTCCCTGTACAGACCTATTCGAATATCCGAATATCGAATCCTACTCCCAGTTTTTAGCTGTGACTGTCCTTCCTTTGCCGTACCTGAAGTTGCTGCATTCTGGCTGCTGTCTGTAGATTCCTTCATGCACAACTTGTATTCTTTCAGATCTTTCATACCACATGTTGTAACGGCGGCCATGTTGTGTGTTGTTTAGGCTCCTCGCCACCACGAGACAAATCGGCGTTGCAGATTGAACATGTAGCGTGACTTGAACGGCCTTCTTTTGACTGCCAAACAACTCTTTTTCTGCTCACCAGTTCCATTTTCACTTCCTCACAGCCGACTGTGATGGCGCAGTGGTTATGACACATGCGCAGTGGTTATGACACATGCCTTTGGCGTGGGAGACCTGGGTTTGAATCCCACTGCGATACATCAACCAATGTGTCCCTGAGCAAGACACTTAACCCCTAGTTGCTCCAGAGTTGTGCAACCTCTGATATATATAGCAATTGTAAGTCGCTTTGGATAAAAGCGTCAGATAAATGACATGTAATGCTCCACCTACGTAAACACCTTCCCGTAAAGGCGTCATTACGTTGACGAGCGTAGTGCAAGTGTAAGGTTCGGTTCGTCGAGGTTCGGCAGAAACCAGAACCCCGTCAAAAAGCCCAATATTCAGCCGAATCCTGGATTCGGTGCATCCCTAATTTTATGCGACACCGATCAAGACTTTTGAGGTCTTGCACATTACCTGATGTAGTCTTCATGCGACGCATTCTCAGAGCAGATGAACGCAGCATGAATGTCTTCTCTGCTCTTAGCCTCTTCCAAGGAGATCTGACTCACTCCCTGCTGAGCGTCCAGGCTTCTCCTGTTGACAAAAAACATCTGTCAGGATAATAATGACCAGAATTACGCTTTGATCAAAGACAATGAGCCTCATGCAGGAAGCGATAGACCAACAAATTTCCTCTTATTTTTTGTTCTTATTTTGTGAGAATAGCCATTGATTTCTGGGATTCACAAATGTTTTCTTATTTTTGCTCTACTCTCAGGTACGAGAAATCTATCTAGAGCAACAGTTCCCAAAGTGGGGTCCGGGGTCCCCCAGGGGTCCTCGAGGGGGTTCCAGGGGTTCCCCAGCACAAAGCTGTCTTTTTCCGCCATCAAAGAAACGTCAGAAACAGCTTTTTACAGCATTTTTCCTCATATTACGGAGCCCTTCCTTCTGTTTTGCATAGCCAGCTCAAAGGTTCTGGAACCAACCAGTGAAGAGTAAAGCCAGACTAAGGCAATGCATCAAACTTGTTCTTAATAACTTGCCTGTAAAAATAAAGGAAAGATATAAAAATCAATGAAAAGGGCCTGCATTGTTAGGCTGTAGATCTGTATTGTCTCTGTGTGAATTATAATTTAAAATATTCCAGATTCAGAGGATTAAATATCAATTTGTCTTTTCAAATAATAATAATGATAACATGTGTTAATCACTGCAGTGTAAATATAAGCGTACAAGGTTGTGTGTCACTTTAAGAGCTGGGCCCTTAGGCTAAAGCAAGCTATTTGTCTTCATTCATTGTAAGATGACTGTGAATTGTACAGTTCAGCTGAGGATCAAATACTGATTTGAGTGAGAATATGATCACTTACCTTTTCTCTGTTAAAATAACCTGTATTCATTCTTTTATGTGGATGAACAGCCCTTGTCTGTCCCTGAAGTAAAATAGGTTTTCACTGCCAAATCACTCCAACAATCCTTTTGCTCTAGAAATGGGATTTGTCTTCAGCTGTGCTCCAAAGCTTTTTGGCATTTTCTTTATCTTTTCAATCACCTCCAGTCTTTTTCATACTCGCTTGTTTCACTTGAGTTAGACTACACTTATAATTACTCCGTGCTTTTACATGACAGGCACAGAAAAACCTTGTGCCGCTCTTCCTCATGTGCTGCTTCAGGCCATGTCACATGCTACCTATGCCTAAGGCAATTATTGCTTGTGTTTATCCGTGCATGCAAAGCATTGTGTGTGTTTTACCTGGAAATGAATCCTCTGACATTGAGTTTCTCTGCAGGACTGCCAGGTAGAGGAGCTAACATGTCTCTAATCCTCACCCAACCGGCTGTTCCAATGCCAACAACCACCGCTCCAAACATGCTGACTAAGAAACAAAGAAAGAAAGAAAGAAAGAAGATTAAAGACTAGTGAAGTGAGTGGAGTTAAACTGGGTGTCCAGGATATCAAATATATAATTATGAATAGCCAAGTTCATTCAATTCAAGACTCACACCAAACGCTGTGGGCCCACACCCAAAAAACAAACAAAAAGAAAAGCTCTATTGCAGGCCACTTGGGAGCAAAGTCTAAAACTACAGTCCGCTGTGCCGACCCTTTGTGTTCTACGTTGCAGGTCACAGGAGTCACCACTCTGCCTAACATGGGAAAAAAACTCCTTTAACCCTTGCGTTGTCTTCCCGTCGACCGTGCAACTTTGCTCTTCTGTGTAAAAATGTAAACTTTTTTCAACGTTTTGGTCGTCTTTTTTGACACTTTTGTCGCTTTTCCCGATGTTTTAACGTTTTAGTTACTTTTTTTTCCATGTTTTTTTGTCACTTTTTATGGTGTTTTTGCTGATTTTTTCGGTGCTTTTTCTGACGTTCTGTAATATAAAAAAAAATTGAAATGCTATAAAATTGACTAAAACACCCAAATTAAATGAAAGTAGTGAGCCGATCATTTCATTTACTTGTGAAGAGCGTTGTACGGAACCATCCACGTTATTTCTTTTGACAATTTGCTTGAAAGAAACACAAATTTCTGATATAGAAACATTTTGAAAATGGGTCAAATTTGACCCGAGGACAACAGCAGGGTTAACACCGTTTAGGAAAATATTGATTCTACAAACCAGTTAGCAAAACCAGCAGGGACTGGTAATGCTCTCTAAACAAACATGTTCACACAAACATGTGAGAATCGTCACAAGTCAAAGAGGCAGTCGGAGTACTCGTCACTCTGAACAGAGAACTGGTACAATACTACCAATTAAACCTACAATTACCAAAAGCCTAATTCAAACGCAATGACGATCCCCCATTTTGTCGAGAACTAGCTCATAGTTCAGCAAAGTTACATTAAAGATTACTATAAAATAGGATAAACTGTGTATTTTCAGTAGTATCAGCAGTGTGTTGAAAACAAAACAGAACCCAAAAGGACAAACCATTCCTTTTTAACAATATTAATAACTATACCATATATTAACAAATACCTTTATCTTAACTTTCTATGACAATGTATGGTATTATTTTTTAAAACCTGATTGCATATTTTGCAATGTGTCACATTTTAGACACACGTCAGACTGGCTGGATTAGATAACACAAGAGAGTTTCTCTCATTTAAATGTCAATCAAGTGCACTTCAGGTTACAGGTATTGGTATCCACATTCGGTTAAAGGTGCCCTGCCACACAAAACCGTTTTTCCTTGTATTTTCTGAAATCTGTACGGTCCATATGTGTGTGTGTTATGTGGTGAATGTGTAAATGAACTGCTACCTCCTCTGTCAGCACTAGCCACTGGAAAGAAATAAACAGAGAAATCAGGCCAATTCCAAAAGCTGGTCAGTCTGACATCATGTTGCCTGAGCTCATTACTATTCATGAGCTCGCCCAGTTGCGCTGGGTAAAGGATGCCGATAGCCAGGCTCTCATTGGCTAGCTGTTAGCCAATCAGTCAAGCAGCTTAGCTCGTTGAATATTAATGAGAACTGGCACAAATCGAGCTGAGTCTTCCTGCAGGCTTTCTATACCACGCTAGAATGGCTTGAAACAAGGTAACCAAGGCATTTTTTCCCACAAAAAAATGTTACAGAGTCCATGGTAGAACTTCAGACATTACCACAAAGTCATGAAATAGGTGTGGCAGGGCACCTTTAACACATTTTTTTTTATGTTTAACCAACTTAAAGTGCATTCAGGTCACAGCAGGTTCACACAAGTTGTGTGGACATGCAGTTTCTGCAAAGCCTCGAGTTCTCTCTGTTTGAGACATTTTGCTGAGCAGGCAGATGTCAACATAAAGCCCAGCTACGCCTACAACAATACCTATTACACAATAATAACCAAGCTATATAGAAAGATCGATTTATTGATCCCAAAGTGGGAAATGTCTGTGCGATATCAGCAATTGGTATAAGGCGCACTGCAGAAACAATAAATAATAATAAAAACACCTGCTCAAAAAATATATAAGGAGGAATGAAAAGAATGTACAATGTAAGTAGAAAATAAAAAACCTACAGCCTGCATACAAAATATAACACGTGAGTATAGTATGTTTAGTATTTTGTTTGTTTGTGTGAGGTATTGAAAGTATTATCTCATATCAGCGGTTAAAATAATTATTTTTTTACTTTATTTCTACACTGTAAAAGTTGTGATAACGCTGTAAAAATGCCCCACGAAAGAGTCCAAATCAAAAAGGGTGGAAAAAAGGCTTTTAACGAGCAAGACAGAGCTTATTGCACCTGAGTAATGTAGCCCTGTACATAATTCTATGATAGTAATTTGTGGGATCAAAATGTGGACATCAATATCAAATCGAGTACAGAATGGTGCTCATCTCCTCCTGACAGCCGTATATCTAGTCACAGCACAGTCCGCGCGTAATGCCTGTACTGGTGAATGGGGACAGTGGTGTAACCAGTGACCGAGTTACAGTCTGTGGCAGCCGGTTGTTGTAACCCTTTAACTGTCTATGGTTGTAACTTTAGTGACTTGCTGCGTAACGTTTTAACGTTATGCAGAATAATGGATGTCTGTAGCTTTTAGATGTCATTTGTTCATCGATATTCAGCAGGAGAGAGTCACTGGCAGGAAGGAAAGGACGCATTGTTGCTGCAGTCTCACCTGCTTTTAAGTAGCTCTTTTGAGACCGAGATGAAGAAGTCTAGCTGATGTTGTTCCCGAGTAGAAGCAGAAGTCAGAAGTCCCCTCGCTAGAGATGACATAACCAAAGAATTTCTAATATATAACTGAGCGTGTCTTCTTCTTTGACGTGCTACAGCAGTTTGCATCCATCATGTCGCTTTACTGCCCCCTTCTGCTTTTACTCGCTCTTAAAACACGGAATCATTTCCTTCCTTGACCGGTTTTTTCACTTCTTCATCGTCACCTTTCTAATGGCCTATGTCATTTTTTGTCAAACAAGTTGAACAGGTCATGTGATGCATGTCAAGCGTGTGACAATTAGGCCGTTCAGTTTTTTGTGTTTTCTGAAAAAACTGAAAAAATGACGTAGGCCATTATTTTAGGAAGTGACGTTATTGAGAATACAGCAGCGGTGGAAGAAGTATTCAGATCTGTTACTTAAGTAAAAGTACCACTGTAGAAATAGCCTACTCTATTACAAGTAAAAGTCCTGCATTGAAAATGTCACTTAAGTAAAAGTATGTAGGCTAATATCATCAGGAAAATGTACTTGAAGTATCACAAGTAAAAGTAGGCTACTCAATGCAGAAAATTCCTCCCATTCTAGGAACAGGAAACGATCCAAACAGTTCTGTGTTTAATCGGCTAATCATTTCAACTCTAACTGTAGACATATATATGGTTGGGTAGTTCAATTTATAATAAAACATCATATTTTATAAGCTACATGTGTTTTGTGTGCGGAAATCTTACTCTGTTAAGTAACTTGTATTTAAAGCTGTCAGATTAATGTAATGGAGTAAAACATACAATATTTCTCTGAAATGTAGCGGTTAGAAGTAGAAAGTGGCATGAAAAGAAAAGACTCAAGTTAAGTACAAGTACCTCAAATTTGTAACTAAGTACATGTACTCAGGGGTGTCAGACTGGGGGGGGGGGGGGGGGGGGGGGACTGAGCACCCAGGGCTAGAATGAACAGCTGTGGCTGCGGGGAGGGGCCCACAGAAAATGCCTTTCTACAGGGCATAGAGTTATGTGCTACGCCCCTGCTGGTACTCAAGTACTGTACAGTACAGTACAGTACTTGAGTACCAGCAGTAGTTAAGTACAGTCTGTACTTAACTACAAATTTGAGGTACTTGTATTTGACTTGAGTCTTTTATTTTAGTGCCACTTTCTACTTCTACTCCACTACATTTGAGAGAGAAATATTGTACATTTTACTCCATTACATTCATCTGACAGCTTTAAATACTAGTTACTTTACACATTAAGATTTTTGCACACAAAACACATGTTGTTTATAAAATACAGTGTTTATTCTAAATGAAACTACCCAACAATATAACGGCCAACAAGTCCAACTGACTGATTAGACCAATTCTCTACTGAGTCTACATTTTCCTGATGATACTTATATACTTTTACTTAACTAACATTTTCAATGCAGTACAGTGTGCGGTGTTAGTACTTTACTTGAGTAAAGGATCTGAATACTTCTTCCACCACTGGAATACAGATACGCAAACAAACAAGGTACATTAACAAATTTACTTCAAAAAATAGAGCTTTTGCGTCGGGTCGAGCATAGAAACATCAAATCCGAAGAGCAGATACATATAATTCAAAAGAAATAAAAAAATAAAATAAAGAAAGAAAGAGGGGCTATGGCAAATGAACTTGTGTCTTAAGTAAATAAATTAATTTAAGGGCTGTCTTGTCTCCTTCCTTGGCCGCTGTCTCCACAATCTAATATACTTTTAACATTTTGCTCTACTCGCCATATTTTCTCTCATTGTGTCACCATTTCTTTCTGTTCTTGTGTACATTTTCTGCATGACACAAAGTCATGCTCAGCTGTTTCAGCCTGCTGGCTCATGAAAGTTTCGTCATTCAAGCTATTCACGAAAACCTTTTTGATTGATTGATTTACCAGAAACAAGATGTTAAGGAAAGCCACCAGCACATGCTATTGCTTGGGCTTTTCCTTATCTTGTTTTGGAAAGTAAATATGTCAAATCCATTTGTTTAAACAACAGTTTGAGATACGCCCATTGCGTTGTATGGGCTGTGAACTATAGATAAGACTCTCGTTTCTTCAACAAGGCTGGAGTTTTTTCTTTTAGTTCAAAGGTCTTCAACCTTTTTCAGCCCAGGGACCCTTAGTTTGTAAGTTGCCCATTCTTTTTTTTAAAGATTTTTTTGGGGGCATTTTTAGGCCTTCATTTGACAGAACAGCTGAAGACATGAAAGGGCCGCAAGTCGGAGTCAAACCCGGGCCCCACTGCGTCGAGGACTAAACCTCTGTACATGGGCGGCCGCTCTACCAACTGAGCTATCCGGGCGTCCTAAGTTGCCCATTCTGACATATTTAGGCAGTAATGCAATCCAGGTTGTAGGGGGAAAGACAATCGCAACTGCATAACATATCACTACAAGTGGAGGGGTTTTGGAACAGCTGTTCTGTAATAGTCAATGTAATCCGTTTATACTTGTAATGTGCAATGGAGCTATAAGTTTAGAAAAAAGAGCAGTTAAAGCTACAGTGCGTAGTTTCTGTCTCCCCCATGAGGAATTCTAAGTAATGACAACAACACTGTCAGCGCATCCACATGATACAAGCCTTCTGTGATTGTGCACGCACCCCCCCCCCCCCCTCCTCCACGCAGTTGCTAGTAGCCAAGGAGGACACGGAGGATTAAAAAAACATGATGGACTCTTCAGAAGAGGTCATTATCTTCACCTGAGTTTCTGCACACGAAAGTCGCCAGACGACACCAATCTTCTGATCATAGTCACACTGAGAAACACAGAGAGAGTTGTGTGGAGCTGATAGTCTTAATTAGCTTTGTAACAACTCGTTTGGCGACGGTTTGAATGTAACGGACTTTCAATAATATCAAAAAGTTACGCACTAAAGCTTTTAAGAAGAATAATAGTGTAATGTTGATTCAACTTTTAGTGAGACGAGCTGATTATATTTTATAAAAACATGTTGAAATGCATAGGCCTAATGTGTGCGTATGCAGTATGAACATGTGACACGGTTGAAAAGGACCAAGTAGTCCTGAGTAGATGGATCAAATTGGGAATCACGTTGCTAAAGTTGGACATAGTAAAGGATTGGGGCTTCATGTAGGCTACTGATTCAACCCAAAGATAAGAACTAATAGAGAAGAGGTTAAAAAAAAGACTGCAAAACTGTAGTCACAATATTCACTCCGCCCAACATCTTGGAATACATAAGCCTATGTCTTACTCATAGATAGCCTACCGATGGTCTTACTATATAGGGTCAGAGCATAAAACATGTTTAGGAGTAGGCTAAGTAAAAACCCTTGCTTGCAGACACTGTGTCACTTTGGATCAGCATTATAACATGATGTCCTAGCCCAGGGAATCACCCTCTTTTGGGGTCTGTGTATCACAAAGAGAGATTATAGTGGCTGGACCAGCTGTCTTTGAGTTTGTATCACGAAGCTGGGTCACCTTGGTAACCGGGGTAAATCACCATGGTAACCTATGCTGCACGGCTAACCTGTCCCCAGCATGGATGTATACATGTCCCAACTTCAAAGGATGAGATCAAAACAACACACAGACGCCGCTTCCCTGCTAAACATGGCGGGACATGCCTGACTATTAATGCAGCGCACCCACATTCAATCATCCAATTGGCGACAATCTGTGTGACGTACACGGATGTAGCAGAGGAGTCGTCCTACCGCTGTGCATGCTGTGAATGCAAGGTGAGAATGTTTTAAACATGTTGTTTCAAGTGAGCTGAAAATGTAGACACAGTATTGATGGCGTTAAAGTAGCTCGTAATGCACGAATGCGTGTGGATTGTAACGTTATCTGTAACGTTAAATCGGTATATGTGACTCTAATTTACCACTAGTAACGTTATGTATTCGTCCTTATTTTTGTTAATCTCAACTATTTGTGTGCAGATCAGTCTCAATATGAATGAATGCACACGGAGCGTTAGTGAGTGAGTGAGTGAGTGAGTGAGTGAGTGAGTGAGTGAGTGAGTGAGTGAGTGTGTGTGTGTGTGTGTGTGTGTGTGTGTGTGTGTGTGTGTGTGTGTGTGTGTCTGTGTGTCTGTCTGTGTGTCTGTCTGTCTGTCTGTCTGTGCGTGCGTACGCGCGCGTGTGTACTGACTGACTTGTTTTATATACTTCTAACTAATTTAGATTACTTTGTAGAGGACTGTTTCCACTTTGGCATTAAAGGGTCTCTTGATCATGAAATGTACTTTGATTCAGTGTTGTAAATAAACATCAACAATCTTCCATGTGCAGTTAATACTTGTTATATGAGCTGTATCTGGCTTTTCTGTTTTGGTTTGTTGAACAGTAATGGGAGATACAGTGAGTACCATTGACAAGACTCGCCTAGAATAATGATGTGGCATGGCGTGACGCGGCTTATTCTCCAATAATTGTTTGATGTGACTACTACTCCACACACACACACACACACACACACGTACGTACGTGACTACTACTCCACACACACACACACACACACACACACACACACACACACACACACACACACACACACGTACGTACGTGACTACTACTCCACACACACACACACACACACACACACACACACACACACACACATACACACACGTACGTACGTGACTACTACTCCACACACACACACACACACACACACACACACACACACACACACACACACACACACACACACACACACGCGTACGTGACTACTACTCTACGTGCCAAGGCAAGACCTTCAACCACCAGGATAGGAAAGATCTTCAGCTACTGCTGAGTTGCTTTTTCAATGCCCCAAACTCATAGCCTCTTTCCAACCAAGTAGTTACAGGAACTTAGTTATAGGAACAGTCCACTTCTAAACAGTTCTACTAACTACTCTCCCCCAGAAGCGGTTTTGCCATTTGCATTTACACTGGCCAAGTGGCCATAGGAACTGACCTTTTGTTATTCTAACGCAGCCATCTAACCATCACTATGCGGAAAAGGAAAAGGGAAAAGACCGTGCCCTGAACTAGGAGCTGAAAGAGTTACAGGAACTGGAGTCAGAGGAAGTTAATAATCCCCAAATTAGTCTAGCCAGAACACGAGAAAAAAGGGGTTCTAGGAACGTTATGTTCTAGGAACTGCAAAAATCCCTCCGGTTGGAAAGAGGCTAAGAAGGAACGACAATTCATTATGTGCAATCTCATTACTTTCATTGTCCAATGTGCAATAACCCACACTGCATATCACACTGTGTATATAAAACAATATTTTTTTATATATATGTATATAGCGTCTCAGAACTGTGCACCTTACCCCCCTTTTTTGCACTACTTATTTGATTGCATGTTATATTTATTTTATGTACATGTTGGCACTGGAAAAGGAGTTGCTTTTTAATCTCATTGTATTGTGTATAGTGACAATAAAAGCCATATTCTATTCTATTAATTCTCCACTGATAAATAATTTATTCTCAGTTACTTACAAGAATGAATCATTTCATTGCAAAAACAATCAGGAAAGTGTTCCCTGTATGCATTATTCCCAGTAAACTGACTGCCCGTGTGGCCTTTATAGGGAAGGAAGCAAAGATGAGGGTGTCCACCAGTCATCTCCAGCAGCTCGCCATCTTCACAACCGTGCTGACCGGGGGTGGGATCGGCACCATGTACTATCTGCAGCAGAGTGAGTACAACTGGGGTGTGAATGACAGCCTGGTGTGGCTCTAGTGTTTGAGTTTGTATGTGAGAAAAGGGGTTCAGGGCATGCACAGACCATAGAAAGGGAAGCGACGATTCGCCGCAGGGTTGCACGGCGGTGGGAGAATCACTTAAATGGCCCATTTGTATGACTGTTGTATGTGTTATTTATTCCCCAAATCTGGAACAAGTAGGCTTTATATTTCACAATTGTTGTTTTGTTAGATAGATAGATAGATATTCCACTGGGGACATTTGTTTTCACAGTCTGTACAGGGCCTCACAAATATACATACATACAGACAGACAGACAGGCAGACAGACAGACAGACAGACAGACAGACAGACAGTAAACATAGACACCTTCACCCCAATCCCCCTGTAATGCACGGTTCCCTCCGGTCCGTTCCACTGGCACCCCTTGTGGGCAGCATGCAACATATGTAACACACACACATCACAGTCACTGCTGGGGAGCTTCATTTAGGGATGATATGGCAGAAGGTACAAAACTCTTACTGTAGCGGACGCGTCTCCGGGCCAAGGACCTGTATCTGCGTCCTGATGGAAGCAGTGTGAAAAAGGGGTAGAGGGAATGACTGGGGTGATGTGCGATTGTCTGAAGAGAACAGTCAGCTGTTACACAAACTCGTGAGAAGTTCAGTGCTTGTGGTTCATTTTTTGTGGTTCATTGTTTTTTAAAACTTTCTTGTGGCAGTGATAGAGACACTGGTGTTTCCTGTTTATTATAAGGGACTCTCACGCCGTGTGTGTGTGTGTGTGTGTGTGTGTGTGTGTGTGTGTGTGTGTGTGTGTGTGTGTGTGTGTGTGTGTGTCATCTCAATAGTTTTTGCGTGAGAAGTTCAACTGCTCACAGTCATTAAACTTCAACATTTCAACAGTTTTTTTTTTTTTTTTTTTAGCATTTTTGACTTATTATTTTATAACCCTCTTCCACTTTTCTTGTACCTCTCTGTCTACCATCCAATCAGAGAAGTTTGCTGAGTCAGACTACCACAGACTGGCTCTGCAGAAACTGGAGGCATGTCCAGTTGCCATGGAAAGCCTGGGCGCCCCGCCTTTAAAAGTCCACAACATCCATCTGAGTGACAGAAACAACCGCATAGATCAGCGCACTGCACAGGTACTGTGTTTCAGTCAGAATGTGTTACTGTCACCTGGGCGTCACTGTGCAAAGGTTTTGTTTTGGCTATCTTATCCTTGTAATTGTCCTAAACTTCCAAGTTGGATCATTACTGCAATGGGAACACAGGTCACAATGTTTGGACTCAGTAACTCCTCTTATTGTTTTTAATTGAGTTGCCAGGCCTCCACTAATATCTAGGGATGCACCGAATGCAGAGAGAGAACGGCTGACAGCCCGGGAAAGACTGTCTGGTTAACATCTGGTTTTTAGCTGTGACTGTTCTTCTTTTGTCGTACCTGAAGTTGCTGCGGCTCGTATGCTTTTGCGTATTTTTTTTGGCAGCGGCGATGTGTGTTTTTCGGGGTCCTTGCCGCCGCGGGACAGTTTGGCATTGCGGGTTGGGCGTGTGGCTCGGCTTGGGTTGCCTTCTTTTGGCTGGGGGTGCTGCCGGGCGGCTCTTTTTCTGCTCGGAGTTCCATTTCCACTTTCTCACAGCCGACTGCATTGAACGGTCCACCTACGTAAACACCTTCCCGCAATCAACGACGGCGTCATTACGTCGACCAGTGTAGCGCAGGCGTAGGGTTCGGTTCGGTGGAAAAAAATTCTACGGTTCGGCAGAAACCGAACTTCATCAAAAAGCCCAATATTTGGCCGAATCCAAAGCCAAATCCTGGATTCGGTGCATCCCTACTAATATCCTCTCGGAATATGTGTTGGCGTTACTGATGTTGTGTGGCAGTATGTCTTTCATATGTTGTCCTCTGTGAGCTGTTGGACTTGTGTATCTTTCGTCGTTGTGCATGGAGGAGCGTCGGTGTTGTGATGAGCTCTGATATCTCGCTACACTTTACTAAATACTAGATTAATTGGAATTTGCATTGTGTTGCAGATAAAGATCCCTGTGACTGGTTCAGAAACTGGAGGGTATCTGTATACGTCTTCAATCAGAGACCCTGACACCAACAGGTGAGTACCTTCTGGTAACACATTCTATCACCTCATTCTGTTCTCAAATTTAAGTTTCTTTAAATGGCCTGCTTATCAGTTACTTTTTGAAATAACATGATAATGAATTACTCTTTAGCCATGCATCGATATACAGACTGCCCTGCAAACAGCATGACAGAAACCTGTGGTTTCAGTGCCTTTGTTTACCACAACTTCCTGCATCCTTTGCAGATGTAGATAAACAACCACATGGAGGAAGCATTCATGGTATTCTATTTATCAAGAAGAATCAGGTCAGAGTCCGAATCAGAAAAAAGATTTATTGGCAGGTACAAAATAAACATATATAAATACAGAAACAAATAAGCACCTACACATCCACCGCATCACATTTCAATCAGGAGAGACTTGTTTGCAGATATGCAAATATTTATTTTGAAAATATGCATGCAAAGTAACAAAGGTTTGCATCAAATCTTTGGAGATTAGACTCCAACGGACAAAAGGTATATAGGCTATACAATTTCTAGAGTTTTAGAAAAGCCAGTATATCCCCCGATGGAGTCTAGACACTGGTGGTGGTGATTAAACCAAAAGGAGTCCGTCAGCCAGAAGAAGACCGAGAACCCCGTGGTTAGAGGTGCCTGGAGGTGGAAGGGGAGGAGGCGGGTCGCACACTCGTCTGCAAAGACAACTGACAGAAGCGGGAGAGAGAACAGATTTAAAACATGGTTGTTGTGCAGCGATAGGCTTGAACGAGCATGCCCGATTCTGATTGGATACGTAACGTGAGCTACTTCTCACCACACAGCTGATCAGACTTGCCAGCTGATTAAGAGAGTGTGTAACATTAATGACGTCTCCCTGTCTGAATTTACGCTGAGCTACATTTCTTTAGAAAGATAAATCTGCCACTTTCAAAGCAGGTTCGCCTGTTACTCCAGTTATTCCTGTTACTCCTGTTACTCCTGTTACTCCTGTTACTCCTGTTACTCCTGTTACTACTGGTATTCCTGTTACTCCTGTTACTCCAGTTATACCTGTTACTCCTGTTACTCCTGTTACTCCAGTTATACCTGTTACTCCTGGTATTCCTGTTACTCCCGTTACTCCTGTTACTCCTGTTACTCCTGTTACTCCTGTTACTACTGGTATTCCTGTTACTCCTGTTACTCCAGTTATACCTGTTACTCCTGTTACTCCTGTTACTCCAGTTATACCTGTTACTCCTGGTATTCCTGTTACTCCCGTTACTCCTGTTACTCCTGGTATTCCTGTTACTCCTGTTACTCCTGGTATTCCTGTTACTCCTGTTACTCCTGTTACTCCTGGTATTCCTGTTACTCCTGTTATTTCCTTCTTCCAAAACCGTGGTGAAGAACAGCAGGAGCAGAAGTCAGGAGTTGAGTTTTCATTAAAACAAAAACGATGACTGGTGTGTGTTAACTGCATGCCAAATAAATCAGACCACACACGGCCAAATTGCCTCCTAATCTAGCCTACTGTATGACCCGTTGCTTATGCAGCAATGTAGCAAATTAGCATGGGGTGGCTGTAGCTCAGTCAGCAGGGAGTTGGGTTGGGAACCGGAGGGTTGCTGGTTGGGTGGTGGTGGACTGGTAGCTAGAGAGATGCCAGTTCACCTCCTGGGCACTGCCAAGGTGCTCTTGAGCCCAACTGCTCGGGGCGCCTTCCCGTGGGCAGCCCCCCCCTCACTCTGACATCTCTCCATTAGTGCATGTATAGGTACTGAGCATGTGTGTGTAATTCAGGCCTGTGTGTAATAACAACAGAGTAAAAACATTGTAATTTCTTAGTTAATAAAGTATAAATTATTAAAAAAGGCTATTTCTTAAACTGAGCCGGGTGCAGTGCTCACTCCCCAGCAAACTCCAAGGAGAGCAATGAGGGCAAAACAGCATCACCGATCTCTTTGATGCAACTTTATTTTCATTTTTGTTAGTAGATGTATGACAGACATACTGATAGCACCAAACTACATAACAAACAACAATAATATCCTCTATGGCAATTGTAGTTATTCGATTGGAAAAGAAAACTATAATGTTACTGAAATTTGTTTTTTTATAAAAATAAAATGATAATTAGGGGGGGTTGTCTCCAGAGTGTCAGCTGGGAACAAATGACGATAGTGATGGTAGAGAGGGCGGGGGGGGTGGGGGGGGGATCCCAGTGGCATTGTTAGAAGAGAAGTAGGAAAGAGACATTTCTAAAGACTAACTGTTTTCTAAAAAGAATGTACATCACATGTCAGTCAGTCAGTCTGACATTTATTTCATGTGTAAAGAAGAACATAACATGGATTTTCTGCATATTCTGCTTTCGGTCTGTTTTGCTGGAAACAGATATGACGTAGTCGCCGTCAGCAGAAAACATTTAGGTGACTCACTGGTAAAAAAAAAAAAAGAAGAAAAAAAAATTAAGATTTTGGGGAAAAGAATCGATTTTAAAAATCATACCCCCCCCTCCCCCAAACCACCACCCATATTGTCAATATAGCATTGCAAGTGCTTTGTATGCACCATTCCTGACCCGTGTTTGCCGTTCCCTGCAGGTGGAGTCTGAAACAGGCAGTTCTGAAGCTCAAGGAAGGGCAGATCATCGACCTGCTGAATCCTCCTCCGCCCCAGGCAACGGAGCACATACAGGGGGAAGACATGGACCACTGGCACTGACCAGCTCCATGCACTAATGAGAACAATGGAAATGGAAGCCTGATCCCACTGGTGTTGAGTCTAAAGGACATATTGGGACTTTAGCTTGTTCACCGTATCCCCCCTACTTGGGCAGGGTGATTAGCGCAACACAGTGAAAAGCACCGTTGTTATTCTCTGCTCCTCACCACGGGGCGTCTCAGGTGTTGCAAGCAAATCACTCCGCCCAAGTAGCAGAAGTAGCAGTGCTTCGCCTGAGAATATAGTTCCCAGTTTGTATACGGTTAGAAGATGGCTGTGTCGCATGTGACCTTGTTATTTGTACACGCTGTGACTATACAAATCACAACATGGAAATAGGAACATGTTCAGTAGGCTACATGGATCCGGTTACCTCCAGGATCTATGCTAAGCTAGGCTAGCGGTTATTATATAATAATAATAATATAATATTTACCAAATCCTCAACTCCAGAGTCATTTTGAAGAGACAGCATTTGCTCTGTGAGGGTCTCTGGGCTTCTAACAGACTGCTCCGGATTCTTGTGTTTGGCTTTGATTTAATACAGGCCTGTTGTTGCACTGACTGTTGTATTGCTCTGTAAATAATGGATTAATACTTTAACAGTATGATGTGCCTCGGGTCCAGACATACACGACCAGGTGAATAATAATCAGATCAGTGTTGAATCTATCTATCTATCTATCTATCTATCTATCTATCTATCTATCTATCTATCTATCTATCTATCTATCTATCTATCTATCTATCTATCTATCTATCTATCTATCTATCTATCTATATCTCTCTCTCTCTCTCTCTCTCTCTCTCTCTCTCTCTCTCTCTCTCTCTCTCTCTCAAGGAGTATTCTCCTCCTAAGATAATGAATTACCCTAATGCATCAATACATGTTTCTATATACAGACTGCCCTGCATACAGCGTGACACAAAGCTACCTGTGGTTTCACTGACTATTTTCCGCAACCTTCTGCTTCCTTTGCAGCTGTAGTTACACAACCACATAGGAAGCATTCATAGTGCTCCATGTTTTACATAAAGCAGGTTTGGTTGGGTGCTTTTTTTGTGTGTCTAATAATCAGGGCCTTAGGTTAACCTTTTGGCCAGCCACTGTGGCGGGTGGATTTCTTTTTTTTTTTTTTTTTTTAAATCCACTAGCCTTATCCAATCAATCTTGAGCAGTAAAGAGAACATAGTTACAATACACATATGTGGCCAAAGAGGAAGTCCAAATGAAACCGTGGCAGATAAGATCTTTATCATTTTTACCCAGATGTTTTGCACTTCTTCCACATTCTATCACTTCTCGTCTTCTGAGCTACGTTATAAGAAAATGTCTGCAGAGTTATTATTACATTTTCTAAGAGCACAGTGTAATACATGCACACAATCCATTTATATCACCGTCATTTTAAGCGACCGCATGGGTTGATTACAACAACCGACAATAACGTTTATTGTATTCTTGTCAGGCGGTGAAAAGACGTAAGGAGGAAGGATGGTGGATGGCTCCAACAAACACAGGACTTTGACTCAGGAGACGGGGGTTGGTGTCCTGTGTGAAACTAAAAGTCAACTGTCACTTTACTGAATTTTACGGACCTCAGTCTGTGATGCAATGACGCCACGTTATGTCCTTATTTTAATAGTTATATGTGACTTATTTTACCTTATGTTTTAAGTATTTGTGTTGCCTAAACTTAACTATTTATGCTTCAAAACGTTAACTATGTGTTTAAGCGGCGCCCACTGCGTTAAATAGAACGGTCACACCGTGCGGTGGTAAACTGAACGGTTGTTTTTGAGTCTTTGGAAATCAACCTACTGGGCATCAATCTTTACAGGTTCATAATTGTATTTTGAGGTTGTACCAGAATAGGTTTATGTGGATTCATTTAAAAAAAACACTATATTTTTGTCATACTGCACATTGCTGCAGCTCCTCTTTTCACCCTGTGTGTTGAGCTCTCTGTTTTAGCTACAGAGTGAGACATCTCACTTCTGTTCCATCTTTGTTGGGAGTCGCACATGCTCAGTAGCTAGGTAAGGACTACTAGCCAGTCAGAAGCAGAGTATGAGGGCGTGTCCTGACAGTACCTAGGTAAGGACTACTAGCCAGTCAGAAGCAGAGTATGAGGGCGTGTCCTGACAGTACCTAGGTAAGGACTACTAGCCAGTCAGAAGCAGAGTATGAGGGCGTGCCATGCTAGCAGCTAGGCGAGCATTATAACGTGTGTTCCAAAGTGACCACGTGTGTCTCTGAAGTAAAGGCTGGACTACAACAGAGCTGTTTGGAGCAGTGAACAGTGTTTTCTGTTGGAGATGTAAACCTATAACGTGCACAAAAAAGATTATCACAATAAAGGAAAGGGAAAAAGCCAAAAAGCATAATATGAACACTTTAAGACTTCAATGTCAGTCCAACTGAAATGACATCATATCACATGTCCTGTGTTGAACAGCTTAACAACTTGGCTGTACATGTCAACTCCACTTGGTAAATGCTGATCAGCTTAAATGCTAAAAGATATTTATTCTGCCAACAAAACAGTGTCTGGTTTGAGCTTGTAAGCCACAGTTACAGTTTCTTTACACTGTTGTCTGCCAGATCAGCTGTCATTAAAACACGTACAGTGACACGCCCACTCGGAGGCTTGGGGGTTAAAGGAGCATTTCTGATACATCTCCAAAGATCCAAAAGGGGTTTAGGAAGTGGCTACTGTGTAACTAATACTCATTTCCTCATTTAACGTGTCTTTCAGAAAGTTCAAGTTTGTTCACAATCAGTGGAATACAATAAGCCGTTTTTGATGATTCTTCTCTTAAATCTTTCTTAAACTTTAAATCCGTGTTTCCTCTGTCTGGAGAAAATGTGTGAAACCTGACAAAGAAGGAACAATAGCCAAGTGAGCTCTGACCTTGTTCCAGACCCTTATTGTGTTACATCCAAACAGTCCCTATATGGAGAATTACTTGCAACTTCATCTGTGTTATTAGACAGCATTTAAACATGAACAGAAAGGCACTTTTCAAATAGTAAAGAAGCAAATTCAATCTTATTTTAGATTGTTAACCACACATGAAATACCAGCTAAAGCAACATTATCTGATTTCCAAATAAACCACACACACACACACACACACACACACACACACACACACACACACACACACACACACACACACACACACACACACACAACACAAACACAAACACAAACAATCAATCCAAAAATCTACTTTTTCCCAATTGGGGACACAGCCTTTTGTCCACAATTGGACAAGCTGTCCCCTATTAACTGGTCTTTAGTCTGAAATGTGTCCCAGAAGGTAGTCAGGAACACAGACACACACACACAAACTCACACACACTACAACAACACATTAGTGTGTTGTAGCCTAGGACAGCCCCTTCAGCAGATGTCTCTTTGTCATCTAAACTCTTGAGCTCAGTGAGCTGTGTTGATCACTCTTCCTTGTGCTCCTCGTCCTCCTCTCACTGCGCTCCTGCAAATCTGCACTGGTGAGTTCAATCAGCCTTTACGGCAGTGACATCAAGAGTCTTTTTTTGCTTGATTTGAATTGAATTTCCCCATTAAGGTATTAATAAAGTGCTTCATTATGTACAGTAATATGTATTTAGCACTATGATTCTCTATGAAATGTACACACATATGCACGTTTTGCTGGTTAATTCTAAAACTGGCATATTTATGGTTATATATCAACTGCACGGTGAGGATGAGGTGTCTCTTTAAATGTTAGATTGCATCAGATCAGACAGAGCACTACTAGTAAGGGCTAGACTTTCAATTTCATACAAAATATTGAAATGACTCATGACATGAAACTAATCCATAATAGTTTGACAAGCAACTCCACTGTCTTATCAGCTAATGTGAAGCTGCAGAAATTCAGGTTTCTACTTTGATGAAAAGAACTAACAATAACACTTATATCTATACTACTGTAGGTCATTATGAATAACTATAAAAACTGCATTGACCCTGTGACAAAGATAAAGCTGCTGAGTAGTAATAAGGCAAAATCAAGGCACACAAAGCACACATACAACGATGATAGGCCTATATCTTTTTTGTGGTATTTTATTTAAAGTCTTTAACAAATCTTCTGATTGCAAATGCCATTGTGTGCATAGTTTTACATGCAGGGTTACATTACATGGAATGGGCACAATTGATTTGTTTAAATTTAGGACAGCATCAGAAAAATCATAAACTAACTACACTTTTTAATAGAAAAACAAACTTTTATCTTTTGAATTAGAGGACCTGATACAGTTTATTAGATCTTAGAAAATACACAAATAGCATTACTACAGATGAATTAGTGTTTATTGTTGTATTATCAACATTAATAACTGCATTATTACCAAATGCCCACTGCTATGCTGTTACTTAAACATTTCAAAACAGATGATGAAGATTGATATTGATGATGATGCAACTAGTCTCTTGAGTCAGGAAATGAGCCATCAAGCTCCATTAATTAACTTTCACAGAAATACACAGGATATAACACCCATGCTGCTTGACAAAACACAAATGTTAAAAAAAAGTTAAACTATTTAAACCCCAATCGTTAAGCTGAAATTGACTAATTTCTGGGAACAAGTATTTCACAACAGTTGAGAGAGTCAGGACTTTTTTTCTGCTCAGTCTGCAGTTTCTGTTCTTCTTTTTTGAGAGCGTAACAAAAAGTATCAACACAAGCTGACAAACTACGCGTGAGTCATTGCTTTAACTGGAAGTTATTTCATAACACTAGCCTATCAGGGATGTTATGTTGCTTGGACACGCATTAGTGTTCAACATTGTAACAGCTGCTCTTCCTATATCATTATTTCATGCACTTCCTGTCTCAATGTGTCACATCGTCAGCATAAATACAACCTCAAACTCACACCTTTGTGCAAACATATTCTTTTGCTGTCATGATGTTACCAAACATGCGCAGACGCAAATAAATCCAAAATAATTTGCCTTAGCGCTGGCTTTGCACCTGCAGGAAAAAGGGTGACTTACTGTTACACCCTATTGTTTGTTTGACAATACATCCAAAAAGCAGTGGTATATACAGACAAAGGAAGGCTTGTATCATGTGGACGCGGCGACAGTGTTGTTATCATTACTTAGAATTCCTCATGGGGGCGACAGAAACTACGCACTATAGTAAAAAAAAATATTTTATAGCGTGTTTTGTATGCAAACATCTTAATTTTTAAGTGACTAGTAACTAAAGCTGTCAGATTAATGTAGTGGAGTAAAAAGTACAATATTTCTGTCTGAGATAGTGGAGTAGAAGTAGAAAGTGCTTGAAAAGAAAAGACTAAAGTAAAAAGTACCTAAAATTTGTGGTATAAAGGCACACAGGTTTGAGTTTATAGAGCAGCCTAAAATGAGTTGTGGTTGACCGATATAATCTGAAAAGGAACATATGTACCAAAAGATTAAAATATATATATTAACAACAACAACAAATTGCATTCTGGTCTTCATCAGTGTGTTAAGTCTCTAAAACATTGACAAGGGGCTACTAAATGTTGATGATTTGGCCACCCGTCTTCTTTGTTGTGTGTGAGGGTTGCGCTGAAGTCCAGTTCATCTCACTGTATGTGATAAGGACCAGTTGTGTTGTATGTGGAGATGTTCTGATACCAGTATCAGAAAAGCCTCCGATACCTCCTAAAATGCTGGTATTGGTATCAGCAAGTACTGGAGTTTATACACCGATCCAATACCACGTCATTTACAGTAGCCCCAAATAAAATCTACTTTGAAGTAGTTTATTTTCGTTCTTTTTGCATACTGATGACAAACTGGATTTAAAAAAAGTTTGTTAATGTTTCACAAAGAGTTTAACCTGAGCCAGGCTGTGATAGCAATCATATCACATACATACAGGGATAGTAGTATACAGTTGTTAAAACATAAAATATATGTATTTTTTAACACACTGGTATCGGATCGGTACTCTGTATCGGCCGGTACGCAAGTTCAGGTATAGGAATCGGTATTGGGAAGGAAAAAACAGTATCTGAACATTTGTATCATACACAGTTGTATGAGCAATTTCTTCAACTAGCAGCAAATATACTAACGCAGATCTTTAATGTCACACAGATCAAACCCCAGCCATGAGCGACGATGACTCATATCAGAACTTCAAGGACCTATTCGATCTCTACGGAGGCAATGACACGACTGACCCAAGTTATGTGGTCAGCGAAAGTGTCCGGCTCTGTGACAAAGAACAAGTCAACGAGTTTGGTGCAACATTCATCCCAGTGTTCTACTACTCCAACTTCCTCTTGAGTTTCCTTGGCAATGGGCTCGTCCTCTTCATCATCTACAAGTATGAGAAGCTTTGTACAGTGACAAACATCTTCCTCCTGAATTTGGTCATCTCCAACCTTCTCTTTGCCTCCAGTCTCCCCTTCTGGGCGACGTACCATATGTCTGATTGGATTTTTGGCATGGCTCTGTGTATGCTGGTCAGCAGTGCCTATTTCATCGGCTTCTACAGCTCCATCCTCTTCCTCACGCTCATTACATTTGACCGATACCTTGCGGTGGTGCATGCAGTGGCGGCTGCTAAAAGCAGGAAGAAGGCGTATGCCATCGCTGCGTCAGTGGTAGTTTGGTGCATCAGTATTATAGCGAGTGTCAAAGAGCTGGTTCTCCAAAATGTGCGGCAGACTCCGTTAAATGGACTTGTATGTGAGGAGTCAGGATACCCTGAGAGCACTATGGAGCACTGGCGTCTGGTCACTTATTACCAACAATTCCTCATCTTCTTCCTCCTCCCGCTGTTCATGGTGATGTACTGCTACATCAGCATCACTGTCCGCATCATGTCCACCCGCATGAAGGAGAAGTGCCGCGCCATCAAGCTCATATTTATTATCATCTTCACCTTCTTCGCCTGCTGGACGCCCTACAATATCGTCATCCTCCTTCGAGCTATTAACATCTCCAGTGAGGGTGAAAAGTCGTGTTCTGACGCACAGAGCTTGGATTATGCCCTGTATGTGACCCGGAACATAGCCTATTTGTATTGTTGCATTAGTCCTGTGTTTTACACCTTTTTGGGCAAGAAGTTCCAGAGCCACTTCAGAAGGCTGTTGGCCAAGAGGATCCCCTGTCTGAAGAGACACATGAGCCTCAGCAGCCAGAGCACCAGGACCACGTCACAGAGGACACCACACTCTGCTTATGAGTACTAGACGGACAGACACACGCACGCACGCGCACACGCACGCACGCACGCGCACATGCAGACTTACATTCATTTCCTGGACAAACCCTAACCCTACTACATTAACCATAACCATGACTGATCCAAAAATCTACTTTTTCCCAGTTGGGGACACAGCTTTTTTTTTTATCACCAATTGGACAAGGTGTCCCCCATTAACTGGCCTTTAGTCTGAAATGTGTTCCCAAAGGTAGCCTAAGTAACACACACACACACACACACACACACACACACACACACACACACACACACACACACACACACACACACACACACACACACACACACACACACACACAGACACAGACCAAATTTCACTTCACTTCACTCTACTTCCTGCCAGACTGCTCTACACTGTAACATTTCTTTATCAGTTTGAAACAGTCAAATAGTATTTTGTCAGTTTCAAGACTGCTCAACTGCAGAATGCTTAACATCTACTTTCCACATTGTATTTGTTAGATTTTTTCATCCTTGAATAATGTATGATGTATTTTATTTGTGTTACATTTCTCAAGAAAGCCTTTTTATTTGAAAAAGGTTTCATGATGTACATATCTTTTTATACACATGTCTTATGAGACTCGTACTCGTGTTTACTTTTACTTATGACATGTTTATTTCTATTCATGCTTTGTTTGAATGTTTATGCTGTTCTTAATGTAACGCACTATGGGCTTACATGTAGTGAAGGTGCTATACAAAATTAGATTGCCATTGCTGTTGGTAAATAAAATTCAAGAAATAAAATGTAACAAAAGAAATATCGTTTTCTCATCTGCTTTGTCCAAGGTCTACAGAAAGCATGACTTTTAAAACAGTATGTGTCTTCAGGTGGCTGTTCAGTGGTTTAAATATTTAAGTTGTAGGCTATGCAATATTATTTAAATACTTGACCCGTACCTGGTTGTGTCCACCAACTTTAAATGTCACATGAGATTCTAGGCAGACCACCAGCTGCCCAGTGACACATAGACAGAATTGTGTGCAAAGTCATTGTTAAAGTTTGCTTTCTTTTCTCTCTGTTTATTTGAGTGACTAAACGATTTTATGCGTCTACTTCAGACCTGCTCTTGGCCTGGACCTTATACTGAGCGTGTTCCAATCTTGTTGATTCAATGTTAAAGTGTATGTTTTCTACAAGCGTGGTGTATTTGATACATCTTGTCCAAGTGCTTTACAACGAGCTGGGTCTAAACCCCTTCAGAAAATATGACAATCAATCCCCGATGACATCTGTTGTTTTATGGCAAATAGTTTTTCTAACTTTTTCCTCAGTTGTTTAGGTGGGATTGGATGAATGATTACACCATTTCCTTTTCTGATGGAACATCTGGAGGAGTTTCCTGTCAGCTCAGCATATTCCTCTGATGAATCAGTGTTCTCAGGAAACAACATGACATAAGTGTACAGACATACAGTAGGCCTACTGTATGGGTAATATGTTTAAACAGTGTCATTTGGAGAAAAAAAAGCTTTATGATAGCTTGATGAAAGCCCCTGCATTTGCAATATTATGAACTGTCTGTAGCAACTCTCCTGGAAAAAAAATAATCACATATATCACAATTATTTATGAGTTTTCTCTCACAGTCGTCGTTCGGCCAGAAAGGGGAAGTGAAAATACAGACGTCAATAAGCCCTGCAGCAGCGGCAGTGATTGTTCCAAATGGCAAAACTGAAGAGTCTTAGATAAACGGACAATTAAAAGTAATAGTTTGTGTGTGTGTGTGTGCATGCGTGTGTGCGTGCGTGCGTGCGTGCGTGTGTGTGTGCGTGCGTGCGTGCGTGCATGTGTGCGTGTCTGGGCATTGGGGATGGATGCCATTGCCAGTGATGGTGCTGGAGGGCTATTGTTGAGATACAGCGTTCATCAGGGTGACAGCTGCAGGGGAAAAGATGCCCCTGCTGGTAGCTGGGGTTTCATTTATTGATTTAAGACTTATTTATATGCCATCACCATGGATGAGACTGTTATCAACTTGGGTGGATATTTATCTGAAGGGAGAACATAAGAAAGAATTATTCAAAGGTTTGGAAAATGTATTTTGGAATATACCTTTTATTTTGGAAAGTGTAAAAAAAAAACAGTAACCCCATTTCCACTCAGTGAATGAGCTGACACAACGAGAATTGTGTAAAGAGAACCACAAACATTACAAATACTCCGACAGGCGTTCTGTGGACAGCTCCTGGTGCTGAAATGAAATGAAAAAAATGAATAAATACTACATCACTTCATTTCTTTTTTACTTATTCTTTATTCCATTATTCCAAATGAGATTTTGTGGCACACAAACAGTGCATTTGTTTCTAACAACAATGGTCATTGGCAAATAAGGGGGAGTTAACACCTAGTTCTCTGTCACCCTTTGTGACTGTAAGCTTTACAGTAAACGTTGAATATTTGCACGAGGGTTGAAAGTCTGTTTTTGTCAGCTTTCGAAACCTTGAAATAAGCACAGTAACAAACTGGGCACATGTTACTTGCAGATGAGGGAGGGCCATGGTCAGGATTATTTTAGAATTATTTAGATTTTTATTTTCTTATATATCCTATAGTGTTGTTTTGTTTAGTCTCAGAACCTTCTTCACACTGCCAGGAATAGAATTATGATGGAGATATACTAGATAGACTGTGATATTATATCTAAAGCAGGTGTTTGGAAATTGCTTGCAGATTGTTGGCTTGTTTACTTGTTATATGTGAAATTTGGTGATTCAAATTAGAAAACCTCTCTAATTTTGAACAAATTTCATTCAGACAAAGGTTTCCTTTTGTATGTGCTTCCTGGAGGTGGTGCCAAAACCTGGACTAAAGGTCCATTATTGATTTCCTGAAATTGATTTTGAATCCATGCCTTAGCTATGTATAGGCCTACCTGCTGCTCTCGAGTCACTGCTGTGTGCAATACATTCCAATTAAAATTATATTCTGTTCAGAAATCAGAAAAGGGTTTATTGCCAAAGTAAGTTACACTTACAAGGAATGGTGCACACATAACCAAATAAACATGTTGAACATTAATATGAAATAAATAATAAATACAGAAACAAAGCTGTTTAACATAAGAAAAAGGAGGCACAAAGGATTGAGTGCAGAATGTGCAAAAGAATAAAGTATGTGCAATGGGCATGTGTACATAGCCTATATATGTGGCTATATATTATGGTGGATATATACTAGATAGACTGACAGTGATATTATATCTAAAGCGGGTGCATGGAGATTGCTTGCAGATTATTGGCTTGTTTACTTGTTATATGTGAAATTTGGTGATTCAAATTAGGAAACCTCTAATTTTGAACAAATTTCATTCAGACAAAGGGTGCTTCCTTGAGGTGGTGCCAAGAATATGTCCATATATATATATATATATATATATATATATATATATATATATATATATATATATATATATATAGATAGATAGATAGATAGATAAGCTGATATTGTTCCAGACATCCTTGTACCACATATGACAAACACTGAGTTGAGTGCAGTATTTACATGTTTCTGTTGTGTTCGTGCAGACCCTGCTGCTCCCCTCTGTCCCCTCCTCATTTCAGGGAGCCCTGTATTGTTGTACATATCAGGCCGTACCAAGTGCGGCAGGGAGTGGGGGTGTATTGATTAGTCCGTGAGCTCAGCCGTTGGACAGCTCCCGTGTGTCTGTCTGTCTGAAATCATGCACCTGGAGCGCGCGAGGCCTGGCCCGCAGCACAACCGCGTTCTGTTCATAAACTAGCTAGTTCCCGGAGGTTGTCGGTCCAACCCCGCTGGAGTGCCGCTGGGCAGGTTGACAAGAGCAGAGAAAGAAGACAATACGGAGCGGGCGGACAGCCATTGCTTTTCTCCTTCGCTGCTAATAAAGAAAGCAGCGTCTCAGCCGTGTATCACCACCAGAACAACAGACAGCCCGGCGGCGGAGGGAACACCGCACTGAGACCCGCCTGGACCCGCGTTATTGTCTCTTTGACTGAGTGAAGATGTCTTATCTGACCGCGCTGTTGTTGCTGCTGCCAGTCCTGTGTAGCATCATCAGCACCTCCAGCGCTGCATCCTCAGTATCCCGTAAGTAGGCTAATATACGCACGCACACACACACACACACACACACACACACACACACACACACACACACACACACACACGCACGCACACACGCACGCACACACACACACACACACACACACACACACACACACACACACACACACACACACACACACACACACACACACACACACACACACACACACACACACACGGGCTAATTCGGTAGCTTGCTCTTGTTGGGGCAGTCAGGATATGGACTACAGCCAGGACTCAGCATGAAGCCAGACCATCAGCAGCATAACAACAGAAGGGCTGCTGGGGATCATACAGTATTGTTGGCTAAAAGTGACGATATAGGCTACACAGCCAGGTTATCATTGTATTAAAGAAAAGTCATCAGAGGAAAACATGTTTTTTAGAGCAGAAATGGAATCAGCCATATAGGCTGCTCTATACATTATTTATGAGGCCTTCAGTTTAAGCATATAGTGCATAGAGTAAAGCAAATGTTGAACTAGAAAGCACAACAGTTCAATTTACATGTGTGCAGCAAGTGTATCAATAACATATTAATATCAGTTGTACGGAATAGAAAATAAGAACAACTGCCCATACTGACCATTTCATTCATAGGTGCACCATAAATAACCAAAAATAGGAGTTTTACCTCTTACCTTATTGGGTAACCTGCCTAAAACCTATTGTGTGAGCAGGTGTTAGAAAAACTACCGTTCTTATCTACTATTCTTATTTTAGTTTTTATACACCACTCTTATTATTCATTCCTTAACTTCTCTATTTATGTGCTACTGTAACAACTGAACTTTCTCTCTGGGGATCAATAAATGTTTAGCTATCTTACAAGTACCTCACATTTTCATTTTCAGGCTACTTGAGTATGGATGTGAGTAACCATGACCATAGAAGGACGAGAAATATAGGCTATTAATGTAGGGCTTACTTACTATAAATATATTTTACGTTATGGGAACAATCCCCCTTCCCTCCAAAACTAACAGAAAAACGAAGCGTTGCCGGTTTGAATTGGGTTAATCGTCTTGATTTAAGCTAATTCTGTACTCTAATTAATCTGAATTTAAATTGTAACCTGACGTCGACCTTTCTACAGGTCTGATAAAATATCCTCCTGAGTTGCATTATAGGGATTGCAGGATCCAATCCAAATATACCCTGAATCATTTAGGCCCAATTATATGCTTTGAAGTCAAGTCAATTTTATGTATAGAGCCCAATATCACAGATCACACATTTGCCTCCTGGGGCTATACAATCTGTACAGCATACGGCAGCCTCTGTCCTTTCAACCCTCGCTTTGGATAAAGAAAAACTCCCCCCCCATCCTCAGCAACAGCAGCTGAGGATGCATCAGACATGATGTGCAATAGCCTAAATGTCGTGTGTACAGAACAGACCAACATAATACAATTACAATATAGACACTCCATATAAAACAATTATACACGGAATGTGAAGATATTTGAAGAAGATGGATCCAGGAGGATGACAAGCAGCTTTTAGGTGTTGTTAATCAGATCCTGAGTCACACAAGCTCCTCTCTCCCCATCGTGTAACCTGGAAAGAGGGCAGGCTTCACAAACGCACAAGAAGCAAAACATTCACACACATAGGAGAAAGAAACAAAACCACGGGTAGGAGAAGGAGAGACAGGGAGAGGCTGAATCTACCTGGAGGAAAAAGATCCAGATCCAACATGTGGAATGAGACCCTGACAGCCAGGAGAGAGAGAGAGAGAGAGAGAGAGAGAGAGAGAGAGAGAGAGAGAGAGAGAGAGAGAGAGAGAGAGAGAGAGAGAGAGGTCCCAGGGCAGCCGATGGTCCAGCACAGAAGCTTTCAAATGTAACTTTACGACTACTGCGCAACGTTTTGTTATGAGAAAGGTACACATAGTCATGATAGAGATCAATTTTAGCCAAAGAAATTGATAGGGGATGAAAATAAGAGACAGTGGTCCCACCCTCGACAAATTGGTATTAAAGGTTACAGATAGGTAAGGTTGAATTTAATCTCTCAGGCTCCGGACGTGTTTAGGCAAGCTTTACTCACATTCACATACACTGGAAGCAAGCACTATTCACTATCACCAGACCAAGCTCAATCTTT